>OZ038515.1:78630983-78638483 GCA_964036315.1 Acanthosepion esculentum
AGAAAATGAACTTGGACTCGAAAAATGGATCTCGGATCTGGATTCTGCCGGAACATTACTTGATCAGTCACAGACGCAGCACATCTTGAGCAAAGAAGTGCTCACCTTTGCAGGGAACTGTCTCATTACAATTTGGATATTGTCATTTTATCAGAAAAAAGGCTGTCTGGTGATGGCTCTTTACAAAAACCTGACTCTGATTATATAATTTTCTACAAAGGTTGGCCGAAAAATGTTCGTCATGAAGCAGGAGTTGGCTCTGCCATGTAATCTAAACTAGTGTCTCACCTTTCAGAATTACCATATAAGATTTCTGATCAACTGATGACATTTTGCACTTTCAGCTCTCGTCCCAGTTCGCTTTGCGACTATGATCAGTTTGTATTCTCCAACTCTTGTTAGATCTGGGGGGTGCTGACATTGACAGTTTTTACTCTGATCTCAGAAATATCCTGAGAAAACTCAACAAGGACACTAAGATTATGCTCATGGGTGATTTTAATGGTGGTGTAGAATGGGACTGTATATAAGACAAAAGGTAAAACTTATTTTAGTTCACATATTTTTCCTTTAACCAGAAATTTTTGACACACACACACACGTTGGAAATTGGCTCTTATAAGAAGCTTATCCACCCTTTGTCTTGTTTTTCATCCTGTGGGGATGACATGCGACCCTCCTCACCAGCAGAAAAGCTAGTGGGGAGCTGCTTTAGATGCCATCCATCCGTCCATCATTTGTGCTTCTTGTTTAATTATTACAGGATATAAAACAACCTGCGTACTGTGATAAAAAGCAATAAAAATAAGATGAGAAGAAAAAACAGCCAAAAAATTAGTTTAGTTTGAAACCCACTGCGTATGAACTTTTAACCTTTTGTGCTATAAACTGAATATTTATAGATAGATAGCTTTTTTTCCCCTTCATTTTTTTCTATAAATAGTTTTTTTTTTACTCCTTTGTAAACGCATTTGTTTGTGACACACTTCTAGTCTTGTTTGTGACACACTTCTATTTGCACGACTCTTCACAGAAGCATAAACACAGCATTCATCTTTTCAGTTTTGTTTTTGGATTCCCAAGATGGAAATAAAAATCTCCATTTTGGTTTTATTTTTGTTTACAAATTTTAGAAATCGCGATAGAAGGCTACAAAAAAATTAGTGGACTTTTGAAAGCAAGATTTTTATTTATTCTAAAAAAGAATATTGAATGAAATTAAAAAGGAATTTATTCCAAAATAAATAAAATCTGTTCTTTTCTTTCTCATGCATTTCTTGGGAATTCTTCTGAAATCTGAAAGAATTGGTGCCATTTTCTGACAATGGTAAACCAATTGTTGGCTGCTAATAAAATTTCTTTTTTGTATGTAAAGGCACATGCAAATTGATTTTTGTGGATGTACCCTTTTCATTGTAAACAGGCTTAATATTTGAAATGTTCATAGAAATTGACATCTTTATATTGGGAAAGTTCATATAATTTAGTAAATGTCATTACTCACACTATTTTGATTTAGAGAAGCTGGCATGGTCTTTCAGTTGTCAGGAAGTCTTTGGGTTTCCAACTACTTTGCTTTCCTCAGATTAAAAATAGTTGCTTGCATGAAATTGTGTAGACGAACTGCATTTTTTTTCTTTTTTTTTTCAGTTGACTGTTGCGATGCCTTGTAGTTATCTTTTCAAGGAATACAAGCTCAAAATTTGTGAATTTAACCAACATGAACTTGGTTGGAAATTCTCCATGATTTGTTTCCTATAACATCTACAAATCTTTCATCATATTTTAGATTTTATTGGTTTCTTCCTGGAGCCGCCATTTTAATATATGTTGGTCCTCTTTTTAAGTAGTCTTTTGATATGCCTCTAAAATATTTATATGCTGGCTATTTTTATTTTTAAATTTACCACATTACCATGAGTCCATAAGAGAAAAGAATATTAAAAAAATAAACAGGAAATGGTTAGTGTTTCTTTCCCTTTTTCAACAACTTCGAAATAATTTCCCATCATGCAACATTACATCGGTCATTGAGGTTAAAGATTCAGAGGACAAACAAATATATGGAAAATATTAAGAGATTGTTTCTCCTTCATAACATCATTGATTTACGAGGCTGTTACAAAGATGACTACCTGAATAGCAGATGGTACAAATACTGTATTTAAAATGAAATTCTTGCATATATATTAGGCTTAGAGCCATATCACATTGAAACACCAGTTCTCCTTTGCTCACTGAAGTTAAGCAATGTTGAGCCTGGTCAGTACCTAAATGGGTAACTGCTTGGGAATACCAGGTGCTGTAAGCTTGAATGTGCAGGTGGTGATAATGGCTCGAAATTAGAAATCGGGATCAAGTTCCAATTCCAGTCAGGTTCATTATATTCACAATGTATGCATAAATACCATTGGATAAGGTATGAATGGTTGCAGAATATAAAACAATCTCTTCTCCTCCCCCCAGATATAGGTTAATTAGTCAGAATTGTACAGTAAAATCCTTATCTCCAAGTGAGTTACCTTCCTTTTAGGTGTTCTCAGCACTCTAATACTGTTTCCATATCACGTTGAATCAGTGATTCTTGTACGCTCACCATGCCTGGTCAGTATCTAGCTGGGTGATCACTTGGAAATGCCAGGTGCTGTAAGCTTGGATGTATGAGTAGTGGTTATGGCTCAGATTTGGAAATCAGAGAGCCAAGTTCCAATTCTGGTTGGGTTCATTATATTCATTTATCTGCAAATACTGTTATGAAAGATATGAATCCCACAGTTCCCCACCCCAGGTATGGGTTAATTAGTTGGACTTGTATCAGTAAAATCTTTGTAAGAATTGGTGGGGAGGATAACAATCTAAAAATATTTTCTGGCTTTAAATAACCTGCAAAAGGTTGATAAGCCATAAAAACCAAATCACTCAATCAACCTACACATATATTGGATTGATAACAAAAATTAAACAATCTATGGAGGGTACAAAACGTTATTAATGCTATATTAAAATTGTATATAAAAAAAACTAGCAAATGGTAGCAGGGCAGCCAGGATATTAAAATAAATTCCCTTAAAGATGTGAATTGAAACAATAACAACAATAAAAAAGAAAATAACAAAAAAGACACCAGTTTTCAATCCTCATGCTTCAGAGCCAATCAAGAACAAATATGTCAATTGGGTGTACAGTGTTTAAAAAAAAAAAACAATAAATTAAGAACAGTTAGCAATCTGCAGAGGAAAAAATAAATATATATAATTCCACTCTTATTATATTAAGGCTCAGCAGCCATTCCTCCTAGAGAAAGCTCCCTAGACCTTGTGTATAATGTCTTTAAAAGTATGTTGCAAAGAAATGGTGGAACTGCTAAGTAACCTTGAAATATCTGGGAAGGATATTAGAATCATCCAGAACATATACTTGGAACAAACTGCATGCTTAAGGATAGAAAATGAATTCAGTAAATATAGAAAAATAGAAACATGTGAAAGACAAGGATGTGTCTTCTCACCGGACTTATTCAACCTATACAATGAGGCAATTCTGATAGAATTAGAAGTCCTGCCCTGATTCATTATCGGTGGCCACAATCTTAACAGCATAAGATATGCAAATGACACAGTGTTGATGGCAGACATGGAAAGGAAACTACAAGAACCCCTACAGAATGTGGTGAAAGAAAGCAAGAAGAAAAGACTAAACACCGATTACAAGAAGACAGAATGCATGAACAGTGCAACGTTTAAATTGCAAATTAGAGATATCAAAATTAAATATGTACAATTTAAATATCTGCGAAGTGCTTTAACAGACGATGAAAAGTGAGGGACTGAAATCTGAATGTGCATTGGGATAACAAAAGTTGCCTTCCAAAAGCTATGCAAAGTATTAAGAAACAGGAAAATTATGCTCCAAACGAAGAAAAGAGTACTGAATTGTTACATAATATCAGTCCTCATATATGGCAGTGAATGCTAGACAATCTCCTCTTAGATGAAGAAGAGACTTGAAGCAACAGAAATGTGCTTCTACAGAAGGATGCTGAGAATACCATGACCGAACGTGTGAGTAACAATGAAGTTTTAGTGAAAATGGAAACAAAAAGGACACTTAACATCAGAAAGAGATAATAGAAATTCCTAGGGTACATAATGAGAAAAGAGGGCTTGTAAAATTTGATACTCACAGGGTAGATTGAAGATAAGGAGAGATGAAAACAATCCATGAGCTTGTGAAAATGGATGGCAGAACAGTGTTTAGGAGAGATAGCAAAAAGACAAAATTTATTAGGAACTACAAAAGACAAGAAATTGTGGAGAGCCATGATCACCAACGCCCTGAAAGGACACGGCCCACAGAAGAAGAATCAGTGTGCGCCCTGCTGATTAGGATAAAAGAATCCCTGGTAAACAGAATTGCACACACCGGATTATTAATAATAAAATATTAATATCCATTACAAAAAGATGGAATCTACTTGAATAGAAGATGGAACATTGTTGTATTTAAAATGATGATCCTACGCATATGATAATGAAAATTACTCACTTTCCTAACCCTACTGAGTGGGGTGTTTATGGCCACATCAAGTTAAGCAACATTGAGCCTGGTTAGTAACCAAATGGGTGATCATTTGGCAATCCCAGGTGCTGTAAGCTTGGATGTGTAGGTGTTGTAATGGATAATGGCTCAGAATTGTTACTCGAAGAGCTGAGTTCCAATTCCAGTTGGCGTAGTATGGTGGTGAATATGACGGGTTTATGTACGGCGGTGAATATGACGGGTTTATGTACGGCGGTGAATATGACGGGTTTATGTACGGCGGTGAATATGACGGGTTTATGTACGGCGGTGAATATGACGGGTTTATGTACGGCGGTGAATATGACGGGTTTATGTACGGCGGTGAATATGACGGGTTTATGTACGGCGGTGAATATGACGGGTTTATGTACGGCGGTGAATATGACGGGTTTATGTACGGCGGTGAATATGACGGGTTTATGTACGGCGGTGAATATGACGGGTTTATGTACGGCGGTGAATATGACGGGTTTATGTACGGCGGTGAATATGACGGGTTTATGTACGGCGGTGAATATGACGGGTTTATGTACGGCGGTGAATAAAAAAGGGTTGCATATAAGGGAGAACCATCGTACATAACCTGTTGTTATGAGCTCAAATTTACACTATAATATTTAGACTGTAGGTGTTACTGTTAACTCTGTTAAGGATTGAACCCACCATCCTTGGTTAATAAATTTCTGAAGATATTAGCCTCCTACTCCTCAGCTTAATGGATGTTTTCTAAGCAGCGGCAGTAGCAGGCTTGTCTCCCTTTCTGCCAAAGTGGATTTAATCTTTAGGCAATATTTAAGTTTATTGAAATTTCTCCTCAGGGTGAAATATGCTATTGTTTGGTGAAGTGCTGTCACTCGGTTTATTGATAAAGATCTTGTTTTAACACCCGAGATAACTTCTATAAGACGTACATGCTTCCATAGTATCATCTGAAATATCTTCTATAAAACGTACATGCTTCCATAGTATCATCTGAAATATCTTCTATAAAACGTACATGCTTCCATAGTATCATCTGAAATATCTTCTATAAAACGTACATGCTTCCATAGTATCATCTGAAGTATCTTCTATAAAACGTACATGCTTCCATAGTATCATCTGAAGTATCTTCTATAAAACGTACATGCTTCCATAGTATCATCTGAAGTATCTTCTATAAAACGTACATGCTTCCATAGTATCATCTGAAGTATCTTCTATAAAACGTACATGCTTCCATAGTATCATCTGAAGTATCTTCTATAAAACGTACATGCTTCCATAGTATCATCTGAAGTATCTTCTATAAAACATACATGCTTCCATAGTATCATCTGAAGTATCTTCTATAAAACGTACATGCTTCCATAGTATCATCTGAAGTATCTTCTATAAAACGTACATGCTTCCATAGTATCATCTGAAATATCTTCTATAAAACGTACATGCTTCCATAGTATCATCTGAAATATCTTCTATAAAATGTACATGCTTCCATAGTATCATCTGAAATATCTTCTATAAAACGTACATGCTTCCATAATATCAATCATAGCAAATGTCTCTACTGCCTGCATTCTTTTCATAACTTTTAACTCTTTGATGAGATTGCCAAGAAATCGGAATATAACTATTATTGTCACCCACAAGAAAGACACTGTGTCCCACTTGTGATCCACCATTGTTAAGTTCAGCAAATCCTGCATCATTATATGCTACCATTAATTAGTTTGCAGATTATGGATTAACGAGGTAAGAAAAGTCAACAATTACTAAGAGCTGCAACAGACAGGAAGTTGTGGAGAGCCAAGATTGGCCATGTCATGAAGAGACATGGTACAATATTAAATATATGCTACCTTATTTAACTAAATTTATCTCTCCTGCCAGCGCACCTTTAAGAAGGCACTGGGTGGGGCGAGGGGGGTGTTCATTCCAGATAACTACAAATGTATGGACTTCTGGTAGATTATTAGAATTGTTGTGGGTATCATCTGGTAGATCATGAATATTTTTAACTGTCAGAAATTATGAGAAATCCACTTTGTTATAATCAATAAATATTGTCAGAAAGAGAACCAGATATTGCAGTATTTTCCTGGATAAGATGTTAAACTACATCCAGCAGCATGGCCTCTGATCAGGAGGTTTTGAAGAGTGTGGAACCACCTCTTAATTGCTGGTGTTCCCTTGTCCACCCTGACCCAGGGTGGTAGCACCTGTTCGGGTCCCAACTATGGGCAAATAGTTAACTATTACCAGCAATACTTTTTTGAAAAAAATTATTACCAGAAACAGATTTTTGACAAAATAAAATATTACCAGCTAAAAAAATGTTGTCGGCATTAAATAACCCATTGAAGTTGATATGCCGTAAAACAAAATAAACCAAACCAAGATATTGCAGTAAAGAAACAAAATATCTTTTACATGTTTTAACATCTGTATATTTGTATTTATTCATTCCTTTCTTCATGGGTTCAATCCTTCATTCACACACAGACACACACACACACGAAAACGTTTATTCATTATTGAAATTTTTCATAAATTTACTGAGATTTTCTTTGTAAATTCATTCTACCTCAGAAATTTTTCTTTCCAGTGATGGAAAAAATTTGACTAAATTTTGTATTCGGTACAACTTAATAGTACTCTATTAATAAAGACCCTGACACCCTGGAGCTGAAAATTTTGTTTCCTTAAATTTCAAGTCAAACTTCAGTTCTTGGGGATTCATTCACACATTTTATTCAACTGATCATTTTTTGATTTCATCCATTTGTATTTTTCTTCTAAATGAGAAATAAGAAATCTTACTTTCAGACTAAATATTCTGATGAAGATATGAATAAACATCGAACTATCAACAAAATTCTAAATTATTCTATCCTATTTACAAAATACAATTTGTATTTATCTTTTCTAATATTTAGA
>OZ038515.1:78643483-78725983 GCA_964036315.1 Acanthosepion esculentum
GTACTTAACTGACTGTGTCTTATGAAATACAAAAATGTTTTTTGACCTGGCAGATCAGGTCAGATTTGACTTCTGAGATCACCAGTTCATTGAAAGTAGAATGAGTGTGCAACTTTTATCATCAGTATTGTAGCCAAACAATTGTGTTTTTTTAATTTAAAATTTTGACTAATGTCCTCATCACAAGATTTTCACCTTTGTGCCCTGCTGCTTCCTTCAGGTGTCTGTGGATCTGGGTAATCGTCAGGGAAGTTTGAAGTCAACCCTTTATTTAATCTATGCGAGTAGACTGTTCTCATTTCAATGTTCATGTCTGCTTAAAAGGAATGCTGCCCCCACACTGACAATTTTAAATGTATTAATTTTCTTGATAATGTGTTTGTTTCATCTGTTGTGTATGTGTGTCTGCATAGACACATGCCATTTCATCTGTTGTGTTTGCATGTCTGTATAGACACATGTTGTTTCATCTTTTGTGTATGTGTGTCTGCATAGACACGTACTGTTTCATCCATGGATGTGCCTGTGTGGATAGACATATGTTGTTTTTTAATTTTAGTTTGGTGAACCTATGGACTGCTGTCCAATTTCCTTATACATTGTACAGTGACAAGAAGAATGAATAAATTTCATACTATCAGTTCTTGCACACTGTTTCCACTAAATCTATATTACCTGGGTCATGAATTAAACTTAGATTTACTACCATATACTACCAAATTCACTAAGCAGTATTTCAATCTATTAAGCTAGTCAAAGCATTGATTCAAGCCAAGATCAATTCAATAGCTATTTTTTTCTCTACCAAATAAAAAAATAATATATTTTTTTAAATTTTTGTGCAAACCTGAAAGGTTTTCAGATGAAAATTTAAAAATGTTGAAGGTTGAACTTTATTTTTTAAGTTACTTAAAATGTAAAGTTGGGTCCCTAACCAGCAGAGACTATGATTGGCTCAGTGAATGGGGCATTCTTGCTGCAATCAAAGATATAATGGCAAGATCTTTTGAATCAAATTCCAAGAGAGGTTTCAGCAGTACAAGTCAAATGACGCAATTCCAGGAGCTCTGTAGGCTGTTCACAACCCAATGGAATTCTTCAACTCTTCTTGAGTTTCATGATGTTCTGCCTTGCAGGCTTCAACAAAAAATTGTGCTGCCTGTTGTGCTTCCCGGAAATATCATCCCCTTCCAAAAGTGTGCAACAGAACGATCAGATGCTAACCTTCGTAATTAGGGTAGGTAAAAAGGAGGATGCCCTTCCCTGTGATTTCAACATTCTCAAGGAACTGCCCCACTTTTGACCTGACCATCAACAAAGCAGTATCTCTCAGGATGAATGGCCTCAGAGCCTGAAACTTACATGCTTTTCCCCATAGCCATGTCTATATCGGTCATCCTTGGATTGTATCCCCAAGCGCCTCAATCAGAGAATCACAAATATTGGGTACACAGAAGAAATCCTTGCCAGTAACTAATATTTAAAATTTTTATATTTATTTTGATTGCAAGATGCTAAGTAATTGATTCTTTTTTGGTTGCTAAAAAGAAATATTTAAACTTTTAAATCCTGACATCTTTATTTACAAATTTGTGTACTTTTGACAAATAAATAATGTTGATTCCAATCTACATGGGAATGAGTGCAAAATACTTTCCCCTCCCCATTTTATAGACAGGAACACACAAATGCATGCTGGGATATTTTTCTTAGCCAATAAAATAGGTCGGTTCTTAGTTTCATCTGACTCAGTCCATCTCTGTCTTGTCTTGAAGTCAGAATGTTACATTTGCTTGTCCTAGCTTGTCAACACCAATTCTTAGTTTGTGAAATTTTTGACATATTACTGTAACTTTGCCTTATTACTGCTAGTTTTCCTTGCATATATCGTTTGCTTGCTTTGTATTATTCTTTTCTTTCTTTTCTTATTATTGCTTATTGCAAACTTTGTCAATTCTGTTGGACAATTCTGTTATTTATTTTGCCTTTAACCATGGCTACTCACTCTACAAACACTATCATTTTTTCCAAATTTCACAACAAAAAACAATTCTTCCTCTGCCATGTTATTCTAATTGTGTTGACCTAAGAAAAAAGTAGTATTGTTGTCAGTGGTTAAATACTGGTTGTAGTAAATGTATTTCAATTTTGTTTTTAAAATTTGTCTTATCTATTGTCGAGGGTTTTTATTAATAGATTCATGTATAGTAATCACTAACTTGACATGGGTACCTTCATGAGATCGCTAAAAAAAAAAAGAGCATAGCATGATGAAAAAGACGCCAAACTTGACAAAAATAATATTTTATCATCTAAATGTTTGTTATTATTAAGAGGAAAGACCAAAGTTTTTTTTAATTATTTTAAAAAAATTTTCCCTCTTTTTAGAACATTCTAAATTTTGTTTTAAAAAAAAAACTTTGTTTCTCTTTGTATCACCAGAACTAGTAAAATAACATACAATTTTTAGCACATTGTTTTTGTATGACACACATTCATTTGGAAAATCTTGCAAAAATAAAAATAATTGTCAGATGTTAATGAAACTTTCAGAAAGTATTCACAGGTGATCGAAATTATTATAAATATGTTTTTTTTTTTTTTTTAAGTCATGGCAGAAATTATTGTTTTATATTTATTACCCCCCCTTAACTAATTTTATGAAAACACTAGAAATTCGATCGCGTCAGGTTTAGTGATTACAATAGTTAAAAGCACAAGGCTTTGAGGAATGCAAATCATGTTTTTTTTTTTTGTTTTTTTTTAATTGGACCCCCCTACCTGAAAATCAGCTCTGAATTGTAACATACAAAACTCAATAAAACAAAGATATTATTTAATTTCAAATGCTTTTATTTGCATTTAGTTGTTTATATGAATATGAACAATATTTTCTGAAAGCAAAAAAAGTTTTTAATGAAAAACGAATTTTTAATACAATTATTTGTTATTTCTTTAATTATAATAGATTTTTACATTTAAGTTGTTAAAATATTATAAAATTAGTTGAAAGCTGCATTCCCTTTCATAAATGTCTTTGAGATAGATCATTTTTAGCGCTTTGTAAATTGTATCGCTTTGTCCAATCAGAAGACTTGCAGTAATTAAAAAATGTAATTTTGTGTTTATAATAAGGCTGTAATTATAAAGTATGGAAGACCAACAAGACAAAATTAAGTTGCGTTATTTGAATTAAGCATTGTTCTCCGCTGTTAAGGCCTTTATTTTTGTGAAATGTGTGTGGAAAAGTTAATTTAATTTTTCAATTTCAACTGAGAAGGGTACCTACAAGTATCAGTATCATCTTATGAAATTTATATGATCTTATTTTTATATTAAACTCAGTTATGGCAATTTTTCCATAAATGAAATATCAAAATTAATAATAAAATGAATGGAAATACAAATAACACAGTAAAATGTAATAAATGTACATAAAATTATAGTATTTTATGTACACTTCTGATAAAATTTCATAAGAAAGGTACCTATAAATTAATTAGATACATTTCTTATGAAATTTAATCTCACACTCAGCAGTCTTATTTTAATTTCTTTATAATATATTTTCCATAAAGCATCGTAAACGTAAAGATGAAAGCTAAGTACAACAAAAAAAAATAGAGGGCTGAAAGTTTTCCTTAAAAATAAAAGGTAAATAATATGCTCACTTAAATCTAAATAATTTCAGTTCTCTCCTTCCATAGAAAAACTTATCCTCACATAAGCTGTCAATATGCGATAAAATTGTCATTCGTCACTTGTCAAGTGACGTGAAATGTTATGACCTGCTTTGTTTTATTTTCAAACTACATCTTTTTGGCGCAGAAACTAAGTAATGCTTGTTTCAAAATATTTTAAATAAACATAATTTCTGATTTTCTTAAAATAAGTTATGAAAAAATTATAATTGATTTTTAAAAGAATTTCAAACAGATTTTCATTTTTTTTTTTTTATAAAATGGAAAAAAATGGTTGACATGATTATCTGTCAATTTTGCTGACTCAAAAAAACAAAAAATTTTTAACGAACAATTAAACGAACAAGGAACAATTAAAAAATGCAAGAAAATACCCCCAAAATACTTTGATCTTTCCTCTTAAGAATAACAAACATTTAGACTATAAAGTTTTGTTTTCATCAAGTTTGGTGTCTTTTTTGTCATGCTATACACTTTTGTAGTGATCTCATGAAGGTACCTACTTGAAACAATAATAATTGTACTCTCTGTACAAAGTCTGACCAGCCATTTAATATTATCAGGAAAATAAATGGTTTCCCTAAAGTAATAGCACTGACTTTAGGACTACACATTTATCCCAATGTCAATCCCATTTTTCAAAACAGTCCTCTTTTGGTATCGACATCAATTGCCACGTTACCTTATCCATTATCTTGTCCACAGCATTTTTTAGAGTCGGAAAAAGCCAGAAATCACAGAGCCTATTTGAACTGGAAGCAGGATTGACACACATGGGTATTGTCATGTTTTGCCTATTTGTGAATACTATAATTACACACTCACTCAGTCTCTACTGATAGGGCAACCCCACAAGAGAGTCTTTGTCATGCAGGCATGCTCTTAATCGTTACCAATAATATGTGGCTGGCAACTCTAACAGGCAGCAGTGAAACTACCTCAGTGGACAGTTAGTCTCTGTTAAAGGGTTATCCAGTATTCCCTCAATTGCATCTTTGACTGTTAATATATGCCTGTGACTAGAAATCATGACCATCCGGTTTGTTGTCACTTGTCCCCAAATTTTTTATTGATTAAACTATTATCTTATTCTCTTTTGGTCAAGTGGATGGTCATTTTGAAGATACCACTTCGTAAACTTTATCAATGGTCATAAAAGATGCAATTGAGATAAAATTATAACCCAATGCCTTCCATGCGGGATACACATTACCCCAATCATAGTTTCACATTTCCTTGGATAAATATTTCAATTCATTTTGATTTCATTTTTTATTTATTTTTAAGGACAATAAAAGAACAGCATTCAGAAAGACAGAAGATTGCGATTGATGCTGCATTTAAATTTTTGAAGATTGTTGCTGGGAGGGAAATAAGACACTGGAAGAGTTCTACAGGCGAAAAGTGTGAGAAAATAAACTATTTGAATGGAACTTACAGTTAAATCTATAGTTAGTTCAACAGTAAAATGATGAGACCTAATTGCCAATCTAGTAGTATGCTTCAATTCATTCAATGAAAGTACCAAGGTTTCTATATTTTGGTGGATGACTTCTTCAGCCTGCCTTACAACATTTTCATGATTCATTTATATCACAAATTTAAAAGTATGACAAATCTTAACATTTTTAGTTCCAAGCAAAAGCCTCCATCAAATACCAAAGATTTCTCACCATCATAGATATAATTCTAAATCTATGATTTTTTTTTTTATGAACTCCAAGAAAAGCAATCAATTTTCTTGTGCAATGAATTCTATTTTACTCTGAAAATCAATAAAAATCTTGACTAATTTTCACTTTTCATTAAACTTGTTTTAAGATTTTTCTTTTTAATTTTCTGGTTGTTGGGTGCTGTAATGAAACTGTTTTTTGCGTATTTTCCATTCTCCTGGGTTAAAAAGCATCAACTTTGTTATTCCTTCCAGTTTCTCTAAATGGAGACATTAACAAACTTTAAAAAAAAAAGTCTCTTCCTGATATGTATTTCTTACTGTGAACTTTTTTGAGCTTGTTGCTTCATGTTTCATAAAACATTATTTTGGGGGCTTATTGTTTCAGAAAACATTTTGGTGCTTGTTGTTTCAGAAAACATTTCTTTAGTGTTTCAATGAGGAGATGCTAATCCTTTTTAGTCACCATGATCACAATTGTTTCTGTCTATGCTATAAAAGAAAAACTGATCCTCTGTCCATCAAACACTGTCTGCATCTGACTTTGCATTGGTATACATATATATATATATACACTTGTGCCATTTAATGTGCACATAAGAACCCACACAAGCACACAGAATTTGATGGAGATTGAGAGATAAGACATTGGAATAATACATTCTCCTCGCACTCAGTCTGGCCAGCCTCTACCCTGGGTTGACAGTATAATCATAAAAGTTTGAGACAAGGGAGA
The DNA here is from genome assembly GCA_964036315.1 of Acanthosepion esculentum. Lineage (NCBI taxonomy): Eukaryota > Metazoa > Mollusca > Cephalopoda > Sepiida > Sepiidae > Acanthosepion > Acanthosepion esculentum. The sequence goes on from OZ038515.1 coordinate 78,649,593, forward strand.
AAAAAAAATTTTAACCACCCTCACTCAAAAATCAGATTGTCATATCTAATTTTATTGAACTTTTCTATAAATATTTTCATAGTAATTTTTTTTTGTTGAACTTGCCTCCATCTTTATTTTTGTTTCATTTTTTGTATATAAAATTATAATCATTGTAAATATTTCTTTTTTTTTAAAGTTGTTTTTTTTAAAGTTGTTTTTTTTTAAAGTTGTTTTTTTTTTAAGTTGTTTTTTTTTAAGTTGTTTTTTTTTTAAGTTGTTTTTTTTTTAAGTTGTTTTTTTTTTAAGTTGTTTTTTTTTTAAGTTGTTTTTTTTTTTTAAGTTGTTTTTTTTTTTAAGTTGTTTTTTTTTTTTAAGTTGTTTTTTTTTTAAGTTGTTTTTTTTTCTGTTTTTTAAAGTTGTTTTTTTTTAATTCCCCCACCCCCATACAAATTGTACATATGGGAGCTACTTAGGACTTCATAGACACTTTGAGGTATTATGGTGGCTTTAGTAAGAATGGTAAGTAAGAATGTGTTGTCTGGGTGGGGGATATGTTTGGGTCAGTAATTGTGGCTAGCTAAGTTTCAGATAAAATAGATTGAAGACCAGCCTTCGCCTATCCCCCCCACTTTGGCCTTGTGCCACATTTTTGTATTTTCAAAATAAATATTACTTACCGCTTATGGTACCTAGACATTACAAATTTAAGAGCAGTACTAGATTGCCAGACAGAAACGGAAATTCTCTCCAGTGGCACAGATGTCCATTTCAATTTCATTCAAATTGTCTATGGAAGTATGTTTAGTTTCAAGTTGCCTTGGCATGCATATTTTAACCTAAGAAAAAAAAAAAAGTATTAAATAACTTTATTTAATACTGAATAATTCCCCTCCACCCCCCAATTTTAAAAAAATCATTTGACCCCAAGCAAGGCAATAAAACAACTAAGACGCAAGGGGTTACTGAATATAAAAGAATATAAGTAAAAGAAAACGTTATGAAGAATAGAGAACAATAAATGAATCGGAATTAAGAAGACAGAAGATAATTACATTACATTTAAATTTTTGAAGATCAAAGTTGACTGGAAAGCAAAAAGCCATAAAAGAGTTCCACTGGTGCGAAGAAACTGTTAGCCGAGAACTTAAATTTACATCTATTTCAGCCAATAGCATTGCATTTAAATTTGTATCTTTCCATCCTGATAAAACACTTCCCAGATATTTAAATTGTTGGGCTCGTTTGATTTTGGTCTCTCCAATTTGTAATTTGCATATTGGATTGTTTCATTTTGCTTTCAACTGAATTCATGCTAAACTAACATTTTGAACACACGCAAGATTATGGCTTTAATGGAAACTGGTAAAGGAATGAAATTTGCTGGGGAGTCTGGCTGACTCACTCACCGGCAGAATCTTTCTGAACATGTGTTGAATTCAAAAACCAATTTCTTTTTCAAAATCTCAAGGTTCTATTGAAATTGGTGACCTTGGAATATATGAAAAAGTCTTCTTTTTTTTTTCTCAGGATTTTTTTGTTGTTGTTCTTTTCAGCCATTATATGATATTAAGTTTTTATCTTTTTTACAGATGCGCTCGAAGCAGTGGGATTTCATTTCTACATCAGCTAAAGATCTTGTTAAAAAGATGCTGGATGTGGATCCTGATAAAAGAATTACTATTGATGATGCTTTGAATCATCCATGGATTAAGGTAGGCAATTTGGATTAGGGTTTCCAGATTTGATTATTAATTGCATTCAATACAAATGCTATTTGCTTTTTTATCATTCACCATCTTTGTTTCACTATTTCTTGTTCGTGTCTCACCATTTGTTTTTCATTCAACAAAATTTGAAGGAGAAACAATAAACATTGATTCACTGTGTTTATCTTGTTTCATGTTTTAATGCCGTGTGAATAGAGCAATAACCTAAATTCCAAACTAGAAATTCAGGAGAAATCACCAAATATCTAAGAAAATTTGGGTATAAAAACACATTAAACTGTACAGTCATCTTAGTAAAGGTAGAATCGTTGTGGAAAAATAAACAGTTTTGTCTCTTCTTTTGAGGTAGTTTATAAGATTTTAATCTTGTCTGTAAAATTAAAATGAGTTTTACGGTCTTATAAAAACGTATGAATCCTGATTTCACAATTCCAGACCAAAGCTTAAAGACTCTAATCCTGAGGCTTTCAATTTGTTCTTTCGTTAAAAAAGTGGGAGGAAATGTAATTAAAAAGATTTTTAATCAGACAGAGGCACTCAACTTGTTTCGCTTTATTTTATTAATTGCAAAAATTTGTTTATTAATGTAAGACTTAGAATGATACCCAACATTTCTCAGCAGCTATTCTTTTTCTTTGCTTGGTCAAGCAGTAATTTCTTTGAGAGATTTGTTCATATTCCATAAAAGGGTATAAATAAAATTGTTAAAATGAAATCAGTTCAATAGGTTTAGACATTTTGGTAGTCAATGATTTCATATGGAGCCTGTTATAGCACAATTTATAATCTTTGTACAGACTACAATAACCCAGTTTATATTTCTGAGATGACGTATTATGTACACTATTTACATTATTCGGACTATTTCCCTCATCTTTGTTGCCATATTTATTACAACGTTTCAGCCATTCAGTATCTGTCTATATTTCTGAGATGAGGTATTATGTACACTATTTACATTATTCGGACTATTGTCCTCATCTTTGTCACCATATTTATTACAACGTTTCGGCCGTTGTACGCTCCGGCCTTCTTCAGGTGGTTGGAATGTCGAACTGAACCCTTTATTTCGCTCACTGGGGTAGACTGCTCTAGTTCCACATGCTGTGTTTAATGGATGTCAGTTATCACTTATCTCCTGTTAATTCCCCTCTCCAAGTTCTCCACTGCCTTAATGAGGTATTGAACTCACAACAGTTAAGGCAGTGGAGAACTTGGTGAGGGGAATTAACAGGAGATAACTGATATCCATTAAACATGGCACGTTGAACTAGAACAGTCTACCCCAGTGAGCGAAATAAAGGGTTCAGTTCGACATTCCAACCACCTGGAAAAGGCCTGAGTGTACAACGGCCGAAACGTAATAAATATGGCGACAAAGATGAAGACAATAGTCCAAATAATCTAAATAGTGTACAATAACCCGTTTGTATATCTTAAAAAAGAAAGATCCTCCGCTATGTGTGGCATGCCAAGAGCCATTCACCATAAAATGCATACAGATAAACTGCAGCAATTTTAATTCAATCTGTTTAAAATTCTACCAAGCAAGAAACTTAAAAGAATTTTTTCAAAATACTGCTTCATTTTTACATATTTCAATTCCTAAAAGAAATTAAAATGACTTCAAAAATATAATTTTAAAAAATATCTGTAGCTAACAACAGTCTTACTTTGTAAAATAAAAATTTTTGAATATTTAAACACAAAACTTTATTTAAAAAAAAACATTAAATTTTGGCATTAAATGGCCCGATGAGTTGATATACCATAAAACAAACCAAACCAATATTTGTGAGTTTCAAAATATGCAATTAAAAATCTGAACACTGCCTACTTCCCTTTACTCTCAAGCTGGGAAGAAAATAGATGGCCAATTCCATATCAACATAGGCCCTCCAACATCAAGATTTGTTTATAGAACTCAAGAAGATGGTGATAATATTGAAGGTGTCGATAATATTGAAGGTGTCAACCTTTACAAATAGACTCCTCAAAAATATAATGGTGATTTTCTAACTGTAGCTTAGGTGTGGCACAAGGCCGAAAGTATGGGGCACCAAATGTGGATTGAACTCACTACTTAGTCATAATTGTTCTAGTGAGACAAGCTCGCTAACCATTACACCGCTTCGAGGTGCCCAAAGTGATTTTCCAAGCGTAGCTTAGGTGTAGAACAGAGCCGAAAGAATGGGGCACACAGTGAGGATCGATCTCACTACTTAGTAGTAATTGTTCTAGCGAGACAGGCTCGCTAACGGTTACACCGCTTTGAGGTGACCAAAGTGATTTTCCAAGCATTGCTTAGGTGTGGCACAAGGCCGAAAGTATGGGGCACACTGAGGATCGAACTCACTACTCAAATATAATGAGACTTAACAAGGAGATTATTTAAAGAAGATAAGAAAGAAGTGAGTTCCTTTTGAAGATCTGAGTGGAATCTATCTTGTGAGAGAATCCTTTGGTCATGTCAAATCTTTATTTCTAGAAACTTCTTTTAATACCATTGTCAGAAATAATTAGGAATGATTTTTCCAAATGTCTATGTGGATATAAACTGACACTTTTTTCTTATTTACAAAAATAGGGGTGTATTCTTGCTTTGTCTTTATCGAGGGATAAAAATAAAAAATATTAAACTATTTCTTGAAAATTTTAGAAGCTATGAAATGTAAGAATAAATGTCTCTTATTAAAACCATAAAACATTCGCAAAGAGAAGAAAAAGAAATGAAACCAGTTTTTCTAAATATAGCAAACTTATCACTTGACCTTAGATTTGAAACTTCTAGAAAGGAACTATTTTATTGTGTAAAAATTAGTCAAAAATATGAAATTATATTGAAGAAGAAATAAAATTCATTGGATGATTTGCTTATTTCTTTATAGAAATTATTAAGAACTCCCTCCCTCAACACACATTTTTCTTCTATATTTTAACTGTTAGACGTTATTCAGAAATTCATATAAAAGTGTTGTCTCACAAAATTGTTACTGTTACAAGACGTATATCAGTTACCAGAATTCTGTTCATATCCCAAAATCTTTTTTTGGTGGCAGGGTGTTATAGAAATTCAAATATTGTCATAATTTTTAGAAACAGTCATTGTGATTTGGGAAGCCAGAAGAAATTTTCTTATTACTGCAGCCATTTTGTTTTTTTTAATTAAATGGTTTCAAAAGAAGGTTGTAGAATTAAGTCTATTTTCAATTCTCTTTTCTTCACATGATTCAAAGTATGCTAAAGAAGAATTCTACAAAACTGATATGTTATATATTGTTTTGTAAGTAAATGTTAATGAGTTTGGACCTCACATAATGTCCTTGTGCCAGACAAGACTGAGTAAATATCAACACATTATTGAATTTATCAGTATTTATAGTTTAACCTTTATCACTCTGTATGTGACTTCATTTACTGTAAAAAAAGTTTATCCTGTCACTGAAGGTGATTCTGATTCCTGAATTTCATAGTTGTGATGCCATATCCTGCTATGGCAACACAAAACAACTTTGAGTGAAATTAACAATAAGGATACTGCAACTATCATGTGTATAAAATCTTTTTTTTAAACTTATCCAAATTATTTAAATATAAAGGAAATTTGGTGACAAAACTGAAAAATTTCTGTCTGAATTTCTGGGGTGAGGAATTATCACTGTTTACATTCAAACTATTGACTTCATCTTTGTTGGTATTACCACAACATTTCAACCATTGTTCCCATTGGCCTTCATCAGGTATACTTATCAAGTCAGAAATATTTAGCTAAACTCTTTATTTAATCTACAGGTGTAGATTATTCTCATTCTGCAGTCTGTGTCTAGGGATATCTCATCCAGTTTTTATTTAGTACTGCTCAGTTATTGCTTATCTTGTTCCAACTGAATCTAAGGGCAGCAGCAGCACTCATCAACAGGCAGGTTACGTTCAAGGCTCCAAGTTTGTTACTCAGAATTGTTCCACAAGACAATAGCTTAGTTTGTTCATAAATTTACTGACATTGTAATCGTGAGTTCAGTCCCATGTCTGGGTAGTAGTGTGTACTTGGATTCAATGGAAATTGGATGAACAATAACTGAGCAGTACTAAAAATAATGGGAACAATCTATCCCTGTAGTTCTGTTTTAAATCTTCTGAAGATTAGTCAGATTAACAAGCACCTGATGAAGGCCAATGGGCACAATGGCCAAAATGTGATAACAACAGAGATAAGGATAAAAGTTTGTATGTAAATAAAATATAAAAAAACATAAAAAAAACAAACAAAGCCAGGCTGATTCCTTTTTTTAGTTTTTAGATTTATTTGCATCAAAAAATTAAACATCAAACCAATTTCAATGGTTTTGTACTTTTAATTCCTTGTTTTATCAAAATCTTTTTATTTTTGAAGTTGACAGATTTTGAGTAAAGGAAATATTTGTCTTGAAAAGGCAGCCATTTTGAATTGCAATTAAACACAGGACAAGTAAAAATGTCTTTATTTATTGTGAAAGTTTTCTAACATTCCACTCCGTTTGTTTTTTCGGGGTCTTTTTTTTTTGCCTACAGCTTTTGCTCAAATATGTTTTTGAGAAGTCTTTATTTTGTTGATTGGAATGTGCAAAGCTTTTAAGAAATTTTTTGGTTAAATATTTTTTTTTGTTGCTCGGTAAATCATTTAGAAAAAGATTATTTAGCTGCAAATATTTACCTACATATTGTGCATGTTGTTAAAGTATTTGTTTGAATTATTTTAAAAAATTTTGTAAAAGCTAATTTTTTTAAAATTTAGTTAACCTTTTAATTTAATTAAACTCACCACAAAGAGAAAAATCTTGTTTTAGTTCAATCAAAATTTTTATGTTGAAACAAAAAATTTAACTCTGAAATCAAACCCAAATAAATAGTTAAACCAGTTAAAACATACAAGCACAAATTGAACATATTTCTAGTATCTTTTATTAACTTCATTTTCACTCATGAGAGACAAAGATTATCTTAAGTGTTAATAAAAGAAAAACATCTATAAGAATTTGAAAGTGATAGTAAAGGGAGCTAATCCTTTACCATTTAAAGCTCAACCTTGAACTTGAAACTGTTACTAATTCAGGACTCTGATTGGCTAACTACTGTCCAATCAGGACTCCTTCTTGGGGCCACACAATAAACTTGATCCTGAAATCTTCCTCTTTTTGCAAAGTGACAGCCATAATAACCACAGATTTATTGGAGCTGTCCTTTCCAGAAGCCACAAGTCCACAAACTTGTTCCTTGGACAGTCTTCTAGCAGTTAAGTCTGCAAATATATTTGCAAGGATTTTATCTATTTGTGCCTACCCCCCTTTGTACATTAAACCATTGAACTTAATGCTGTCATTGAGTGGCTTCTCTTTTTGTCCGTCTTTGACTTTGGAGAACTTCACCCGAGGAAAATCTTTTTTCATCAAACATGATTTTTGTGACTTTTCTTGATCTGTGAATTTCTAAATTTTGCTCCCAAACAACAGTTTGATTCTTTCTTATTTTGTAAACTTCTTTTCTTGTTTGTTTCTTTGAGTTAAAATTAGTTAACAAGATTAGTTTAAATTCTCTAAATAAATACCCATCTGACCAGCTTCATCCATCTGTCTGAGTTGCATGTCAGTATCTTCTAGCCCAGTCAGTATCATTGCCAGCTCAGATTTATTTTTACCTCTGAGGTTTGACATTCCAAAATATAAGGTAAGCTGGAGAGTATAGTATCCAAAATGGAATAATAAAAACAAAACAAAGATAAGGCTATTAGTCTGAATTAAATAGAAAATGTGAAATGTTAATGACTTAATTTTATCAAAATTGTTCTTTAAGCAAAATATAACTTGGCTTCCTTCAGTCACACTTAATTCGATTCTAAGTTCCAGATTTCTACTACTGAAACGAGAAGACATATGCTGTATCAGCTTAAGACAGAAAAAATATTTTTCAAATTGTTATTCTTGTCAAATAAAAATGGTTTGAAGCACTTTTCTCTGGTTTTCATTCCAATTAAATACTAAATTCCAATTGGTCACTAAATTCAAAGTTCTACCTGACTACTATTTTGGTCCTACAATGTAATTATGTTTGTGTCAACCAACTTCAAATACATTTCATGTCACCTTTGCACCCTTTGTAACATTTTGAATTTATTTCTAAATGTTTATACAGTATTGGTAAGAAGACTGAACAGTGAATATAATAAACATACGGTAAATACAGTGCAAGTCAATTTTATTTATTTTTGACTTTATTTTATTTATTTTCATTCACTTTTGAAGAAAGACAAAATAATCAGCAAAAGATATAAAAATGTAAAAAAAAATTTACCAAAGTTAGAAAAATAAATTCTGAATAGTCACAATCAAAATATTTGTATAATGTGCAATACCAACTGGTTGGATTATTTGTTTTTTATTTTTTTTATTTTAATTTTTATTAAATTTATAAGATTGTCATAAGTTCAGTGGTCATTAAAAGGGTGACTTTTTAAGTGTGGGATGATTTGTATACCAAAATCCTGGCAAGTGTTTCTTGTAAGACTGTTATAGATAATCTCTCAGCCCGATTAAGACCATGATCATTAACATTTTAATCTGGTTATTTAGTTAAAACCAAAAAATAAAATTCTAAGTACAAACTATTTAGAGCCGTCTAAAATGGTTTCAATTTGTGCTTTTGTGAATTTTAACTGATTTCTCTAAAGATAGTTGTGCACCAATCAAAATATTTTTTTTTCGTTCAAATTAAATTTCTGCAGAGATTTTCTCTTCTCCTGCCTTTTCTTCTCATTTTGCCATCCTTCTCACTAATCACAGGTGTCGTCCATCAAGGTAAGACAATTCTTGCATGCCTTTCACTTTAGTTGATGATGATGATGCTGCTGCTGATTATCCTCTCTTTTCACTTTAATGTTAACCTTGTGTCTTTCCCTCCCCCCCCCCCACATTCAGTGTTGTCATCGAGCCCTGATATTTTTCTGTCTTTCATACAATGTTCCTATTGTCCACATATATATTGGGCACGAAGGTCAACACCAAGCAGTGACAGTATGTTTCATACTTGAACACAATCTTCAGGTCATGTGTATTGTGTTTTGGGTCAACTTTTTATATATGCTGGCCAGTGGTGCATTATGGGTATCAAGGTCTATTGTATTAACCTAATGATCATTGTGTCAATAGATGGTAATGGTTTTGTTTCAAGTTATTCTAGAGGCTGTTGAGTAGGAATAATTGTACCCAAATGCGGTTATTTGTAGCTAATTTATTAGTGTTGTTAACTTTTGTCTCATTATTGATTACTTAATTATTTAATGTTTATTTTTATTACATTTACATGTGTTTATGTGGGAATTTGTTATTTATTTACTTAAGTTGTTTATTTATTTTTTCAGATTTTTTTTCTTTTTTTTCTTGGGGGTTGGTAAATGAATAAACAAACAAATAATGAAGTCAAAACAAAACACACATGGCTTGGTCTTGACCTCAGTGTCCACGTTTATATTTATGTATGATCTAACTCTGATAGTGAACATTTTGACCCATAAATATAGCATACCTTAAAACTATATTTTTATCATTCTCTATTTCTCTCTCTCTCTCTCTCTATATATATATATATATATATATATATATATATAAAAGTGTAGGAGAACAAACAGTAGGATTACAGCGTTCAAAACATTAATTTAAAAATAGTGCTCCATACACAAAGTAGAGCCGTAAATATTTATTTATCTTATGCAGTGTTACATTAGAACATGCACATATCCACTACAAAATTGTACTTTTTTTTTTTTTCAACGTCAAAAAAAGGGTAAAACCTTTTTTTTAGACGTCTCATCACAGTGTTACCTGATGAGACATCGAAAAAAGTTTTCCTCCTTTTTTAGATGTTGAAACAAAAATGTACAATTTTGTAGTGGATATGTGCATGTTCTAATGTAACACTGCATAAGATATATACACTTTGAATCTTTTTTTTTTTTTTTTTGAGATCTGTGAGAAAAATTCATAACCTTGTTTCTTTTTGCTATGTCCTCCTCTTACAAAATGTGAACTTTATTTCCATCTCAAATAGAGAAACTGAGTTTGAAACCTAATCATCCCAAATCTGCCACATTTTTCTTTTAGTTCTTCAAGTGCACTTTCAAAGATTTAGATGGCCAGAGCCTGGCAGTTGATCTGACTCCTGACCTTTTACTCTGGAGTCTTGTATCATTTAATTCCTCCAATAGCAACTTAAAAACATTCCACCATTGCCAAGTAGGCCCTGAATTTTCACTTATCATGAACAGTCTTGCTCTGGAAAAGGTCACTTGCTTTTGAACACCTATTGGGAGAAAACCTCATCCCAGACCCCAATTCGAACTCGTATATACAATCCATTGTTAAAGATGCTGGAGAGATGGTGACTTCTTTATACCATTCCAGTAAGTACCTGAATCCTGCTATGCTCTACATTTACAAAAGCCAGATCAGGCCGATCGAGCGACTGTCTTTATTTTTCAGTCTCGATAGAGTTCAAAAATGTCTACGTGGCCTTGTGGGTGATGAATTATTTTCCACCCTACAACGCCTTTCCTCACAGATGAAACATCAGAAACCTCTTGCTGCTCTATCACTATTTCCAGGGAAGACGTTCAGATGAGCTACATTCCTTAGTTCCGCCAATTCTAACCTTTGCAGCTAAGAGCCGCCATAACAAGCACAAAGGGTTGAACTATCCTCATTTACTTTGTATTCCAATACTCTGAAGCAAGTTTCACTCGAACACTTTCTTCCTAGGAACTGCTACTTTGTGGAGAGGATGAATTCCCCAACCATTACATCCAGCAGCAAGGCCTCTGATCAGTGAAATTGAAGGTTTTGAGGATCATGGTACCATCTCTTAATTGCTGTTGTTCCCGAATCCACCCTAACTGTTAGGGTCCTAGTTATGGGCAAATGGTTACCCACCCCCAAACAAAAACAAAATACTATGAAAGTATAAAAATACATTTTTATAAACAAAAAATTACCAACAATACATATTTACAGTAAAATTACTAGCAACCCATTTTTAAGGCAAAAGACCAGTAATACACTTTATAGTAGAATTACAAACAATACATTCTACAGGAAAATGACCAATAATACATTTTATTTGTAGTTGAAGACGTAAAATTGTGTTCAAAATATTTAGATTTCAGCATTAAATAACCCATAGAGGTGTTGATATGCCACTAAACAAAATCAACCAACCAGCCTCTACAAATGGTTCACCATTATCTTCCCCACATATCCTCATAAACTGCACTTCCTACTTCTTATTGCTGATACAACTACCTTCTTCAGTAACCCTCTACCTTGTGTGACTCTTGGGCCTTGTATAGAGTGAACATTAGTAAAAAAAAAAACAAAACCAAAAAAACAAGTAGGTTGACTGTTGTTTTGCATGTAACAATTTCCTAATACCCTTTTCTATCAACAATTAAGTATTTCGTTAGCCTTGTGCTTTATGAAGCTTGCATCGGCCTCATTCAATTCGGCTGTATAGCATAAATGGTAGAGATGAAAATTAACAGACTTGGTGTTATATATTCTTAAATCTGCTTTTTGGTCAGTCATCAGGAAATATAAAAACTTTACTTCATTATATGTAAATATTTTTCTGAATTATTTTTACAATATTTACATTAGTCGGACTATTGTCCTCATCTTTGTCGCCATATTTGTCACAACGTTTCGGCCGTTGTACGCTCTGGCCTTCTTCAGGTGGTTGGAATTTTGAACTGAACCCTTTATTTCGTTCACTGGGGTAGACTGTTCTAGTTCCACGTGCCATGTTTGATGGATGTCAGTTATCAGTTATCTCCTGCTAATTTTCCCTCTGAAAGTTCTCCACTGCCTTAACCGGGTATTGAACTCACACTCTTTGGGTCTGTCACTGGCTCTAACCAATGCCTTTATCCACTGTGCCATGTGTCCTTGAAGGTATCTGTTTTCCATTTAAAACCTTGATTTTAGAACAAATAATTAGGGCTTGATGAACCAAAGGTTTAATCAAGTTGTTGTTGCTTGAAACATAGAGTCCCAACATTTGTACAAATCCAGCAAAAGTAGGCGCTTACAGTACACAGAGGTCAGAAAAAGCAAGTCCCAACCAACAAATTTGAATTCAGTTCTGTAAAAATGGCAAGATGTAGTCAATGGAATCTTGTCTACCACACTGACAGCAAATGTTTCTGGATAATAACTGAGAGCTGGAAGTACTTGAACAGAAACACGAGATTCTGACAGCTTATCTGTAATTTTAATCTCGATATACAAAAAGCTTTTTACATATGTGACAAACACTTTTGGAGAGTCTTGAAAGTGACTTTCTCTTCATACTCCCTTATCTGCCTCTTCAACTCAGTATCAGACTTTAAAATTTTATAACAAAATTGTCATAAGTTCCCTGCAGGTTTGTCATGATAAAAGATGAACAGGTTTCAAGACATCAGAAGATGGCAGTTGATGTTGCATTTAAATTTTTGAAGATTGTAGTTATCAGGGAAGCAAGTTAATGAAAGGGAATTCCACAGGTGAGAAGTGTGAGAAAAGAAACTGTTGGAGTAGAAGGGGCAGTTACATTTAACTATTTCAATGGCAAAAGGGTGAGACCGAGATGCCAGTCTCGTAGCATGCGAGCATTTATGTAGTTGGAGCGCACCAGGGGAAAAAAAAAGCTTCACAGAGGAGGTTGCCATGGAAATATTTGTAGAAAAGACAGAGAGAAGTCACATCATGTCTGTGAGAAAGTGACTGGAGTCGAGATGCCAAGTCAGGATCTATTACATTGCAGATCCTTCTTTGGATTTTGTTGAGAACCTCGAGATATGTAGCAGGAACACCAGACCAAATATGGCGCCAGTATTCAATGCACGAACGAATGGTAGATTTGTAGATACGTACGATGGACTCTGATGAGAAAAACCTTCTGGCACGACACATCCAACTTTCCTTGCGGCAGATGCAGCTATTGATTCATTGTAGTTGTTCCACTTCAAGTCATTCAAAGGCATAAGGCCAATAAGGCGCAGACACACATTCTCCTGGAGTTTAGCATCAACATGCTGATAGTGAGCAGGAAATTATCATTGTGGTAGCTAAATGAGAGCAGTTTCGTTTAAGAGGCATTAAAATTTACAAGCCATTTCCTGCCCCAGTTATCCACTGATTGAATGACCTTTTCGAGAGCAGTGGCCAAGTTGACTTTGTCAGCGCTACTGTGTTTACTGTTGAGACAGTAAATGGTAGTGTCATCTGCATAGATGACTACTTGAGAGCTGATGACATCAGGAAGATCATTGATGAAAATCAGAAACAGTGTAGGACTCAAGATAGAGCCTTGGGGACCCCTGCATTCATAAGGATCTGAAAGGTGTGCCCATTCAGAATGACCTTCATTTCATGTTTTGAAAAGAATGATTGGATTAAATCAAATAGTCGTCCTGTAATATCGTAGCCCTAAAGCTTATGCAGAAAACCAGCAGACCAAACTCTGCCGAACACCTTTGAGATATCTAGAGCCACAGCTTGAGTTGCACTGTCCTTATCAAGAGCATGATATATATATTCAGTTATGGCCATGAACACATCAATGGTAAACTGGGCAAAACAGAATCCATATTGTTTGTCAGAGAGTAGGTCTTGAGAGGTAAGATGCTTAATCACTTCAGCATTGATGAAAGGCAGTGAGAGACTGATAGCGTGGTAGTTAGAGGGGTCAGAAGATTCACCAGAGTTCTTAAAAACTGGCTCTACAGATGAGAACTTCCAACAAGCTGGAAAGTAGGAAGCATCGAGGCAATAGTTATATAGTTTGGAGAGAACTGGGGCAGAATTCTTTAGGACAACAGCCAGTATTCCATCACCTCCATATGCCTTATGGGTGTCTAATTTAGAAATGAAGTCAGACCAGTGACAGTGTTATATATCACTCGGTAGAGCATCAGTTCTGGGGGGTTGAAATTAGGTATGGGTACTTCAGGCAAGTTGATTGTTAAATTGGATGAGAATTTCCAAGCAAAACATTCAACCTTATCTGCTGTGGATGTCATGACTTTGAATTGGTTGAATAGAAGAGGGATTGAGGATTTGCTGTTGTTCCGCACACTCTTGCAGAGCCGCCGCCAATAATCTGTTATACCGAATTTACTAGATTCAATATGCTGATTTATTCTGTTAGTAATTTGGCTTAATTGAGAACATGCTTGCATTTGTTCCGAGCAGAGACAAAGTGACATCTATTGCAATTGGACTCGTTGCCTTCATATAATTGGAAGAAGTGATTCCTGTCAGCTACAGCAGCTGAGCAATCAGGAGAGAACCAGGGGGATGAACACAGTTTAACTTGGTAATTTTCATCAGGAATGAAGGCCTCAAGGCTGGCTTTCACCCAGGAGGAGACCTCATTTGCAAATTTCTGAATGGCGTGATTAAAAACCACTTTCCAAGGGAGATGTCTCAAAGGGAATCACAGTATGAGTCCCAATCTGCGTGTTGATAGCAGAAAGATATTCTGTTGTTAGGAGAGTTATAGCAGGAGGAGAGGGGAAGGAGATTTTTACAGATACTACAGCGTGATCAGAATTGCCAATTGGGAAGAGCTGTGTAGTATGACAAGAGACATTTCTGTTAGGGTTACTGGGTAAATGTGTAGGGAAGTCAACCATTTGCATGAAAGATTGTGATTGAGAAATTAAAGGTTTGAATGCCATCAAGGCCAGTGGCAGAGCATTTAAGCCGCCTGGTTTGGTGGCCGTTAAAGTCTCCGAACATGAATATGTTAAATAAGGAATTAGTATAAAAAAGTGGCTATTTACTAAGCTTAGTGAGACACAAGGCCATCATAATGGTTTTGCCCAATGGAGAAACTCAATCTATTAGCAATAGTCTGTGATACCAATTTACTATCACTATGGAAGTTACTTTGTATAGGCCTTCGATATGTTTAGCTTTTCAAAAGGCCTTGATAATAAGACCTCCAATGAGGATTAATCTTTCTACATTAACATTAGCTTCAGGAATAGCTTCTTCAATATTGCTCAACAGTATCCAACCTTAGTGATGTAAAAATTCAAACTAGAAAATTGATTAAAAAGATAAAAATTGTTTGGAGAAGGAAACATTTCTGAGATTTTCCCAAAACGTAAATGTTAATTTTGAAAAAAAAAAAAATTGCAGGCTCCTGAAAATTGGCACTCATTACATTTTTTTTTATTGTTTACTGAAGGCACTATAACAAAATTGTTTATAAAATATATTTATTGAATCAAAAAATTGATAGAAAAAAAAAAAGTCATCTAGTTCAAATATTTATCAGATTATTAATGCCTTGAAAATAAATGTGGCGCTATTTTTAGCAAATTTGACTTGTTTTAACTTTTTTAATTTCTGATTTCTTTTTACAAAATAAAATACCTCCATCTTTGTTCAGATAATATTTTACACCTTTTTTTTTCATGAAGAAAAATTCAGCAAATAAAATCTTTTGCCTGAGAAACTAATTTTATAAATATTAGTTTTCATGTTATAAAAAAAAAGTAATGTTACGTTTTTATTACTTTGGTGTCTTTTACAACTCGAATGCCATTTAATAGGAGTAGATAGGTTTGACTATCGTCAGGTTCACACTCCTCCCCGGTCTTTTAACCAGGAGTAGAGGATTATCCTTTGTTTCCTGTTTAGGATTGGGTTTCCAGGTACATCTAAAATCTACTTCTACTCTATACTCCTAACGCTTGTCTATTTCCTACACTCATATAACTCCACTTGAATGGCTCTTGGGCATTGTATTGGGTGAATATTAATTAGGTGAGTAGCAACATTAGTTAAAAAAAAAATAGCCCTTCAGTAATCACAGTTGATTAAGGAAAATGTTCTTTTATAGCTCAAATGATTAGAAAGTATTTTGATGCAAGGGGAATAACTCTGTCGACATTAAATTTTGAAGGTTTTTAACAAGGACTTATGATTTCAAATTTCATTACAGTGGTTACAAAGTATTGGTATTTTAACCTTTTCACGTGATTTTCTACAAATAAATAAATTCGTAATAATTAAAGTTAAAACAAGAAATGCAAATTTATAAATAAAAAAGATTGTGAATGAACGGAAATGTGAAAATTATTCCTTTCACATCGTGGGAAGTGTGCGATAAAGTAATCGACAAACTGTGTTCAAATTTCAGCTGAGGCTACTTGTAGTCCCTTAATACTTACACCTTTTGGGAAAGGCATGAATTCACTTCTCCCTGCACTCTATCCCATTGTCACTATCAAATGTCTAATCTCTATCATACCATGATAGTTGACAAAAGTGTTTGTCAGGGTTCAGCTGAGCAAGCCACCCACCCATAACTTACCAAGTCACCAGTGCAAAAATTATTACAACCTTTTTTAACCTTGACATGATCCAGTCAGTTGTATACAATTCATTATGAAATATATGGTATTACAAAAGTTTTGCAATTTAAATATCTATCCGTCCGTCCGTGTGTGTGTGTGTGTATATATATATATATATATATATATCATTAAAAACAACTGACAAGTTACTGCAATTAAGCTTTTAATTTAATTTTTCTTGTGTTTGTATAAGTCTTTTCTTTTCTGGATATAAAGTGTGTAAAAATTATCCAAATGTTCTGCATATCCAAGTGCTTTTGGCTATTCTTTTAGTCATTATCATGGAAGATTTTTATTCTTAACTAAGTGTATGGATTGTTTTATGTATGTGTCATTTCTGATCAAACCAAACACATGAATAATTACATTGGACATACCACTACATGCCTATCTTGAAGACTCATGTTACATCTCTCTGACTCTATCCCAATTAGGACTCTTTTAAATACACATGGAAACCTATGAAAACCCCATCCGCAATATACTTATAGAAAATACAAGGCTAATAGCTTCATCCACATGTAAAAAAAGATTCAAAATACTGGAAGCACTAATAATAAAATCGAAAAAAGACAACACTCAACAACATAAACTATGAATACAGCCACAATGCGCTGACCATGTTTGGAAAATAAAACCTTCCTATAACTCTAGATACATACGTAAAATAATCCATACATTCAGTTAAAAATTAAAAATGAAACTCATCAATTGCCTTTGGAATATAGTTTTTAAATTGTAAAGAGACTTTATGGACACCCTGTGTGTGTGTGTGTGTGTGTGTGTGTGTGTGTATATATATATATATATAAAAGTAGACATGGAAGTCATCACTTAGAGGCGACAGTCTGTTTCATTGCTCTAGCATGAAACAGACTGTCGCCTCTAAGTGCTGACTTCCATGTCCACTTTTATATTTACACACGCTCTATCTCTGATATTGAGCACTTTATCCCATAAATATAGCACACTTTAAGACTATATTTCTTCATATATATATATATATATATATATATGTAAGGCTCAAACACTAATATTCCATGGTTATAATTTATTACATTGGAATCTTAGTGTTTCAGCCTTTTATATTATATTCTTGCTCTGTCTTGTACAGAGCTCTACCTGGATTTTATCCTCTTCGAAATATATATATATATATATATATATATATATATATATATATATATATATATATATATATATATATATAATTTGACAACCAAGCAAGGTTATCATAGATATTAAAAGATTTATAAAATTTGAAATTAAAAGTAAAAAATTACCTATTTAGAAATCTAAATCTAATCTCTATTAAGTTTAAAATTATAGAATTACTGAGGAGAAAATAAAAAATACATATGTTATTTAATTTATTTTTTCATTGAAATTATGTTAGCTTTAGACAAAGATGTATGACCGGCTCTCGCGTAAAACAATCGAAACACTCTTTTTCGGAAAGTGCATGCCCGTTTGGTTTTGTGCGCGCGTGTGTGTGTGTGTGTTCGTTTTTTTTTGTTTTTTTTTATCAAGGGCCGTGTCTCGTCACCGTTTTTGTGTGTGTGTATATATATCTAAATATGTCTGGGCGCTTATGTATTATAACCTGAGTGCGTTTGAATTGTTTTACGTGAGAGCCGGTCATCATAGTTGAAGTAAAATGTATACATTTTTGTCTGAAGCTATCAACATCCTTTTTAACGTAATTTCAATGAATAATTACATATATATATATATATATATATATATATATATATATATATATATATATATATATATATATATATATATATATTGACCACTAGTATTAGCCATCTATCTATCATATATATATGTCCCAGTACTGGCATGCTCATCAACATTTCCTTCTGTCTCAACTGTCCTATGTTGTATTTAAAGAGACATCTGCAGCCACCACATGGTACGGTAGGATGGGTTCAGGGGATGAAGATCTCTGGCTTTTTATTGATCTCTCTTTGTCTCTTCTATTTGTCTTCTGGTATTTTTGAAGGATGTTGGTTTTTCTTGGACTGTGCTTCTTCAATTCGTTCTTTCTGCAGCTTCCGTCTCACAATTTTATTTATTAGCTTTTAACAAAAATAAATTACAATAGTTTAAGAAAATTCATAAGTATTGTCACATGAAAACAACATGATTTGTTATGATTAACAATCTATTTAACATTTTCAAAATGCTCCCCTTGGTGTTCAAAGTGCTCCCCTTGGTGTTCAAAATGCTCCCCTTGGTGTTCAAAATGCTCCCCTTGATGTACAGAATGCTCCCCTTGATGTTCAAAATGCTCCCCTTGATTTTCAGAATGCTCCCCTTGATGTTCAATACAATGCAGAACCCTATCAGCAACGCTTCTAAAAACTCTACACATTTCTACATAAATTTCAGAAAACACTCTCTGACGATTCTCAAAACATCCATATCTGCTCTGAACTGTATCCTAATGTAAACAAAGACAATAATTAAAAAAAACAGGGCTTCTACCCAAATATGAGTATCCATTAAAAATAACGTTTAAACCAAATGAATTAAAAATAACAATATGTCTGATTTAATCCATTCTGAAAAAATAAATTGTCTTTATTTACATTAGGATACAATCCAGAGCCAATATGGATGTTTTGCGAATCAGCAGGGAGTGTGTTCAAAAAGATTTATTTGGGCTTTGAGCGGAAGTCCTACATGGCTGAGCAGTCAATCATGTCAGATCCAATGATGGTTCCCCAAAAGGGATGCAGGTTCAAACCCGGCTGGAGGACACATTTTTCTGACAAGATTACTTGAATATTCAGATTGGAGAAAAAATACAGTTTAATTAAAATACAGGGCTTCTATTTCAGTATGAGAATCCATCAAAAATAAAGTTTAAACAAAAATAAGTTAACAAATTATCCTCTGTAAAAATGCAGTGCTCTTTTACCAGATTATCTCATCATGCTATTGATTTTGTTAATACAAAGTTTGGTGTACGCTCTGTAAAGGGAGTTTCTTATGGATAGTACACCTGAAGAAGGCCAGAGAATGAATTGGTCAAAATGTTGTGTTGGCAAAATCAAAGACGTAGGGAAGAGATTATTCAAACAATATTTGGAATGTGGATGACCTCTTCTCAGAAATGTTGATTAAATCAAGTGACCAAATTGTCTGACCTTCAGATCTTAGCTTTGAAGAGAAACATTTTTAAAATTTGACCTTTGTGAACTTTTGGAGGCTTAATAAACAAATATGGAATAACTTTATTCATATTACCTGTGATAGTTATTAATAATTATGATTTGTGAATAATGTGCCCTTGCTTTTGTTATCTGTTTCATAAATGTGTGTCCATACATCTTCTTGTGTGTGTCTGTATGAAATTGATTTGAATGCTGAAATGCATTGTAATCAGGTGGAGTATTATGCTTTTTCTAATCAACTAAAATTGCATCTGAAAAATGCTTCTGTCAAAATTATCCTTTGTTGTGCAGTTGCTTTTCTTTTCTTTTCTTAAAAATGCTTTCGTTCATAATTCATTTGGATTTTTCATTTCTTATTTTTATAATATCAACTTGTTAAAAATGTAATTTGCATGTTTTTTTGCTTTTCAAATAATCTTTTAATCAATCTTGAACATGAATTTTTCTAAAATTGAATCCATGAAAACAGTTTTCAGAACTTTTCTTGCCAATATAGATATAAGTACTGCCATGTACTTTTTAAAGAATTTTGTTAAAAGTATTGAAATAATTTGTTAAATACAAATTTGATTGGTTGAAAAATATTAAGGCAATATGTTATGCACCTTTTCATTGGACAAAATATCGATGACTGAATTCGGAACTGGAAAATGTTTTGAGCCATTTGTACTTTATATATATTTTTGATATTTTTCTTGTAGAATACAAATGTCAAAGCTACAAAAAAATTTCCAAACAAAATATTTTAATTTTATTTCTTGATTTAATTTTTCTGATGACCATTATATAAATAGTTACCTGTCTCGATAGAAAATTAAATAAAATAGATGATGATTGATTTTAACAAATAATTTCAATAAATTATTTCTTAAAAAAATTCCCTTTCCAGAAATAAATTAATTCATAAATTCATGTTGCTAAAATTCAAAAAACGATTTTTTAAAAAACAATATATAGGTCACCTATAAATATTCCAGTGTGTTCTTTCTACCAAGTCAATGGTGCATTAAAGTGTAAAAAAACATTAAAAGACAAAAATCTTTAGTTCTCTAAATTGATTACAAATAATTTTTAACATGATTTTCTCAAATCACTTTTCTTTCAAATGGCACGAAGATGATGGTGGAAAAGTTTTAACATATCACAAGTTTCAGGGATTTTTATTGACATATCTGTCTTTAAAAATGCATGGCAGTATTTAGCAAAATGATATGAAGATGCCATAAAATATTTCGGGGGTTTCATTACACATGACTGAGGTAAAATCATTATAAAAAGCAGAAAATGGCTGTTTTTTCTTTCAACTGACCAAATAGAAATCTCAAAATGCATCTATAAATTCTACCACTTAAAAGAATTTGTGAAACTTTTTAATTGTATGTTGCTTTTCAGAAGCCATCGCCACCTCATCTTTTCTCACAATTGAAAGGAGGGTTTCAATTTAAATGCAAGTTTCTGTGGAATAAATCCTGTAAACATTTTAATCGAAAAAAAAAAGAAAAAAAAGCTTAATACAAGGGAGACTACTTTGTTGAACATTGAATTTAGTTACTTCCCTTGAAAAAGTATTTTTTCTGATTCTAAGATGATGTTAAATGCATTGATAGAGAAGATTATGTTGAATAAATGTAAAATACCGTATTTGACGGCATATAAGACTCACCCCAAATATTCAGCAGGGAAAATCAAGAAAAAAAAATTAGTAATTAGTAAAATTAGTAAACCTTCATATGGCATATAAGACGCAGGAGAATTTTAAAAGATATTTTTAGTAAAAAAAAAAAGTTGACCTTCTCTGCCATCAAATATGGTAAATGCTTTTTCCATCAGTTGGCTGTTGATATATATATGTGTGTGTGTGTGTGTGATGTGAACACACGCATACATATATGGAAAGTTCTCAACCTGATCAATCTCTTCCTCTCAAAAGTTCTGATTGGTCAGATTTTAGAAAGTGGGCGGGACTAAGAATCTTGCTTTCTTTATTTTTTCCATTTTTTTTCTTTTCTTGTTTTCTACACTTTGGCTAATTGAATGCCATGGTGAATTATGGAAGATGCTAAGTGATGTAATTTAATGCCTAATAAATGAATGTGAGTAAATGTTGTTGATGAATTTTTCAGTTAGCCTGATGTAACAATATTTTTACTTCTGTTTATAAATACTTGTTGCAAAATAAAATCTTTACATTTGCCTTGATGAAGTCCATCAGAGGACAAAATAAGTTTTCTTTTTGTCTTTATTCATATATAATGTTTGCAGCATCTTTACAGCTGAATACTGTCTCATGAATTGTACATGGTTGTGTTTTATATAAAATTTATATCGGGAACCATACTGGTGGGGGATGTACGACAAAGTGGAAAAAAAGTTTTTGTGCGACAAAACATGTTACAGGAAAACTTTTTCCACACACACACACACACACACACACACACATATATATATATATTTGTGTATTTAGGCAGCAAATTCTCTTTTAGTCATGTCTGATTGAATAAGTTACAGACATTCAAGCTACAGATCCTAGAAGCAATTTATATTAAAAAAATTAAAACCAGCACTGAACAGAATCAACTATGAATATTGCAGTAATGTTCTGAAATGCCTGTAAAAGAACAGTTTTTTTTTTCACGCTTTAATGCACGCATGACTATGACATTATAACATGAAACAACATCCATAATGGATAATATTTCACGTTCTAATGAACGCTCAGCACATTGTCAACTATTTACATTTAAAAGCTAGATGAATAATTACAGTAATGATAGCAATGCACAGCTTTGTATAAATACTTGTACTCTTGAACAATATATAGTTTTGTACTACTTGCACCCCTGAAGATGATCTTGGAAGAAGATTGAAAGTATTTGGGAAATGAAAATAAAAGAAATTTAAATAGTTAAACATATTTCTCTCGTCCTTTAATATCAATACACGGAAAGTTATTTGCAAGTATGAATGGATTTTGTTAAAAATTAGCAGATATAATGTCTGTAATTTATTCAATCAGACATATATAAATTTTCTATGGGTTACGGAATTTTATTATAGTAATAAAAACAGACTTATTTTACTTTTCATGATTAAAAAGAAAAGCAAAAAAATAAGAAAAAATGCAGCTGACCGGTTTCACCCTCACTCAACAGAGCTGGATCGACTGATTATATATTGAAAGAAAATAAAACAAAAAAAACAATGTGTAATATTAATGAAGGCGGAATACAATTGAATAAATTAAATAAATAAATTGAAATCACGTTTAGTCCTAACGGACACTGTTTACAGAAGGAGGGCTGTCTGGACTGAACATAAATTGTTTCCAACACCTTTATCTGCTATATAGATCAAGCATGACTCAAGATGGTAAACGAGTCAATGCTAAAGTTAGCAGCACAATTTGGGTTTTTAATAAGATGCTCTGTGATGGAGGAACTATATGTATTGTTCAGAACATCCTTTACTTGGAATGTTCCATTCCCTATTTTCTAGGCATCTGCTGCTGTATTCTAGCATCTAAACATTGGGTCGTTCTACCTATGTAGTCAGCACTGCAACTACATTTAAAATGATAAAGAACATTATTAATATGGTGGCAGGGTAGAATTGTGCCACAAAATGGGTCGGCTGTGTTTGTTTCATATTTTTACTCTTCTTTTTAATTATGAAAAGTAAAATAAGTGTAACTGTTCTTATTGCAATAACACACACACGCACACACATATATATATATATATAATAATGTGCAAGGTCATGTGATAGTCATTGGCAATGAAAATAGAATCCATCCAATTGAGTTCAAACTTCTGTTAAGCTTGCTTTTGTTTACTCTGCATTAATGGCTTTTTCAAAAGCATGAATCCAACTCTCCCTGTCCTATTAGCAGGTATATGCGCAAACAAAAATGTTATGTGTGGGATGTGGGGTGGGAATTTGATTCCATTTTTATGTTAGGGATGTAAACTGACTGCATATTTTAATACTGAGAAGATTTGATATTTTCAATACTTGGACATTTGTGTTTGTCAATTTTTGTTTCTTTCAGGAAAAGACGAAGATCCACCTTCAGGAGACGGTGGAGGAAATGAAAAAGTTTAATGCACGAAGAAAATTAAAGGTTACATTCTTTTTTTGTTCTCTTTCTCTTTCTCACCACTCTGTTTCCTTCTCTCTGTGTTCTCTCTCTATCTCCTCTTCCCCCTTTCTTTCCTTTTCTCTCGATCTCATCTCTCCCCCTTTTTTTTCTTTTTCTCTCTCTCTCCCCCTTTCTTTCTTTTTCTCTCTCTCTCCCTTTCTTTCTTTTTCTCTCTCTCTCCCTTTCTTTCTTTTTCTCTCTCTCTCCCTTTCTTTCTTTTTCTCTCTCTCTCCCTTTCTTTCTTTTTCTCTCTCTCTCCCTTTCTTTCTTTTTCTCTCTCTCTCCCTTTCTTTCTTTTTCTCTCTCTCTCCCTTTCTTTCTTTTTCTCTCTCTCTCCCTTTCTTTCTTTTTCTCTCTCTCTCCCTTTCTTTCTTTTTCTCTCTCTCTCCCTTTCTTTCTTTTTCTCTCTCTCTCCCTTTCTTTCTTTTTCTCTCTCTCTCCCTTTCTTTCTTTTTCTCTCTCTCTCTCTCCCTTTCTTTCTTTTTCTCTCTCTCTCTCCCCCTTTCTTTCTTTTTCTCTCTCTCTCCCCCTTTCTTTCTTTTTCTCTCTCTCTCTCTCCCCCTTTCTTTCTTTCTCTCTCTCTCTCTCTCCCCCTTTCTTTCTTTTTCTCTCTCTCTCTCTCCCCCTTTCTTTCTTTTTCTCTCTCTCTCTCCCCCTTTCTTTCTTTTTCTCTCTCTCTCTCCCCCTTTCTTTCTTTTTCTCTCTCTCTCCCCCTTTCTTTCTTTTTCTCTCTCTCTCTCCCCCTTTCTTTCTTTTTCTCTCTCTCTCTCCCCCTTTCTTTCTTTTTCTCTCTCTCTCTCCCCCTTTCTTTCTTTTTCTCTCTCTCTCTCCCCCTTTCTTTCTTTTTCTCTCTCTCTCTCCCCCTTTCTTTCTTTTTCTCTCTCTCTCTCCCCCTTTCTTTCTTTTTCTCTCTCTCTCTCCCCCTTTCTTTCTTTTTCTCTCTCTCTCTCCCCCTTTCTTTCTTTTTCTCTCTCTCTCTCCCCCTTTCTTTCTTTTTCTCTCTCTCTCTCCCCCTTTCTTTCTTTTTCTCTCTCTCTCTCCCCCTTTCTTTCTTTTTCTCTCTCTCTCTCCCCCTTTCTTTCTTTTTCTCTCTCTCTCCCCCTTTCTTTCTTTTTCTCTCTCTCTCCCCCTTTCTTTCTTTTTCTCTCTCTCTCTCCCCCTTTCTTTCTTTTTCTCTCTCTCTCTCCCCCTTTCTTTCTTTTTCTCTCTCTCTCTCCCCCTTTCTTTCTTTTTCTCTCTCTCTCTCCCCCTTTCTTTCTTTTTCTCTCTCTCTCTCCCCCTTTCTTTCTTTTTCTCTCTCTCTCTCCCCCTTTCTTTCTTTTTCTCTCTCTCTCCCCCTTTCTTTCTTTTTCTCTCTCCCCCTTTCTTTCTCGCTCTCTCTCCCCTTTCTTTCTCTCTCCCCCTTTCTTTCTCTCTCCCCCTTTCTTTCTCTCTCCCCCCTTTCTTTCTCTCTCCCCCCTTTCTTTCTCTCTCCCCCCTTTCTTTCTCTCCCCCCCCCCTTTCTTTCTCTCTCCCCCCTTTCTTTCTCTCTCCCCCTTTCTTTCTCTCTCCCCCTTTCTTTCTCTCTCCCCCTTTCTTTCTCTCCCCCCCTTTCTTTCTCTCTCTCCCTTTCTTTCTCTCCCCCCCCTTTCTCTCTCTCTCCCCCTTTCTCTCTCTCTCCCCCTTTCTCTCTCTCTCCCCCTTCTTTCTCTCCCCTTTCTCTCTCCCCCCTTTCTCTCTCTCTCCCCCTTTCTCCCTCTCTCCCCTTTTCTTGTTCTCCCCCTTTCTCTCTCTCCCTCTCTTTCTCCCTCTTGTTCTCCCTCTCTTTCCTTTTCTTTTTCTCTCCCCCCTCTCTTTCCTTTTCCCCTCTATATCCTCTCTCACTCCCCCCCCCCCACATTTTTCCCTTTTTCTCTCCTCCTCTCATGATTTAATTTTGGCATTTATTGCTTTTATCTTTCAACATTGCTACCCTCCCTGTTTTCTCATGTAAATTGCCAATCGCTTATCAAAGAGTGAAATTTTTCCCAGCTAAATTTTTACATGTCTTTCTCTCCTGTAAATCATGCACACACACACACGTGTGTGTGTATATATATATATATATATATATGTATATATATATATGTATATATATATATATATAGGAATAATACAAATAAAATTTGTTGGTTAGCTGTTTGATACTATATTCAGCACCTTGACTCCAGAGTTTTGTGGACAAACTTTTCCCTAAGTGTTCAGTGGTCTGCTGCTTACAATCTTCAAAAATTTGCATGGAGTCACCATCTTCTGTCTTCCTGAAACCCGTTCTTTTATTGTCCTTTCTCCTCACTAAAGTCTTCTCGTTCTCTTCCACTCCCAGTAACACCTTGAGTCATAGAGGCATTATCGCCATCTTCTGTCTTCCTGAAACCCGTTCTTTTATTGTCCTTTCTCCTCACTAAAATTTTCTCATTCGCTTTCATTCTCAGTAATCCCTTGTGTCTTAGTGGCATTATTACCTTATTTTGTGTTACATTATTAAAAAAAAAAATTTATTTTTAATTTTGTAGCATATTAGTCAATCTTATGTGTTTGATTAAATAAATTTATCTTTTTGATGCCCACGCATAAATTAGTGTAACTGTAAATTGTCAGTCTTATATGTTAATGTGTTAGAAATAGTTGTACACAACAAGCCATCATAAATATCGGGTGTATTTGGGAAGCAATTTTTCATTTATACAAGTCTGGCTAAAGGTCAACAAAATCTCTTTGTTAAGGATTTCTTATTTATTTTATACTAGCTTAAAAAATGCACTCTCTGCAGGCTTTTAAGCTATTAACTCCTGCACAGGTCTAATTGGTCCTTTGGCTTAAAATGAAAAGGACCTCGGGTCCAGCTTAGAAAACAGAATTGATAATTTTGAAGAAATAACTGAATTTCTCAATTCACTTCATGGAACTTTGAAAACTCACTTTAACTCTAATTCAGGCTATAAGTCCAAATCGGGCCAAAATTCTGATTTGGGGCGAAATTCTAGTTCAGTTGAGTTCTTTAAATCGCAAATTCTGCAGAACTTCAAAACCTCACATTACAAAACCTCTCACTTTAACTCCGATTCCTTGGCATTTCTTCAATTCACAAAGTTTTGGACATATTTTAAACTGAATTTAAAACAAAAATGTTTAATTTCAAAAAGTTTGTGTTACTTTAAACTAAATTAAAAACTTTTAAAATCATTAATTTTTTTTGTTTTCAGTTATTTTAAAATTTGAATTTTTAACTGTTTCCTCCACATCCAGATACAAATCCCAATGTTGGATGTTCAAGCCCCGGATGAAGGAAAGCTTTTCAATCCCAGGATCATCCTTATTCAAAAAAAAAGCTTAATAAATCTATGTAGAGCAAAAGGTGTGGCCAGAGTTAGAGGGGATTTCACACACAAATATTGACAGACAGACTTTTTCATTTTTTTATTTAGAAGATTTCTGGCCATTTTCTCAGTTTTCGGTGAAAGTTTCAATATAAATTGTATAATGTCTATATGTATATACAACTTTCATGAGCCATTATCAAACTGTTTTTTTTTTTTGTGCTAAATTGATTTCATTGTTTTTCAAATATTGCAGCTTCATGCATAATGTTACGTTTTTTCTTTTTCTAAATATTCTACCATTATAGGATAGTTCTTCATGCAGATGTGTGATTTATTTATTTTTTGAGACTTGCTATACTGGAAGGATCCCAATGTCCAAACAATAGAGACATGCCTAGCTAGAAGATGGCTTCCCAGATAAAGAGAATCCAGATTTGATTCCTGCTGAATACTATATATATATATATATATATATATATATATATATATATATGATTCCTTCTTGAATACTATATATATATATATATATATATATATATAGTATTCATCTCAAGTATTCAAAAAGATATATATATTTGTATATATATTGTAATGATTTTCTATTTTAAAAATATGGTTCCATCACTACACAGGAATTACCATGTTTCAAAACAAACTAAAATTTTTAATTTAATTATAAAATTTAAATTTAAAATCCATAGCTCCATTCCATTCTCAAGAGATTTTTGGAATAACCTATTAAGAAATTTATTTCAATTATAAGCACAGGCAATCTTAATATTTTAAATTGTTATGGTTACAGAAAAATTCAATCATTTTTGATAAAGGGTAATTTCCCTAGTTAACTTATCAAATATATGTTACTTTCAAAATCAAATTAAGTTAAGGTGGGGTAGGAGTGAATGCTCACAAACAATGACATCTGTTTTTCACGTGTCATCTGGGTTTTTCAATGAGAAAAGGTTTACACACACAGTGGGAGGAAACAAATATTTGTACACACAGAAATTTTCTAATTTATTATATTTCCAATGAATGAATTACCATAGTTTTCATATAATTAACAGTACACAGATGCATAATGATTAAATATGCATAGAAAACAGAAAAAAAATTTGATTTAATAGAAATAAATCCCATTAATCCATTTTAATGGGTGAAAAAAGTATTTGTACAATCTTGGAAGATCCAACCAGGAGGAAGTTCAAGATTTTCAACCAAAATCATTAAATTTGCTTCCAAAATATTTTGATATGCTGTTGCATTCATTTTACCATCTATTACTTTTATATTATCAGGACTTTTTACAGAAAAACATCTCCAAATCACGACGCTACCACCACCAAAATTTCACAGTTGGAACTGTGATCATTTGTTTGAAGGCATCGCCATCTTTCCTCCATACATGATTTCTAGAATTCCATCCAAACAACTCAATTTTGGTTTCATCTGTTCCTAATAATTTTTCCTAATTCTATTTTTCCTTATCCTTGTGTTCACAAATGAATTTCAACCTGGCATTTGTCTTTTCAATAGTAGTGGAATTTTCTGAGGGTAGCATGACTTTAGAATGTTCCTATGAATTTTATTGCTTCTTATCCATTTAGTGACACAGATTGCTGATGAAAGCAAATCACCCTGCAATTTTTAATGAGTAACCATTGGATTTTGTTTCATTTGACGCATTAATCTCCTCAAAGATCTTAAAGAAAATCTTCTATGGAGCACCTGTTGTTCTTTGGTTTTCAACAGTTTTGAGTTTTTTATACCTTGCAATGAATGAATTAATGGTAATAAATGGAATATTCAGGTTGTCTGAGACTTTCCTGTAACTTATCTTCTTTCCAGAGCTTAACAATCAGTTCCTTTTGTGAATTTGTCAATTCTTTACCTCTTGCCATGATGAAAACTTTCTTGCACGAATATGAATTACAGAATGTACTGTTTGTATTCTTTAGGCTAAAAATAACTACTGATAACCTTATTGGAACATTCTAGAATATTCCACTTGAATAATCTAAAGTATTAAAGCAATGTAAATGTTTTAAAATCTGAAATTTGTATTGTACGAATACTTTTTTCACCCATTAAAATGGATAAATGGGATTTATTTCAATGAAATCAATTTTTTTCTGTTTTCTATGCATATTTAGTTATTATGCATCTGTGTACAGTTAATTATATGAAAAGTATATTTATTCCTTAGTTGAAAATACAATAAATTAAAAATTTGTATGTGTAAAAATATTTTCCCCCCCCCCACTGTGTGTATGTGTGTATATATATATATATATATATATAATATATATATTTACTAATTTAAAAATATGGTTCCATCGCTACACAGGAATTACCATGTGTCAAAAACAGAAACTAAAAACTTCAAATTTAATTATAGAATTAAATTAAAATCCCTAGTACTGTTTCATTTTCAAGTGAATTTTGGAATAATTTATTTTGAAATTTTACTGAGTTTTATACGCACAGACATTCTTAATATTAGTTTCTAAGGATACGGGAAAATTCAGTCATTTTGACAAAGGGTGGTAGGGTATTCATTTTCTCTGACAACTATTGTATCAAAATATGAGTTACTTTCAAAATGAGGTTAAGTTAAGCTAGGGTAGGGGTGCCTGTTCAATAAATGAGGACATCCATTCAATGCAAGTTGTCTGTTTTTTTTGTTTTTTTCAATGACAAAAAGTTTTTCAGCACTTTTGTTTTGCCATTAAATTTGTGATTGTATACATAAAGATTTTTTCCAATTTTATATATATATATATATATATATATATATATATATATATATATATAGGTCACTTTTTTCTCAATGATTTTATTTGATTCTCCAGGGTGCTATTATGGCTGCTGTATCAAGCTCAAAGTGGACCACGTTCTATAATGATCCCCCTATGAGTTATGAAGACGAGATCACTTCATCTGGTAAGTAAAAAACATTTGTATTTGTGCTTATTCAACCCCCACGGAGCCCCACCTGTGGTTTATACTGCAACTATACTGAGTGGATCTTAGTTAAAGTTTCTAGGAGAAAGAGAACGTATAACCTGGCATCATCATGTTTGAACAAGGTCTGTATACTAAAACCTTCAGCCATGATGACTTATGAGTTGATGCTAAAACAACCGTCGATTGATTGTGAAAAATTCCATCTACCCAGTTTCATTCACAAGGCTCTTTGGCCAAAATCTGTGGTATTGCTTTCAGGCATTTCCAGCCAAACATTCTCTCACAAGCCGCCATCATCTCAGTCAACCCTGAACAAAATATTATCAAGCAAGCAATACAAAAGAACTCTTTCGAAACACTAAACTAAACAATATCCTTAACTTTTTAAAGAAAACCAAACTTTACGACAAAATATAAAATGATGATAACTCCCAGCAAAAGTACATAAAACCTTTCATATATTTTGAAAATTGAAAATGAGGAAAAAGGACCCGTCAGACCTCATAAAGATCCCGACTAAAAATAATAATGTAAAATGTAATAAGAAACTTATAACAAAAACTGAACAGAAAATGTATTAGAAACCAGCATATGTCCTAATAAATGATTAGAAAGAAAAAAGAAAACTTTCACCAACTAACCTGTATCCAAAATTATCATTGATCCACAGACATCAAGTTCTACCCAAAACAAGCACAATTCAAAAACCTTTATCTGGCCTTAAATAACTCTTTAGTGGTTGAAGTACCATTAAGCAGAAACACAGCCACACCCTATGCTGGAATCATTTTTCTAAGCTGAGATTATCGACAGATCCCCTCCCTGACAAATCCACCATGATGAGATTCAAACAAGAGTTTCCTGGCCAGAACACTTTCTAATTCGTCAGCCATGCTCCCACTTTTATTCTTTTCCAGTTTGACTCACCGATTCCTCTTAGAAAATCTCTTGACATCAAACATGGGTGACTAATTTGTCTGGATAAATTTTGAAAGGAAGAAACAACATTCTTTCGCAATATGTAAAGTGTTGGCCGATAATGTGATATTTAATCTCAAAGATAATGGTGAATTTTTAAGTTTTTATTCTTATAAGAATAAGACCTTTGATTCTGAGAAATGCCATCCATAAAAGACAGAATCTATTTTTTTTTAAAAGTCAAAGAAGTTTTAGCAAAAAACATTAGATTTTATTTCATTGATCATCGGAATCTGATGGTTTGTTTTTTTATTTTTATTTTTATTTTTTTGTTGCTTTATTTTTTGTTTTTGTCATTTTTTTTTTTTTTTTTTTTTAATTTTGCGAGTTGTAATTTATATTGTTGAAGATGATGAATGTTGTCAAAAAAATTCTTGTATTCTTCTCATTTAATCAGTGCATGATTTTCAATGTGTTAATCTATTATTTGTGCTGACTGTTATATTTGAAAGATGATTGTCACCTACGTTTTATGATTTGTTTCTGCTTATTTTTGATTCCAAAAGATAGGAACTGGTGTCTATCCACTTGAAGTCAAGTGAAACTCAATTCAAATTGATATTTGTATAAAACCTTTTGGCAGCACCCCCCCCCCCTCCCAATAAAAATGACTTTCAAGGTTAAAGATTGGGTTGAAGAATTCTTTGATTCTGTTTTGCAATTCTCTTCAAATGTATGAAGCATTATCAACACTCAGTTATTTATTTGAATTCTCTCAAAGAAAAGCAGATTTCATTTCTTGGTTCAATGTGAATAGTTTATTAGATCACAAATACATTAAAAGATTCCTTAAATTAAATAAAAATAAAACACCTAGATAAATCTCAAATTAGATAAATAGATTGATTCATTCTGGTTCTAAATGCAAATGAAAGCAATGTATCAGCAGTTTTTAACCCTAGAACACTAACCATGGGTATATAGTACCCAGTGCAAATTTTCCTATTTTTAATTACAATTTTCAGTACCTGATTTTCTTACCTAAATGTTTTTCAGTTCCTATTAATGTTAACTCAAAGTACAAAGTTTGAAGTGCCTGCATGTAAAATATTTCAAATAAAGATTTATATTTAATATTTTTGGAGATATTTTCAAAATCGGGTATGATATACCCATGGTTAGTAGGGGTGTAACTTTAATTGATAGTTAGTGTTCTAGGGTTAAGCAAAAAGCATTAATTTTTAAAACAATAAATACTGTTGTTGTCAATCAACAATTCCATGAGAAAGAAAAATTTTATTTATTTCCTTTCAACCTCGTGACGTCATCATTCGGTATCGGCTGAAGAGATTAGTAAGAACAATATCGAAATAAAATCAGTAAATGTAGAAGCCATGTTTTTTTTTCTGGGGTGGGGTATTACTTCTCTCTTTCCGTCATAATATTTCTTTGGTTTATATTGCAAGAAACGTAATTCTAACTTAATCTGAAGTTACATTATCGAGTTATCTCCCTTGTAACCTAATGAGATGTGGCAGACGAGTTAAAAAATCTGAAATGTTTCTATTATGAAGATAATCTCCAATTTTTACGTAATGAATGATTGATAAAAAAAAAGCAAAGGAAATATATCGATGATTGGTTTCAAAATACCTGTGAAATTATTGTCCTCATTCAAAACAGCCAATTAGTACTTGTTCAGGCGTAGCTATTTTTTAATTTTATTTTATAAAATAATTTTTTTAATTTTTATTTTATAAAATAAAAATTAAAAAGTAGCTAAAAATCTGAATGTGAAATAAATATTGCTTGGAATTTAATTCTGGCAAGGATTTTGTTAGGATTTTAAGAAAAATGTATATTACTTATTTAACAAGCTGTTCTCTCAATTATCTGACTGAATGACTTTTTTTTAATAATACTAAAGTTCAGCCATTGCTAGGCCTAAGAGCCACTCAAGGAAGAGGATTACTGAATGAGATGTATGATAAAAACGTTAAGGAGTGGAAGTCGGAAGTGAGACTAAAGGGATATGGTGGATAGATAACGACTGACCTTTGGCTTGAAGAGTTTAAGATTCTAGCATTTGAAGAAGAATGCCAATGGGAGTCTGTTCCACAAAGTAGCAGTTCTCAAGAAGAAAATTTTGAAGTAGAGTATCCTTCTTACCAAAGGAATATGTAGGGAATGAGTGTGTTTTAACCCTGTGGTGGGTCTTGGCTCTGAACGTCCGAGTTGGTAGCACTTAAGGAACTAAACTCTTAAATTGACAAACCAAATTCAAAAATGCTGACGATATCAGATGTATACTCTGTTTCAGAATGCATAGTTTTGCAAAAAAGGGGCAAACCCCACTCTACTATTTACAACACTAATAGCCTGATGAGTGGGGGTCGTTTAAACCAATAATGGTGTAGGAATCCTTCAACTGTTTTTCGTTGAATGTTAAAATTTGGAGTGTCGAGATTCGATACATTAACAAAATATCGTACCAGGGTCGTTCGTAATTTGGTCGTCTAGAATAATCAAACGATTTTCATTGAAGGAATAAAATTCAGTAGAAAAGACAGCATACTTTCAACAAATAAACATTAATTTGATATAACAAGAATACAAGCAGTTGATGATAGATTGGAAAGTAATGTCATTTTGTTTGGGTTAATAAAGTTCTGAAATAAAATATAAACTGTCTTTGTGTACGTATGTGAGAAACAATAAACTGTTGTGATATGTGTGTTTGTATGAAAAAGTCAAAACGTGTGTGCGTGATTCATAGTAAACGTGGATACGAGAGATAGGAATTGTTTCTTACTGTTGGCGGTGTTGAAGTTGTCTAGAGTTTGTCAACGCTTTTAGCATGAGGTCATGAAGGTCATCAGCGAGAGTTGAGTTTGGTGACAGTTGTGTGTATCCTGTTTGGGAACGGATTTCGTATGTTTTTATACATTTTTTCATAACAAAATCAACTCCAGAACTAAATTATTTATTCCTAATTGGCCCTAAAAGGGCACGTGGTATGTCTTCTACTACGTCCGTACGATATTTGGTCGGTATCTACCTAAAAATAATGATGACTAATACAACAAAATTCTGATTTGTATTCTATGATTTTATTGGTGTGTTTTAAGATGTAAGCGTTTTCTTGTGTCTGATTGGTTTATAAATATTGTATTTGATATTTTAGTAGACATGATAATGGCATCCCAAATTTCTAGGAACCAGTTCTATAAAGGCAGGTAATTTCTAGGAACCTATTCTGCTTATTTTTTTTCAATCTGAGATGGAAACAAATCACTTTATTTAAAAAGAATTAAACCATTTTGAAAATTTAATAGAAATCATTTATTTATTAAGATTGAAATTCTCTTATCATATTTCTGTTCAGAAATATGATGCTTTTTGACTCAAGTCATCAGCTGTGTTTATGGTTTCTTAGCCAAATTACAACTGAATCCCTGCAGTCTGAAAGATCCAATCGAAGACCTATCAAATTTAGGACTAGAATATTTGCCATATTTTTAACTTCAAGAGTATTTCTTTTGACAATAAATTATCTTCATCACAGGAAACCTTTCAGCCTCTGCAGAACTTAAAGCAATGTTATTATGTTTTTAGCTCTTTGAATAGTTTTGGGTACAACATGTTTATGGTAATTTTTAATTATATTTTCAATCTAATGACAGAAATCATTAACATAGATCTCATGACTTGACAAAAGTCCAGTAACTTCTCTTCAGCATCTCTCCAGAGAACTACATTTTCTTTCATATTCCAAGAATCTGAGTTCACAATCTGAACTAATTCATGAATTTTATGATTTATGTTATGAGAGTTATTGCTTAGGGGAAGTGTGTCTATTAGAGTTTCTCTAGGCACACAACATAGCGTAACTAAGATTTTACTTAGACCATCAGCTATTAATATATAAGATTATTTCCAGATAATCCAACAACCAGTTTGTTAAACTTTTATAATTTTTAAGAATTGGTTTGCATAAACCAGTAGAATGCCACCACAGGTTTAAACCTCATAGGTATGAATTTGACAGTGAGGGTGTAGAGGACTGTGTGGGTTTTCGCGTTGTTGAATTAGAAACACATGCTGTTTATTCCTGCTAGAAGGTCCAACTACAAGAACAATGGCGGACTCATGTTGAGTCCAACCGAAGATGTAAAGAAAACAAACAAGACCGATATATACATGTCAACAAATATATGTATTAAACAACAAACATTACAATGGACAAAGACATTAACATTTGTGTTTGTGTGTGAACGTAAAGAGTTTGTATGTGTGTTTAATAGCGTTTTCCCACAAGTGGGCGAAAATGTGGATTTTTGCGAGAGATCACATTTTTAAATGTGTCCGCTGAAATGCAAAGTAAAAAGAAAACGAGGCAAGAAGTCGCCCAGTATTTATAGTGTAAGGAGAGCGACCTCTAGTGAAATATTTGGACATTAAGGAGGAGTTAACTCCGACAAGGGATTATCATTAAAATTTTAATATCTGGCTGAAAATGCACAAAAACACTTGTAGCTATGAAGGAGTGAAATTGCTTGGCATGCCATGGCTTCAGCAGGGTGAGACAGGCCACCACTTATTGATGAAAATTTGCTGTACAATCCATTCTATGTCCCTCTCACCTTCTCCAAGAAACAATGTCTTTTTCAATATCCCCCACCCCAGTGAAATAAAGTAGAAAGGAATCTGAAGAAAATTGTCTGTCATTGATTCAGTCTGTGATGCTGCATGTAGGTCCCTAATAAGAAAGTGACGACAGATCAATAGAGGCCAGAGATGATCTGTAATACAACAGTTGGATTAAAGCTAGTTCATAACAATCGAGAAAAGAGACAATAAATATCTTTCTTTCAGAAACTTATATTGAGTAATTTTGTTAAACGAAGCACTTCCATATTAACTTGCATTTGTAATTTCAAAAATGAGTACTAAATTAACTAATATGAATTAAGCCCAAAATAATGTCTCATAAAAATGAATAAGTGACACTAACTTTTTGATGCTAAACTTTCAAGGAACCTAAGATATTTCTAAACCAATGGTTAAATCCAAAAGATGTGTGTCTCATAAAATGCCTAATCCTTTGAACTAAAATGCTTAATCCTTTGAATTAATCTGTTGCCTGAAGAAGAGAATTATGTCCCTGCTGCCAACTCAAGAGATAATTTTACACTTTTTTTTTTAATTATTTCACCCCAACAAGTGTATAAGCCCAGTAAAAATGCAAAGGGTTTATTGAGTGTTAGAGAAGATGAGAGAAAAAAACACTATGGGGAGAGAACAATAGAAGAAAAGGGAATTAAGAAGACAGTAGATAACGATTGACATTGCATTTAAAGTTTTGTTGATCAAAGTTGACAGGGAAACAAGAAGCCAGAAGAGAATTCCACAAGTGAGAAATGTGAGAGAAGAAAATGCTAGTATAGAACTTACGGTGACATCTTGCAGCCATTTTAATTGTAATTTGATGAGACCTTGTTGCCAATCTAGTATTCCACTTAAATTTATAAAGTCTATGGAACAGAGACTAAAGTTCATTAGAACAATTACCATAAAAGTATTTACAGAAATGGCAGAGGAAAACTACATTATGGCAGTGATAAAGTGACTAAAGCCTAGGTGCCAGGTCAGGGCAAATAATATTGCAGATTCTTTGTATATTATCAAGAATGCCTAAAAATATTGCAGTCAGGTTTGATTGTTCCAATAATCCTATATATTAGCTATGTTCAAAATTCCCAAAACTAATTTTTTAATTTTTTTCTTTAAACTTATGACTAAATAGACAATATTTTTCTAAAAAATCTTTGCATGCACACACACACATAAACACACACACGCGCGCACATGCACGTGCACACACACACACCCCTCATAGAATTTCTTATTTGTTTGTGCAAAATACCTTTGTTCTGAATTTATTTACCATGACTGAATAATTGGGACTCCACTGAAATATCATTTACATGAAAATAGTACATGAATTTGGTGACAGCCATCGTGAGTTCAATTCCTGGGCTGGGTAGACTCAGACATTGACAACGGAACAAAAACAATTTATCCTCATGGATTAAATAAAGAGTTTAATTCCAAATTCCCTGAGGCTTATCCAGATTGACAGGCACCTGAAAAAGGTTGGAGGATACAACGGTCAAAACAACAAAGATGAGGACATTAATCCATGTCAGTAGGACGATTGATGCAGAAGTTGAAGATTAACTGAGGAACCTTTAGGCCTGCAGTTTAATGCTCTACCTTAGTTTATTTTGGTTGATGACGTGAATGAATGTCAATTGTTTTAATCGCCTGTAAATACAATGCATACACACATATTTCATGACTTGTTATCATTCGAGATTGAATGAGGCACTTTTAAACCTGAATCCTTAACCCCTTTCCCTACTATTTGCCTTTCTTAGCAACCGTCTGTCGATTATGCTTTTGTTGCTTTATCAAACTTTCTTCAAAATGATCTCAGTTTATGTGAAACTATGGAAGACTGTTTATCTTTGGTTTCAACCCCAGCCACCAGATGGCGCTTCCGAATCTCCTACAACTCTCCTGGACAGTCTCCTTTTTTAAGTTGGTTAAGGCTGCCATAATCCTTGCTTTCAGTTTATCTTTGATGTTACAAGGAGTTTTATTGGTCTCTCAATCAACTGCACCCCACACACAATCAACGGGCTTGCAGTCTGGGGAGTTAGGTGGCCAGATGTAATGGGTGATGTGGTTGTAGAAATTGCCTGACAGTCATGACTGGTTCTCCTGCTTGTAGGGCATGATGCAGTGTCCTGTTGTCAGATTTTAGGATCTTCCAGCAGACACCCTCTTGACCCAGAGCAGCACTCCTTCCTCAAGGCACGATGTAGGCCTCCGTGTTGAGTCTGAGGTCCTGTGGAAAGATGAATGGAGGTATAACGTCTCCATCACTCGTGATCACTCCAAACACCTTTGTAATCACCATTAGACTCATCCAATTCTTTCCAAATAGTTTTTCACTGTCCTCAGATTAACACCCAAACACACTGAAATATTCATATTGGAGATTCTGGTGCAAATGCCATGCTGATTCCAAATTTCTGGCAGAGTGAATTGCTTCATGGTGCTCTTTTTCACAGATGGTGCACAATAAGCCCCTACATGCTGTGCAGTTGACAAAATTAAAAACAACAATACCTATGCATGAATTTAAAAATATAAAATGTTGACAATTTACCCATTGCACCATATATATATATATATAAAAAAATGTGTGTGTGTGTATCTCTCTATCTATCTATCTATCTCTCTCTCTCTCTCTCTCTATATATATATATATATATATATATATATATATATATATATATATATATATATATATAGCAGGCACAGTGGAGTAATGGATAGTGGCTTGGATTGAGGAATCGGAGAGCCGCGTTCGAATTCCAGTCAAATCCATTATATTCACTTATGTGCTAATACCCTTGGGAAAGGTATGAATCCTCTTCTTTTACCCCCCAGTTATTTATGGGTAAATAGCAAGACAGACTGGGTTCTATAGCCTTGGATAGCAACTGGTCTAGGAGAAGGACAACTCTGAATTCAAAAACTGCGGAAGGTTGTTTGGGGACCTTGTGGCACTTAGTGCACCAGGTCTCTGTATTCGGCCCTTCCAAAAGTGGGGATGGTCCTGCACAAAACCTTCACCACTATAATCAAATCTCATGTGCTGTTGTCAGGCTGTCGGTTTCCTGGGAAACTGATCTGCTTGACCCACATATGTCAAATTCGATGGGAGAGTCGTGTGTGTGTGTGTGTGTGTGTGTATATATATATATATATATATATATACACACTTTTTTTTTCTCACCAGTAGCACAACTCAGAGTTTCATGCACAACACAATATTCAGGTGCTAAGTAGAGACTAACTGTTACATAATTCTGTAATTGTGTCACAGTCAGTTTCTACTCAGCACCTGAAGATTGCATTGTGCTACCAGTGAGGACAAAAAACAGTATATATACTTAGCATTTGACGTAATATAACAAAGCAATTATTTTATTAACACCAGCACTTAATGTGTGGCATCTTATATTCATTTATTTATTTTTATACACATATATATATATATATATATATATATATATATATATATATATATATAGTGTCGGTGTTAATAAAACAGTGCTCGGTGTAATACAACAGAGCTATAAGGTATATATTAATAAATATACATATTATTCCTCACCAATAGCACAACTCGAAGTTTCATGCACAATGCAATCTTCAGGTGCTTAGTGTATTGGCAGTTACATAATTTAAATGTGAAAAATATATTTGGTTATCATAATGTTGGTGTGTGTGTGTGTGTGTATATATATATATATATATATAAAAATTTACATTGTGCACTGTTTTGTAAAAATAAAAAATATCAATAAGAACACCGGATTATATATCTTACTGTTCTTTCTTTTTATTTACTGGGATTAAAGTTTTCTAATTTTAAAAATTATATTTGGCATCTAAAATAAATGGGATTGTGTATGTATGTATGTATATATATATATATATATATATACAAAAAAATTTTAGAATTTGAGACATTAATTTTAAAAAAAATAAACTGTAATTTATATTCTAAATTAATCTGGATCCACGTATTTAAACAGATATTTATTTTTATGTCTACAAGTAACCAATTCATTTGTTTAATAAGCTAGTGTTATTTAAGTGTTTTAAGATAATTAATTTTTCAACAAGACATTATAAGACTTGGCTCTTATTATAATATCCCAGCTGATAGAAGGTGAGTTGGCAACATTCTTTAACTGCCAGAATGTCACTGATGCTTAAGTGATCAACTTTCTCAATGTGACTTTAGACTTGAATAACGGTTATTACAAATATATAAAGGCTTCAGAAGTAGAAGGATAATATATATAAAGACAATGAATAAAAATATACATGGTCTGTCTGAAAAGTAACAGTACTGAGAGTGCTGTATGAACTCTGTGTAAAAGAGGTATAGGCAGATTGTGTTGTCATCTATCACGATATCTTGGGAGTATATAACTGTAATCTTAGACTTCGACAACCATTGCATTTTTACATGCTTTTGTGGTAGAACAAATTATGGTTGCTTCATCACAACATTGTACCTGCTCACAATGACCTAAGCATCTGGCAATTCCTGGCTGAGAAGAACATCGGCATGCTGGAACAACCTCTCTCTTTACCTGATCTTAATTCTATACGTGTATGTATCAGAAAATACATTATATTATATTCTTACTCTGTTCTGGACACCGAGTTGTCTTCTGATAGATTTTATCAAGAGGCAAATGTAAGGATTTTATTTTGCAACATGTATTTTTAAAGAAAACTAAAAATGTATGTTTTTCAGAAGTTTTGAATTTAAAAACACTCATAGATAATCATCAGGCTAACTGAAAGTCAAGGTAAATTATTGAGAATTTTAAGTGATGTAATTCAATATCTAATAAATGGAAGTAAGTAAACGTTGAATTTTTTATAATGTAATTTTTATTTATATTATTTTAGTCTGAGATTAACATGTGTATTATATTTTAAATAATAGAAGGTTTAGAATTTATCCATTTTCTTTTAATTTAAAAATAATTTTTATGGCCATGCATGTTGCTTGAAAAAGAACTATATCCTTTAGGAAATAAGAGATTTGAAAAAAATCTGGGGTGCAGATTTATATTTTAGTAAGATTTGATAGCAGCATTTTAAAAGATTTTCCATCCAATCAAGTTTCTCTTTTGTGTAGCATTTTTCAACCACAATCTAAAGAATGCTACACTTATTAAAAGAGGAAATGAGAGCCCCAACATATTTAGTCTTATCCTAGACTATGCCATGTGCGAGAACAGATATGAAGAGATGAGCACTGATCATTTAAGCCTTCCACACCACATCCCAAACGAATTTACTAATAGAAAACAACATTCTTGCTTTCCTTCCCTAGGCTGATGTACCGATGATGGAGGGTGGGGTTTATGCCCATGAGAGGTGGGTATTCATCGTAGGGATATCAACATTCTCTGCCAAGTGTTCCAAGAAATAAAACTGAAGATAAAGTCTTTCCAAAATAGAAAATAGGATCTGGTATTGGAACGAAAGCAATGATAGCAATTCAGTATGTGGATTTAGTAAATACTAAACACTTCAAATATTTTGATGTATGGATCAGTCATAACAAGTGTAGGAGAGAAGGAAATTGACCATAGAATAGGCAACGCTAGAGATAGTTTTGCCCAACACAACATGTTGCTAAAAAAAATAAAACATCAACCATATAATTCTAGTCAAATGTTCAAATCTCTTTAAGTTCATTATATTCAATGATGTGCCAATACCCATGAAAGCATGAATCCACCTCTTCTCCCCACAGCTATGGGTTAATTAGTAACACTTGTATCATTAAACCGTTATTAATTCCAAAAAATATTCTTACAATCTAAAACTATTATCTGGCTTTAAATAACCATTCAAAGGGTTGAGAAGCCATAAAAATATAAAACAATCTCTTATTGTGTCTAATTTATAAATGAAAAAAACTTTATCATAGGTAAATATGTAGAAGAAAACCATAGTATAGATAGGGTTTTAGACTTCTACTGGGCATGTTGAGGCATGGCTGTCCACCCCTCAACCTTTTGGGGGGTGGTTATTAAAACATTAACCTAAAAACTTGAGTCATGTTCTTAAATAGCCTCGTCAGATGAAGACTTGCAGACGGATGTCATGCATGGCACCAAACGCATTCAGAAATATCTAAACTGTCAGTTGAAAAATTAGTACCCTATACTTTATTTTTTATTGATTTACACAAAGCAAGGTTGTAATGCCACATGAACACAGGGGGTTAATGAGATTAAAAGAGACTTTAGTGAGGAGAAAGGACAATAAAAGAACAGGTTTCAGGAAGACAGAAGATGGCGATTGATGCTGCATTTAAATTTTTGGAGAATTTAGCAGAGAAGTAAGAAATCAGAAGGGAGTTTCATAGTCAAGAAGTGCAAGAAAAGAAACTCTTAGAATAGGCATTTCATGTAACTAGTTCAGCAGTAAAACAGTGAGACCTAATTGCCAATCTAGTAGAACACTTAAATTCATGCTGTTGAAGCACTAAGGAACAAAGTTTATTAGAACAATTGCCATGAAAATATTTGTAGAAAAGACAGTGGGAAGCCATGTTACATTGGTGAGAAAGTGACTCAAGTCGAGATGCCAGGTCAGCATTAATTACATTACAGACCCTTCTTTGCATTTTATCAAGACTCTTGAGATATATAGTTGGAGACACAGACCAGCGATACATCCAATATACATACATACATACATACATACATACATATATATATATATATATATATATATATATATATATATATATATATAAAGCAGTTTGCACTATTTACATTGTTTGAGCTATTGTCCTCATCTTTATTATCATATTCATGACATTTCAGTCGTTGTATGCTCTGGCCTTCTTCAGGTGATATACATTGGAATTTCAAACTGAACCCATTATTTACTTCACGGATGTAGAGTCTACTAGTTCCATGTGACATGTCTTTTTGGTGGGGCGGGGGGAGGTATCTCACTATCAGTTAATTCCCTTTAGTAACTCAGCTTGCCAAGTTTTTATTCACCTCTGCTGTGGCCAGGTATGGAACTCACAACTATTTGGGTCAAATTACCTCAGCCAACACTTTTATCCACTGGGCCAACCAACAGTCCAAACAAAGTATATAGAGTAAAGCGTTACAATACTTCATTGCAGAATACAGACATGTTAGACAGGTACAAAAAACTCCTTGCTTTTGTTTTTATTGATCGTTTCATCAGTTTTCTCAAACCTTTTCAGTTATTCTCTTCTGATGATGATGCGAATAAACATCTAAATATAAAACAATTTGATAAATAATAACTACGCTTACGCATATTTTACAGAATATTTGAGTCACTCTCTCTTGGACACACCTATAATACTAAATTTGATCAGTTTGACTTTGCAAAATGAAACATTTCTATTCTGTTAACAGAAAATCATTATTTTTTAACTTATTAGATTTATTCTAGAAAATGTATTAGCTCTGTTCTGAATGTAAGTAAATGAATTAAAATGGCCTCATTAGAAAAGGTGGTTAAGGAACAGAAAAATGTTGTTAGAAACAAAGAAATGTGTACTGAGCTGATACGTAATAGTCCTCCTGTATGGCAGCGAATGCTGGACAATCTCTTCACGGATGAAGAAGAAACTTGAGGTAATAGAGACATGCTTCAGGGGGATGCTGAGAATACCATGGACCAAACATGTGAGCAATGACAAAGTTTTAGAGAAAATGGAAACCAAAAGGATACTTATACTTAACATCAGGAAGAGGCAGTTGAAATTCCTAAGAGACACAATGAGGAAAGAGGGCTTGAAAAATTTGATACTCACAGGACAGATTGAAGGCAAGAGGGACAGGAAAACAGTGCGTAACTTTCCTAGCGAGCTTGAGTAAATGGATGAGTAAATTTAGAAGAGGTAGCAAAAAGACAGCTAAAATATTCTATTTGACATTATCGAGTTCGAATTGAATTTCTCTGGTGGTGGGATGGATTTCTTTCCTTTTTACATTTTTACAAAGGTAAAAAGCAAAGTTCCTACTCTTTTGTAAATGCATCAGAATTTCATTAGAAACGAAGAAAAGTGTACTGAAATGTTACCTGATATCTGTTCTGTATGGCAGTGAATGCTGGACAATCACCTCAAAGATGAAGGAGAGACTTGAAGCAACAAAAAGGTGGTTCTCCAAAAAGACACTGAGGATACCATGGACTGAACAGGTGAGCAACAATGAGGTTTTAAAAAAATGGAAACAGAAAAGGGAACTTAGACATAACATCAGGGAGAGGCAGTTGAAATTTCTGGGGCATGTAATGAGGAAGGAAGGCTTGGAAAATCTGATACTCACAGGATGGATTGGGGGAAAGAAAGACAAAGGAAAGCTGTGTATAACATACTTGATGAGCTAGAGTGAATGGAGGAACAGTGTTTGGGAGGAATAGCAAAAAGACAAAACTTATTAAGAGCTACAAAGGACAGGAAGATGTGAAGGGCCATGATCGCCTACATCCTGAAGAGTCATGGCACATAAAAGAGGAAGCAAAAAAGACAAAAGAGCTGCAAAGGACAAGAAATTGTGGAATGTCCTGAAGGGACACAATACATAAATCTTTTTTATTTTTCAATTCAAGCAAAGAATGAAACTTACCCGTAGTAAATTTAGGGCTGAGAATTTAAAAAAAAAAAAAATAATAATCTAATTCTAATGAAAGATGTGTAAGTGATTTTGCAAAAAAAAAAAAAAACAATTAAAATCCAAGGAAATTAGCATAATTACTTGAATCATTTTTTTTTTTTTACTGAATCATTGGATTTAAAAGAAAAGAAAGTTTTAAGGGCAGAGAATGAAAAAGAGGCAGAGGATTGTCTGTCATATTTTTCTGCCTGAGTCGAAGTCATCACATTGTATTATTCATCATCACCCCACTCTCCAAAAAGTGAAGAGCCTGAATCATCCAAATGATTTATTTTCTTGCTGTTCATGGAGAATGTCATGATTAAGATGTTGGGTTCGTTTCATTTGTAGTAAATTAAACGATGAGATCATTTGTGCAAAATCTCTTGATTCATAAGCAAGAGACAAATTCTTTATCTTGTCTCACCGAAAAAAAACTTGTGGAGAACAAGAATAAAGAACTAAAATTTGGCTCCTTTTTTTTTTTTTTAAGTCTCTTGTTTATTGTTTTTATGTTGATAACTTAAGATCAAGTGACAAGTCTTTAATCATTTATGTCGTTCTTAGTGTTACTTATTATTTTCTATTTAAGTTCACACACCAGTCATACTGGTGGCACTTGTTGTGAATCAAGTGACAGCAAGTCTTGTTAAAAAAAAAATTAATCCAGCACTCTCCTGATAATTTTTGCAATCTTGTATTTTTGTTTTAGTTCATTTTCAGTTTTTTCCAGTCTCTTTGTGCCTTCAGAATTATTCCAAGTACTCTTATAATGATTGGTACTACTGTCATTTTCATATTCTAAAATTTTTAATTCTCTGATATTTACTTAATTATT
Organism: Acanthosepion esculentum; assembly: GCA_964036315.1. NCBI lineage: Eukaryota > Metazoa > Mollusca > Cephalopoda > Sepiida > Sepiidae > Acanthosepion > Acanthosepion esculentum. The sequence continues at coordinate 78,694,448 of OZ038515.1, forward strand.
ATTGACTTCAGGATTTTTTTGGTTTTTTTTTTGTAAGATTTCTGAAAATTATAAATTTTGATAGTTTTTTTTTATTGTGTACATTGTATATAGCATCATAAATAGAAATAAAATGAATTATTTTTGTTATTTTACTTGTGGTATTAAAATACCAGCTGTTATTGGTTCAGTCATTTTTTATTTCAAATATAAATCCAATGAAAACTATAAAAAAATATTGCAGAGATCAAAGAAAACAGGCTTGGATGTTGAATTTTTTAAAAAATTACCAGCATTATCAAGTCACATTGAAATTTCTCATGTCCTTTGTGAAAACAGTAAAAAAAACTCAAGACATACAGAAAGGAAGTTTAAGATTGGCAGTTGAAAAAAGCATCACAGAAAATCAGGATAAATTTTTCTTGTTGCTTTAAAAAAAAAATTGACCTAAAATTTGCTTTAGCAAGTTTTAATTTGGATTTTGTACATCGAAAATCAGGAAGAAAGGAATTGTCATAGGTCAGGAACGAATGAATGCAAGCATTACTGATGAAATCGGACTATTATAAAAAAACAAAAAACAAACACCTTCCATTTCTATTCGCATCTTTGTACACCCGCCCCCTCAAATCTTTACTGTTTCTTTTCCTTTCCAAATTTGGTCTTTGTATCAACTTTCCTCTCTCTTCCCCTATCTCCGGACGATTTTCCAAATTTTTAGATTTTTAAAAATTTTTATTTGTAATTACTTTAATTATTAAAGTAAATAAAATTTGTTTTACAAAAAATTAAATGGGTCAGAAATGAAACCGCTACCCTCCACAAAAAGAAATGGGGGAGAGTTACTTCCTGGACCCTTAATTTTGATAAGAGAAACAGGATTTAATACAAAATCATTTTTTGTCCAATTCCTAAACCTGCAGAAACACCCCAAAAAATAGATTTTCATTTCATTTTTTAATTTATCATAAAATTTAATCGATCCCCAAAATAGTTTCTTTTAATTGTGTTCTTCCTTTAAAAAAAAAAAAAAATTGTCTTTGCCAAAAAAAACTTTTTGACAATTATGACAAAACAATTATTTGTTGGATGAGACATCTTGATTAGGAATTTCTATTGTGTGTTTTATTTTACTTTTTTTAGATTTTTAAAAAATTTATTTTTTTCTCTTTGCGGATTGGGTGGTTCTACAAAAAATGGGATTTGTTTTGTTTGAATGTCAGACATTGGTGTTTTGAAAGCATTGACAGATTTGTGCCTCTTTGAGAAAAGCTTTGGAATCATCTGCCAGCAGAAGACCTCAAAGATTTCAATGTTATTCTCTTGCAATTCTTCTCTTAAAAAATGTGTTCCAGAATTTGAGGAATTGCTATCTCTTGCCTGTAGGAATTGAAAATTTTCTTAAGCATAGAAATCTTCAGAAATTCAAGAATTTTTCTCATTTTCTTTGCCTTTATTTCTTTGTCCTTTCTTTCCCTCTTTAAATTTTCACACTTTCCTTGATTATATTTTTATTCTTTCTTCATTCTCTTTCGTTCTTCATTCTTTTTGTTCCTCTTTCTTTCTTCTCCTTTCTTTCCTTCCTTTTTCTTTTTCTCTTTCCATTCGTTCTTCTCCCTCTCCTTTGTTTTCTTGTTCACTCCCTCTCTCCTTCACTCTATCTCCCTCTACCAATTATTCTCTTTTTTTGTTCATTCTTTTTCACTCTCTCTTCTTTAGTTTCTCTTGCCCCTTTGTTTTTCTCCCATTCATCTCTTACCCTTTTTTTCTCCCTGGATTTTTATCCCCAACTGCAAAAAGGCAATTTTTGAAGACTTTTTTTCTCATTTTTAACCAACAAGAGGAATGAATTTCTCTCATCGAATGTTCCACAGACGGATAGCTAGACTGACTGCTTATTCTGGTAAGGCTCTTCTTTGATATTTTTTTTTGTTTTTTTGTAGGTTGACATCTGAAATACAAAATGTTTTTGAAATTGTAATGTATCCGTCTACATTCTTAACACACATTCAAAATTCCATTCACTTAATCGCTATTTTTTTTAAAACTCTGATAAATTAATTGGATGTAATTTAATTCCCAAGACAAAGTTTCTCTCAGACTCTCATTCTAAGCACCTCATAACAATATCAGGTGAAATCCAAGAGAAGTAAATACATATTTGTAAATTTGTAAACGTTTTGGCTATTATTCTGTGAGGGTGTGCTGAAAAGTTCTTGGCCTTTCAGAGAAGGGATTAAAAAAGACAAATCCGTTAATTTTGTCATTGTATCAGATTATGGTGGGAAAGGGTTCAGACTGAAGACTTTTCAGCACTCCGTCAAGCAGACAAATTATTTTGTCAAACTGAAATCTTCAAATATGCATTTTTGTCTTTCAAGATTCTTGTTTAAATTCTTTAAATGGAAAAATTTTCTATGAAAATTTCAAAGAAATAACAAATTCTTCAAGATTTTCAACACTGTTATGACTTTTGAAATATTGTATATATTTATGTATTTGTTCATTATTTATCACCCCCCAGTCCATGCCTGTCAGTCCCCTTCTCCACATCCATACCTGTCGGTACCCCTCTCCCCGTCTATACCTGTCAGTCCCTCTCTCCTTCTCTGTCTTTCCATCCATCCTCTTCTCACTCTCTCTCTCTTTTCACCTCCCCCCATCTATATATTCCTGGTTCTGCTAGGTGAGAATACATCTGTTTACAGGTGATTTTCTTCATTACTTTGTATTCAGTTAAATTCGTAAAATTTAACATTTTTTTTGTGGGTTTAGTATTTTTGATTTTTCATAGAAAATTGACATTTTACTCTTTGGTAAATGTTGTAACCATATAATCATATGAAGGTCGGTAATGAACGATAATACTTAAGACAAGAACAACACATATAAGATTCGCCAGAGGCACAGAGAAGAAGCAGTCAACTGCTAGAAGTGAGTCAAGTGAATTCCATAGTGAATCTTCAATTGCTGACCAACATACAGTATTTACTACAAAATTTATGTGAATGGAGAAATACCCATTATCATACATAGGTATGCTGCAACAGTTTGAGCTGAGGTTTAAAATTCTTGTCCAGCAATTACCGTTATTAAGATTTGTGTCAGATATTGCAGTATGTTTGAATTTTGGAAACAAAGCATTTCTGGTTGCAGTCGCATTGTTCAATTTCTTCAATTTTGGAACCAGAATTGGTTTCTGCATTTGTATTCTTGCTTTGTGGACCAAACACAAGAAATAAAAATGCAAAAAAAAATACGGAACATGTCCAACATATTCTTGTCTAAGTAATTTGAAAACACAAAGAAGCAAAAATTCTTTGGGGTAAAGAACCTTCCTTTTGTTTGGTTTCAATATCTGGGAACTGAACATTGGCTCCTGTCCAAAGTCTGTGTCCATTTGCAGTACTTGTCTGACCTTTGGATGCCACCAACTGATCACTGATTGAGATCTCCTGCCATGTCGTTGGTTGCCATGAATAGCAAACGGAATTGGAGCCACAGTGACAAACTAACTTTCACAATAGTGTATTTATATCCACAAGCCTCATTCAGATATTGCAAAAAGTGTCCGTTCATGGATTCAACATATCCTGCATATAATATTGTTAATGTTACACTTGGCCAAGTACCAAATTTCATCTAAGGAAACAGGATTTTTTTACCATGTCTTCACACACACACACACACACACATATATATATATATATATATATATATATATATTATATTATATTTATTTATTATAATTTTATCATATAGACAAAACCATTTTACTCACAACAATGATGCAACTTGGTTTCAGTGCATTTTAACTGCACATCTACGGGTGAGGGTCGAAAATGGTTATGAACGATCCTGTTTGTAGGCAAGCCTGGATGTAAAACGTCACTTCCTATTTTCCATCGAACATTGGAATTTATATATTACTTTCATTCTCATCACATTGGATATATATATATATATATATATATATATATATGAGAGAGAGAGAGATAGATGTGTTTAGTAATCCATATGGATAATTCCAGGGAGGATATAATCCAGAGAGCTCAATGTAAAAACAGAGCAAATCTTAATTATATTAAGAAACAGACAACTTTAAGGGTTCATTGTGATTATAATTCGATTCCTTGGATTCAAAATTCGATTCTAATTCCTCAGATCAACATTTTCATACAAATAAATGGGTGAAAAATATTCCAAGTATAAGAAGAATTCAGTATTATTATTATTTTTAATTTATGCACACATGCGGCGTTTGGGGAGGTGTAGGTTTGCATGTCTTTTATCTTCCACTCCCTCAATCACTTTTTCCTTTCAAGAGATGCATATCTCCTTTAACCCGTCCTGCCACTAATCCCTCCTGCCACCAATTTAAACCTGTCTCCTCAAACACACGTGCATAAATTAATAAAAAAGCTTTTCATTTTTTAAAATTAATTTTAAAACTTAGGTATCGTGGATCTGTGAAAGAGTCTATAGCAAGTTGTCCAAATTTGTTAACAACATAATCTTTTAAATATTCAGCCATTTTTTGCAACCTGATGGGATATCTTCTGTTAGATTTTTCCTCACTGGTATTGTTTTCCATATTGTTGGTTGGATTATCTGGTTGTATAACTTGACTTTGGTTACCATGTTCATGAGGGTTTCTCTTTAAATAATTGAGAAGTAATGTTGCATTTTCGATAATTGGAATTCAAGAATTCTTAGATTCATTAGAAATTTCCAAATTATTCGCCCATTTACCTTCAGATCATCAACACAGTCATAAGAAGTACATAAAAAGGATTTCTTTCTTTCCTTTCCTGCTTTATCCACAAACAAAACCTGAATTTTCTCTTTATATTACTGTAGGTCAAAGTTCAAATTGTCAAATCCTGGCAGAATCTGAGATATACACATCAGTTGATCCTATCATTTCGAAAAATGTTGAGGTTATTGATCTCTTTTCAGAGAATGAAATGATCGATTCAAACAATTGTTGCTGCAAGTTAGACCAAAAGTGAATCTGGTAATCGAAGAAAAGCATCCTGAATTAGTTAAAGGAAATGGCAATTCCATCAAGATGAGAATAAACTGGGTTATTTCTGGTGACCAAACAAAAATTGTTTTAGCCTAGCTGCGATCTTTTCACTTACCTCTGCCCCTATTCATCAGATATTACAAGTTTTGGATTTACCATCAACTAGAAAACTTGGACCATGTTCTTAAAAATCCTCATCAGATCGAGACTTTCATGTTAGGATGTCATGCATGGTGCCAGACCCGTTCAGAAATATCTAAACTGTCATCTGTATACAAACACTTTCTTAGATCAATGGTGGAAAAGGCCTTGAGAAAGTAAAGCCTATAGGTCTTGGCAAAGGTCATCCTTCTTTGACCGTTGTGGTCTGGTGCTACAGAATCACAAAGAACTCTACCAAATAACAGGAACCACATTACCATCAGCAGCAACAGCTGAAATGGATAGAATAGGTAGAGAAAATGATGACATAATGAAGGTGTTGATATTCCACACTACTTTAGACAAAAGGTTAGGAAGGAAACCTTAATAAATTCTGGAAAGAGCAATAACAACTACTGTACTTGAGAAACTAGTTTTCCTAAGAAATTGTTTGAAGAGAAAAATTTTATAAATCTCAACCAAAAGCAGTACTAGCCACTCGGTCACTGAATATCAAATGTTTGCTTATAGGGAAACGTCTAATATTGCTGTTACTATTCAATCTGGTCCTTGTAGAATTCTCTTAGTGAAACAAAAAATCAATTGAAAAGGAACTTAAAGTAATTCTTTGTTGAAAAATGTAAATATTTGAAGGAGGATGGATTTATGAAGTTGCCTGAACGATGGTAGAAACAGTGGAACAAAATGCTAAATATGTTGTTTAATAATATAAATTGTTTGCTTCTGGAAGCAAATAATGAAGTTCAACTCAAAATTAGACCAGTTAAAGATAGTAATCAGAGGAAAGTCTACTTGTTGGATTAATTAAGAGAAATTCTATCAAGATTGGGGTAAACTTCATGGTTTTGATAACCAGGCAAACATCGTTTCTGTTTTACTCATTCACCAGATCAAATTACCATTTATTCTGGTCTGGAATTAAGACGAAGACTGCAAGAAGCACCTTGACTATTTGTTTGCTAAGTTCAAGGAGAATGGTATCATGAAGTATCTCAACAAATGATTGACAAACTAAATAGTAAATATTTTATTCAATAAAATTAAAATTAAGGAATTTTATTATCATCCAGAAGTTGTGTTTTTGGTATTTTCAGTGGTTAACTCTGGTAGCAGATACCTGGCCACCACTCAACTGTATAAAACAATTTAAAAGCATCATATTGTTGATAAAGAAATGACAGCCCCCACAATAAGTCTACAAAATAAAGAACTACCAGAAGATGCATGAAGATGGAGTATTCTACTAGGGCAGCTAACCAATCCCTTATTCAGACGCTCACTCAGGCACATTTATGTTTGTTCAACACCTGTGGTTTATACTGCAACTATGCTGAGTAGACCTTAGTTACAGTTTCTGGGAGAGTGTGCGTTACCTAACGTGATCAACAATCTGAACAAGGCCAGCACATTCAAACTCTCGATCATGATGACTTGTGACTTTGTGCTAGCACAGCTATCGACGGCCCCAAAGTGTTCCATTTACCTAATTTCACTCACAAGGCATGGGTCAACTCGTGGTTTGGTTTTCAGGGACTTTGCAAAGGTGCCACACGCTGAGATCGTCCCCCTCCAGACCGATAACATCTGGAAGTTTCCTTTCTGACAAATCGTAGTGAGATTTGAACCCAGGTCTCATGATCAGAAAACGAACATTCTAACCACTCATCCATGCATCAAATATATATATATATATATATAGTTTTAAAAATGACTTGAGTGAATTCTTTTAAAGGAACCTTTTTTATCCAACACTTCAACAATAATCAAAATAGCAAAAGGTAAACATGGGGGTGGGTAAATAAGGAAGCCACAACTAAAAAAAACGTTTTTAGCAATAAATTTATTTTAGTTGTGGCTCCTTCCCCACTCCCCACTGTGTTCACCTTTTTCAGTTTCACTATTTTTTAATAATATATATATATATATATATATATATAGGTAACTATACTCGTGTCGAAAAACCTTCGAATTCTTGATTTAACAATAGCCAAATCAATCTTGAAGGGAAAAAAAGGTTTTAAAAAAGAAAGAGCCAGGAACATGAAAGTTTGTCGAAAATAATCGCACAGAACCTGACGATCTGCCTAAGTGAAACCTTGGTAGGTTTGTCTGGCTCATTAGGTTTGACTATATATATATATATATATATATATATATGATGACGACTAATTCTTTGTTATTTATCCTTTTCTTTTGTACGTGAAAAACTTTTTGTTAATGGCTTATAATTATTTAAAAGCTATTTTAGCCATTGTTTGGCTTTATTGATTATTTGATAACAAAAAAAATGACTTTCCTCAAAACAAAAGAAACTTTCATGAAGAGGTCTGTACATGTCTGACAAATTACAAAGATCTTTTTCGTTGTTTTTTAAAGAATATTTTTGTTGATGTATTGTTCAGTGGATTTGTCATTGCTATATTGACACACTGTTCAAGTATTTTTACCTCCTTTGGCAAAAGAGGGCAAAATGGGTATGAAGCAATTCATTTGTCTAATTGGCTGAGTCAGGTTAAGTAGTGGCGGGGGGTAAATGTAGGTTTGAGGGACAGTTCCATAGTCGTTATTTTTGTTTCATTCAAATTATGAATGCTGTTTGGCTGGTTTGAGAAAATGACCAAAGAGGAGGAGGGAATAATTTGTTGATTATAATAAAGGAAGAAGTAACATGGCTGAAAGAAAATTCTAAGTTTTATTTTAATTTCTATTTTTTTTGTAAAAATTTCCAAACTTTTCTTTCAATTTCATTTCTCTTTAGTTCATTTCCTCATTGAATTTTTAGCTCTCCTTCTTTCCAATGATTTTTCTTTTTGCTTTTCAATTTTCTTTAAGCCTTTTTCCTTCATTCTTTTTAGTTTTTTCATTCCTTTTTCACTTAGAATAATTTTTTTCGTCTTGCTCTTCAATTTTATTTCAGGCTTTTTTCCTTATTCTTTTCAGTTCTTCATTCCCTTAATTCGTTTTCTTAAATCCTTTCTTTAGTTTTTTTTCTTTAATTTTCAATTTCTTTTTCCTCTGTTTTTCTTCTCAAATTACAACTGACTCATTAATAAAAATGCATCGATACTGAATTTACTGACCTCTGATCCATTTCCTTAACTACCAAGCTATATCTAATATAGACATCGGCACCAATTCCTTATCGATCTATTGTTCAGTTATAATTGGTCTTTATTCCCATTTATGACCAAACATTGCCAAGGAGACTTTCCTAATTCTGAGTAATAAGAATTTTAATTTATTCATACAATAATTCCTAAAGTGAGAAGAAATTTTGTTTATATACATATGTACGTCTGAACGACATTGCTCGTAATAAGGGCACCACTATTGGTGAAGGAAGAAATGGAACAGTTGAAGATTCCTCGGATACTACCAAGAAGGAAGTGCCGTGCTTACACAATGTTAGAGACAGGAACTCTTTTAGCCTAAAGTAACAGATCCCAACTATGATAACAAATTTAGTATTGAGAATAAAATAGAAATAGATTTAGATTTTCTTATTGATCAATTATTTCCTCTTTTCCTCGCGTAATATTTTTTCTTTTTTTAGATATAATCTTTGATTACAATTCTTACAACATTTTAAACAATCTTTGGTCTAGATGCAAAGAAAATTTATTTTTGTTCTTTGTGAAAACTTGGCTTTAGCATAATTTTAAATGATAAGTCATGGTCGCTATCCTGAATACCATAACCCATAAAGTCTGTGGATGTGCCCCCTATGTATTGCTGCCATTAGTAGCAGGGGGGTGTCTTGGGCAAGAAAATGGAGGAGCCTAACCCTTTTCAGGTTGGTTTTGAATTCAGAGTTGTCTTATGTTTAGAATGGTTTCCCACCCAAATCTAGAGACCCCAGTCTACCCTGTTATTTAAAACGGTGGGTAATAGTAGTGAAAAGATCTTGTGTTATACTGATCCTCAATGCTTTTCTTCCTGGTCTGGATTTAGGCATTCACTCCTGAGATCATTTGGAGTAGACAACCATTTTAGCCACTAAGGCAGTCAAGACAATTTGATGAGAAATTCTTTTTTAGAAGTGAACAAAAATTAATTTAAAAAAATTGTTTCCTGAATTTTTGATTTCTTTCTTTTTAATAACGAATAAAAATAAAGAAATCTTCAAAATAGTTTGGTTTGGGCAAAATTCCAAATAATTTTAGAGTTTTCAATATTGAAAGATCTTTGCAAATTTTTGTGGGGGTGGATTTTGCATCTAATATTTTATGTTAAAATTCTTTTCTCTTTTGGGATCCATTTTAATTCTGAACAACAATTGAAAAATCTTTGCAAGAAAACCATTCCTTGCTAATTTGACAATGAACTGCTCATCTATATGTATGCATTAAAAATTTCAATAAAAACATTTCTTTAGTAATCTTATTAGTCATACAGAATTCTATTGCAGGAATAAAAATGGACAAAATTAAAAAAAAAAAAAATCAAGCACAGTAAAATCACAACTACTGTAGTCAGTACAAAAATAGAAACACACAGAGCCAAGGGAGTAAAAAAAAAGAAAAAGTAGGAAGGGGTTAAGCAGTTTCATGCCTCATTCATCAGAGACTAATTAAGGTACATAAAAAAATTGCTGTGCAAAGTAGTTAAAAAAGGGCATGAAGCTAGGAAGAAAATACACTCATCTTGATAATATATATATATTATACCTTTTTATAAGCAGATTATGTTAAGTCGAGCCAGCCACTCCTTCAATTTACACAGGGTGATAGTTTTTATGTAATAAAGATAGCTATAGGGATTTTTATATGATAGCTAGAATGTGAACTGCACAGGAGAGAAAACATGTCTATGCAGAAGGATGCAGTACAAACTCTATTTTTTATGAGATGCTCTGCGATAACAAACCCTGAAGTGTAGGCGCATCTGTACAAATCATCCAGTCATGCCTTTCTAATAAATGATGGAACGTTTCTTTCTAACCATTTATGAGGATAGTAGAAAAACTGCTTGGATCCTGGATGCTGTCAAATGTATTTCTCCAAGAGATGTTCTGGAAATTTCCTTTCCTATTTCTTGGAGTAAAACAAAAACTGGGAGCATTTCCCAGATTTCATAGAATAAAAATATCTTATTTCATTAAAACCTTTTTTTATGTTACAGTTAGAAGTATTTTTTTTAAATAGATTCCATCTTTAATTCTAAGTCCAAAATTTTGTTTATCTATTTCTGACACATCAACTGCCCTATTATGGTCATGAGGCATCAAATAATTTTTGTCAGTAAATTCTTATATTTAATCACATGACAGATTTTTTGAGGAATGTTTGTATAATCTACTGATTATACATGGTATAGTCCCATTTTATCCGTAATGCTTATCTTCGTTCCTGACCACTGACAATCCCTTCTTGAAAAAAGTGCTTGCCAATGGAAAATGAAATGAATCTTCCACTTAACATACTTTAGCATATCAACTCCTGTCCTACATACGCTTGCACTTACTGCATCATCATCATTATTACCCTGGACTCTGATGACCTATTGTATCACTTCTGCTGCATTTCCTTTCCACATTAACCAATATTGAGGGTTTATTTTGTATTCAAAACCTGAGTTTCATCAAACATGTCACCATCTTGTTCCATTTCTCCATTTCTGATGATGAGGGTGATTTCTTACAGTTGGCTCGATATCTGTTTCTTCTTTGCTAATGTCCGTTATCAGGACAGACACACAACAATTACTACTGACTGAGGGCAGAATCGTTCTTCAGATTGAATCACAGTCTTTTCAATTTCAAATAGACTGTCTGGACTTTTTGAATAAAAATTCAACCAGGATGTCCTTATTCCAGTTACCACCATTGTTTTAAATTAAATTTCAAGAAATTTCCACCCCTCGCTTAATTTACGTGAGACCATTCTTGGACAAAGTGTCTCATTACAGAAAATGTTTAAAAAAGAAAAAAATCTAATCATCCTTTTTATTCCAAGCACTCTATTTGATACTCAAATGTACACAGATACACCATTACCATTTGCCTGCATGTGTATGTATGTATGTGTGTGTGTGTGTGTGTGTGTGTGTGTGTGTGTCTGTTTGTTAGCAGGCATCCCCCACCTATATATACACATATATATATATATATATATATATATATATATATACATACACACACACACACACACATATATACATACACACACACACACACACATATATACATACACACACACATATATATATATATATATACACACATATATATATATATATATATATATATATATACACACACACACACACATATATATACATATATATATATATATATATATACACACACACACACACATATATATATATATATATATATATATATATACACACACACACATATATATACATATATATATATATATATACACACACACACACATATATATATATATATATATATATATATATACATATATAGGAATAAAACAAAATCTATTCTTAGCCAAGGAATTGGTTTAACCCAATGACATCCTTGCCCTTGTATATAAACACATGTAACAAAATAAATCCTTACATTTGCCTTGATAAAGTCCCTCAGAGGACAAAATGCGTCACAGCTAAAAATAATTTTATTCTTGTCTTTTTATTCATTTTGTTCCTTTACACATATTGCTCTATCTGAAAAAAATTTACACCCACACACATAATCACACTTTGTATGCTGGTGTTAATAGACTAGTGCTCAATTTATGATGATTGCGTTGTGCATGAAACTCAGAGTTGTGTTACTAACAAGGGGAAAAAATGTATATTTATTATTATTATATAATAGACACCGATTGGCAATAGTCTTTCATATTTGAAAAAATAAAATTTTGTACGACTAAATTTATTCAGACATCACAAGATCCATACATGTCACCTTTGGAATCTACAATCACAAGAGGTGCTCAAAATAGTGGCTTCTAGTTTCCAGACGTTTATTAATATGGCGAACAACTGCTTCTGCAACGTTGGCCAAAGTGTTCAGTGGGATTGCTGCACATGTGTTTTCAATTTCTTGTCTAAGGGCCGCCAATTTGGTTTTCTGTGATACCCAACATCCTTTAGGACTCGTTGCTGCTACAGCCATAAACCGGTAAAATGGCATCTGTCGAGAAAGTATTTTATCTACAGCAGAGTTATTGCAATTTGTTAAAATACGAAAGACAACTTTTTTCTTTCTTGAAGTGTGTAGACATTTTTTGTCAGACTCTTTATATATCCACACTTTAAATAAAAAAAATATAAATTTCATTTTTTTTTCTTGTATTGTATAATCTAAATGATTTTCTTTCAATTTGGAATAAGTTTCTTTTGTTCTTTTTTGTTTCAATATATTTTATGATTTCTCCATTTTTCGTCTCTTTTTGGTTGACTCTTTTTTTTTTTTTTCAATCTTCACTTCTTTCTTTTTTTTCAATCTTCCCTTCTTTTTTTTTTCAATCTCTTTCATTCCAGATCTTCCTTCTGTTTATATTTTCATTTTTTTATTCCTTCCTTTCTTCATTTTTCATTTCTCTTTCCTTTTTTCATCCTTGCTTTCTATTTAGTCTTTTTCTTTTTCTTTCTTTTATTTTTTCTCATTTTAACTTTTTGCTTGTTATTCATTCATTTTCTATTTTTTAACCCTATTTCATTTGTTGTACATTAAAAAACAAACTCACAAAATAACTAACTTATATTTTTTTCATCTTACCGAAGACACTAATTATTTCCTCGTTTTATTACTGAGATTTTTTAACTCAATTTTTTTTTCTTGGCAAAGGGAGATAACTGATATGGATTTATTTTGTCAGCTTTCAGTCTCAAATCAAAGTGTAATATATTTTGGTTGCAAACTTCAAAATGGTCTGTGCCAGAAAAAGAAACAAGATGCAGTTTTCTCTTGTACTGCATCTCATGATATAAATTGTAGGCTGAAAACTTAAACTGCTTTTAAGAAAATTTCATTTTGAAGTTTGATGTGTAATTTTGGGAACCTGTACAAATTTATAAAAGTTGCATCAAAATTCTGTATAAAAAGGCCACATTCCGCTCCGTAATATCTCAATAAGGATTGACAGAAACAGAACCCTTGACTATTGAATGACCTCATCTTACACAGCATTGGCATAAATCCTGCTTTTCTTTCAGAAACATTTTCATCACTCTAGTCTGCTTTGTTTACTTTTGTACTAATGCCCTTGGGAAAGGCATGGATCCATCTTTTCTTCCCCTTCCAGCTAAGGGTTAAATAACTAGATAGCAGCCAGTCTATAAAAAAGTACTATTTTGAGCCATGGAAAAGGCAATAGAAAAACCACTCTACTATTTTCCCCAAGACATCATGGCAATTCACAACTAATGAAGAAAACCAATCTGTGGAGAGCCATGAACACCTATTGCCAGTTCATGGCATTAAAAAAAAAATCACTTTTTATCAAATTCCAAAGAGCTGACTGTTTGGTAAAATGGTCTCTAGTTAACGCCAGAAGGGGATCGTAGAAACGAGAGACAAAGGAATTCCCCAGAAAAAAAAACCCTTGCCATCTGACATATAAATGACTGCAAATGAGAATTGGCAGCGGCTGATTTTCCAGGTGACTACTTTCTCTGAATTCAACCAAAAGAGTTGCATCCAGCCACAAGCCCTACTTCTGCATCCTCTCATGAAGAATCCTCTCTGGATCTTGTTAATCACAGGCCGTCCTGCGGCAGACATGCAGTCTGACCGAGAATCGTGGTACATGAGGCAAAACTCTGATGTCAGCATTGGAGGATAAAATTAAAATTTCCCTCTTCCAGTTGTCTGGTTATATTTTAGTGTTTGAAACAGTTAGATGCCTTAACACGTAACTTTTCTCTCTTTTTCTTGCACTGTTCTCTCTCTCTCTCCACTCTCTTGTCACTCTTTGTCTCTCACTTTCTGTCATGTTGCCCCTCTCACTTCTACACTCTGTTGTTGTCATCCCCCCTCTCTACTTTGTTATGTTGTTCTCTTTTACTTCTCTGCTCTGTTGTTATGTCACTCTCTCTTCCTCACTGTTATATTGTTCTCTATTCTCCATTCTGTTGTCTTCTCTCTCTTCTCTCTATCCACATTGTTATCTTCTCTTCCTCTCCAATTTGCTGTCTTCTCTCTTGCCTTCCTCGCTCTGTTGTCATCTTTCTCTCCCTCCTCATTCTGTTCTCTCTTTTCTCTCCTCCTCTGTTCTGTTGTCCTCTCCCTCCTCCTCTCTTTGTTGTTTTCTCTCTTCCTCACACTGTTATCATCTTGCTTTCTATTCTCTCCCTCCCCACTCTGTTGTCATCTCTTTCTCTTCTTCTCTTCACTCTATTATCATCTTTCTCTTCTCTCTCTCTCTCTCTCATCCACACTCATTATTTCTTTCTCTTTCTAAATAGTTATAATTTTGGTATCTTCTTTGAATGAATAGAGTAGCTTCTTAAAATACTGATACATTTAGGTATATGCAAAAGTACCTAGAATCCTGTTTTTTTTGTTGTTTTTTTTTTAACTAGGGGCTTGAATACTCAATAAAAAATGACCTTATTTTTTTTTTTTTTTTGCACACTTAAGAGTTTTGTTTCAATTTGAAGAAAAGAAAAATTACTTTTGTTTTATTTACATGTTTGTAATAAAAATATTCTTCCTTCTCAAAATAACAACACTTATTATTCATGAAACTTACTGTCCTAATAACATTCTTGTATGAATGTTTCTTGATGTTATCCTATCTGAAGGAGGCAATCCCAATGTGCGGCACCTTTGAAAAGTGCCTAAAACCCCTACCATGTGTTGACCCAAGCCTTGTGAGTGAAATTGTGTAGACAGAACCCTTGGGACCTGTCGATGGCTGTTCTAGCATGAAGTCACAAGTCATCGTGACTGAGGGTCTGAATGTGCTGGCCTTGTTCAGACTGTTGATCATGCTGCATAATGCACACTCTCCCAGAAACTAACTAATGTCTATTGCAGTATAAACCACAGGTGGGCTCTGTGCCTGTTGATTTCCACAACAGGGATTAGCTAGCTGCCCTGGTAGACAGGCATCCTTGGATAGGAATGGCGGCACCATTCAGATTTTTAGATGAATGTTTCTGTTGGAAATAAACAAATTGTAAAATATAATAAATAAAATACTGGTTTTAATGTTCGTATAATCCAGGTGGTCGATTTGAAAGATCTGTTTGAAATCGAGAAGAAAATTCCAGTCTTTTAATCTGAGAAATGTTGTGAGAATCTTTGTTGGTTAAATATGAGATGAGTGGGGTTGGGTGGGGGGTACTGAAGAGTTCTCATCCTAACTAAGATTCACCTTGCAGTTCAACACAGTTGACACTTTGTTTCTCAAATTTATTTAACCCTTTCCTCTCAAATTCTGGTATTTGATCCTTGAAATACTGTCCGCTTCCTCGGCTGCTGCTGTTATTACCACACTCCTAATCTATTAAAAAAAACTGTCTCCCTTTTCAAACTTCTTTTAAGGTTTGAAGACAGGAATTCTTTTTCCTATTATTCACCAGATAAAAGGCCAAAGTGCTACTCAAGGTAGAAGGTTACTGATTGAAACTACTGCAGCGTGGGGGTGGGGGGGGGCATAGGGTAAGTGGAAGAGATTCATATGATGAGGGATAATTAGGGTAGATATTGGTTGAGCCAAGACTTGAAGAAGTTAAGATTGTAATGGTTGGGGAAGAAAACTCTGTGAGTAATCTTTTCCATAAAGCAACAGCTCTGAGGAAGGAGCTGTTGAAGTAGATCTTCATCCCTGCTAAAAGAATACAAAGAGAAAAATGGTGATGAATGTAGCTTTAAATGTCAGAACTAAAGAATGTAGCTATTTGAACATTTGCCATAGCAATACAGTGATGAGAGGCTAGCAATGTTTCATGTGTGGAAAAGTGACTGCAGGGTAGAAAAGTAATCACTTTTGAACTCTGTCGAATCTGGACAGTGACGACTAGGTACTACCAGTCCAGATATGGTAGCAAGACTTCATTTTTGGTTTGATTTGAATCTTATACAGAGCATATCAGCAGGACTTAGGTACTTTCTGAAGTGATACAAGAAGCCAACCATGCTTTAAGCATCTTTAGTGATGAAACAAATATACAAGTTCATTTTGAGGTCAAGATTCAGCTTCAGTCCCAGGAAACATTCCAGGCATGGAGCCTCTTTGAGAATACATCCACTCATCATGACTGAAGTAAATTTAGGGTCTGCTTCATGGTGATGTAATGATATTTTTCTGGATGTATTGAATAGCTTATCTCTTTGTTCCTTTTTGGGTTTTTTTCAATACCTCCTTTTTTTTTTAAATGCCTCCTTTAATCATCATAGTAAATTGGAGTTGTCTTTAACCATCTGGCTCTTCTGAAGTTCATCAAATTTTTTTTTTTTTTTTAAGCTTATCACCCCAAGCAAGGCTGGAGGCCACTAGCACGCAAGGGGTTACAGAAGGTTTGGAGGAAGAGCAGATAGGAGTGGTAAAGGAGAGGATGTGGAGAAAGATAGTGGATCGATCAAGGCAAGGGGGTTACAGAAGATTTGGAGCGAGAGCAGATAGGAATGAAAGGTGAAAGGATGTGGAGAAGGGAAGTGGATAGATCAAGGCAACTGGAGATGTCGATTGACGTTACACTTAGATAGTTAGAGATTATATTTGTCAGGGAAACAGGAATAAGGAAGGGAGTTTCACAGGAGAGAGGTGCGAGACATGAAGCTATTGGAGTAAAAGAGACGTCTACATCTAACAGTTTCAACAGTGAAGGGGTGGGAATGGGATGCCAGCCTCGTAGGACGTTTAAATTCATGAGGCCTAGGAACCAGCGAAAGCAGTTCATTGGAGCAATTACTTTACTTATATAACCCCACCCACCCAAAACATGACTACAACCCTTTCCAAAGGGTTTTTGACTTCTTCAGTGTACTGCCTCCCCAATATGTGTCCATCCCTCAGACCAGGGCTTGGCAACCTTTTGCCAACTTAGGGTTTTAAAATCATTCAGTGTCCCAGCAGCGTACATATTTTTATACAAGTCAAAGGTCAATATACCTGTTATGCAATATATCTTATATAGTAATATATAGTATATATCAAAGTTGAAACAGCTAAATATCTTCTTTGTTCTGTAGTAGTTATTGGTTTGGACTTTGTGATGTCATTTGCAGCTGTGTGCCATTGCAAATTGCTTGGCGTGCCACAGATTGTCGACCCCTGCCTCAGACAGCCAGATAAACACCTTATGGCAATCAAAACTTTAAAGACAAACATCAACAGGTTTTAATGAAAACCAAAAGGCTGAAACTAAAAAATAAATACAAATTTGAGACTAGTTTAGTCATAATAACAGACTAAATAAAGAGATACAAAGAAAGAAAAAAATATGACAAAAGGGGCCGAATGCTGAACATTGCTGTTAGACCGAAAGTCTAAATGGGTAAAAGAAGTAGCAGATACTTTGATTACAAGAATATGTTTATAAAATTTGCAATAAGTATACAGAAAGGAATAAAGTTACATGAAGTTACAATGTGAGAACATTGAGCATGTGGTGAAAGGGCTTTCTGCATGATGAAGTACAGTTCTAAAAAAAAATGTTATACAAAATGGCTACCTTAAACAGATGTTCAAATATGATGATATTAAAGGTGATCAATGCTCAGAGAAAAAGAGAAGTTCATGTCAGCAATGCTATTATTTCAGGGCAGACATTAGAAGGATAAAAAATTAGGAATTGGATGTCTTGATCCTGTAGTTGATTGTGTGACAGTTCCAGTAATTACCAAGGACTAAAAAAGAAGTGATCAAAATGGTGACTAATTGAAAATATACCTAAATTAAAAGGGCTGGAAATGAACAATGGAGGTGCTGTGGTAACAGAACATTCAGCCATAATGAATCAAAGTGTGTAGATTGTTCTTTGGTTATCAAATCATAAATGCCATGACACTGTTTCATCAACAGTGAGAAATTATTCCAAAGAATTCTCTCTTGATTGCTGAAAATTCTGCACAATCAACTTGAAAACATCCAATCAATATTGTTTCTAGTCAGCAGTCAAAAGGTTTGATACTTGGTGTTGTGAAGATGAACACATCCTCTCCAGAAGAGGTCTTGGACAAATACACAAATATTGACACTGAGAATCGTCACGGGAAGGAGTAAACAAGTAGAGAGTTAGAGATCTAGCTGATCTGCTTGCTGCCTATTTCAGTAAGATTAACGTCGATGCCAAGCAACATATAACTTATTGATTGTGTCATCTTCATCCAATGCAATGAAGACATAACACTTCGCCAACAGCTTCTAAATATCAAATGGCTCACAAATTCTAAACTTAAGGTGTGACCTGAAGTATCTCACCAAAATTCTTTTGTCTAAAACTTTATTGATTGGGGACACAAATTGGATCATGTCCATGATGAACAATTTTAGAAATTGGCATTTCTTTTCACAATTGAGTATGATGGATACTTGTCACCCAATGAGTCGTATACTCATAGATTTCCTTTGGAGATTTCTTCTGTCGGAATGAGGACTTCATGATAACCAAACTTTCCATTGAGAGAGTTCGGTCAATAGAAGTTCCAAAATGAATGCAACTAATCTGTAAATTGGCACTTGACTTTGTAACAGGATACTCTTTCCAGCTACAGTGATAATGCTCAGGTTTTGGGAAATTTTCAGCACCCTCTCATACATTTATATCTGTGTGTGTATTGAGTAATACCTAATTGTGGTAAAATATTTAATGTGAATGAAAATAAAGAAGTATATTAAAGAAAGCAAAGAAATTTGTCAACAGGGATTCATAACAACCCCATGATATTTGACAAATTTTATAGTAAAATTTCTAATGTGTACAAAAATTTTAATTTTTTCATGCAGTTAAAATCAAAAGTACTTGAAAGTTAAATTAGGTTCTCATTAGTAACTACATGAAGTGATGACAGTAAATTGTTTTGAAAAAATTGTAATGGCCGTCGAAATTATTAATATCTGTTTTGTTAAAAAATGTGTGATTTTTTTTTTTTGATTTTTTTTTTTATTATTAAATGAAGATCAATCTGTAGAAGGCCCAAAAGCCACTTTAAGTAGAGGCTTACAGAGTAAGAGGCACAGTTTGGATTGATATGTGGGAGAGATAACTATTGACCCTAGATTTGAACAGGTTAAGATTGCAGTGATTAAGCATTCTCTATGGAATCGGTTCCAGAAAGCAGCAGTTTGTGGAAAGAATCTGGTCACCTTACATCTTGCTAACAGAATACAAAGGAAATGAGGGTGGTTTCCTACAATGTGTCTGTCATGGCACGTCTTAGCCATAAAGGTTAGAGCTGGTGGAACGTTATTCATTTGAACACTTTCCATGGAAATGGTGCTAGAGCAGTGAGAGGATTGTGATGTCTGGGAGAAAAGGTGTTTTAATGCTTATATCAGTTCATAGTTTGTGTTAATAATATTCCAATGGAACACAAGATTAGTGAAAGAACTGTTTAATCACATGGATTAACTACGTAGTTAGTATGACACACTTTACGACTGCTGCGCAACACCTATAACTAATTTCATAGTAAATGGAAGAGTCCATGATCAACACTTCAGTTTAGCAAAGGTTGGTCATCTTTCCACACAACGAAAGGGATTGTAAGGTGGAAAATAATTTGTCACCCACAAGGATGCAAAGACACTTTTGGAAATAATTGAAATAATTTCTTTTTATGATTTTCAAAAATTCATGGCTAAAATTCCAACCAAATTCTCCACACCCACCTTCTTTTTGTTTGTTTGTATAATTTACATATAAAATTTCTAGAAAGATTTACTATATGAAGATAAAACTTACTAACCTATGACTGATGAAACCAACTTGTCTCCTTTAGATACCTAATCAGAATGATTGTAACACTTAACCTGATGTGTTCAAGTTCATAGTAATGAAGAACCATTACGTATCAAACTCGTTAGTGGTAGACAACATGGAACTCATTAACTAGACACCAAGAAGTTTTTTTTTACGTAATTGGCATAATCAATTCCTGAAATTCTGAAGTCGTAACTGTTTGTGGAATTGAAGACATGAATTTGGCTTCATTAAAGGAGAACAAATTCTTAGCGAATTATGTTTTTATTTTTTTTTTACTCAATTGATTTCAAGAAAATGGGGAAATGTTCAGCAAAAGAGGCTGGATATCAAGAAAAACAAACAGATTTTGTTTGATAAAATTGCATGTCATTTTGGCACACAGGTTGCAGATCAAATTTTTTTCTTTAATAAAATTTTGAAGTTCATTTTGTAATCTTACTATTCTATCACTAGTTTCGAGGGAGATGTTGAGAAGAGCATACCATTCCTTAGATCCACCAGTTCAGACTGTCACACCTAGGACATGCCAGGGGTAAATTATCCTCATTTCCTTCATATTCCATTGGCAAGGAAGAAGTTCCACTCAGGCAGCTTTTTACCCACAACTGTTACATTGTGGAACAGATTCCAGAAAGCATGCTTCCCCATTCACAATGATCTCTTTGAGTCTAGAGTCAACCAGCATCTATCCTACATATCCTCATGATATGCCCTTTTACTCCTTCCTTGTATACCTTCATTCAGTAACACTCTATCTTGTAGGCTTCTTGGGACTTATATTGAGTGAACACTAGTATAAAAGGAAACAAAAAAAGAATTTAACATTCAACTTGAATAAGGGTAAAAAAAAGGGGGAGGAGATAATTTAGTTATTGCTGAAGCAAATAACATTTGAATGTAACCATTTTTACTATTACTAATAAGGTAACTCTGTTAGATTTTTTATATGCCAAAACTGGTTTCTGGATCATTTAATGAGCCAATAGCTTTGACCTCTGGCTTATTGATCATTAATCAATCATCTTTTTCTCTATTGATTTTTGTCTATCATCATTTCTATACATTTAGATAAACTGATCTGCTTTGCTTACAAGCATCTCTTTTATTAAATAACAAATTCTGTAAACCGTTAAGGCTATTAGGGTACCCATGTACTGCAGCTGTAGCAATAGGAGGTGTCTAAGGTAAGGTAGCCTCTCGATCTTTCTTCAGGTTCATTTTAAATTCAGATATCCTTCTCCTATATTGGTTACTCTTTTATTTTACAAGGGCTTTCACTTCTCATGGATTACTTATTTCCCACTCTAGTCGGGGACGACTTATTTTCCGCTCCAGTCGGAGACAACTTATTTCCTACCCAGCACCTCTTACCCCACAGAAAGGAACATTAGAAGCCTATCACTACCCTCTTTCTATTTCCAAGGCAAATGTTCAGATCATATCCACACTTTAATTGCATCAGTTCAGACATTTATAGCCAAGACTTGGCATGCTACATCCATGAATTTGAATCAGCCACATTTCCTTCATGTTTCAATTGTAAGAAGGAAGTTCCAATCAGTTTCTTTCCTAAAAACTGAGTTACTTGTGGAATAGATTTCCATGTGGATGCTTCACTAAACACAACAATTTTAGCTTCTTCAAGTCTAGAGTCAGTCATTATCTGCCCTCCTTATCTTCATAATCTTCCTTCTACCCCCCCCCTTTACATTCATATCGCTTGTGCATTGTCTTCTGACAAGCTACATTCCTTGGTCTCATTAGCCCTGACCATCGCAACTCGTACCTGCCATGCCACGTACACATGTGCAAATCATCCCCATTCCCTTCACATTCCATTATTAAGAAAGAAAGTTCCAATTGGACAGCTTCTTCCCAGGAATTACTGCTTTGTGGAACAGATTCCTGGCAGGATGTTATTCCAATCACTACAATCTTGACTTCTTTAAGTTGGGGGTTCACCGTTATCTTTCCTGCATAACCCTATGAACTTCTTGCATTTTCTCACACTCATACAACTCGACACAGTAACCCTCTACATTGAGCGGCTCTTGAATTGCGTGAACATTAGTATTAAAAGCACACACACACACACACATATATATATTTCCTTAACAATTCTATAAAGATCCCCATGCAAATCTTAACAGCATTAGATGAAAGAAAATACAGTTTAGATTGTAGTAATGTTTTAGAGATGTTCTATAACTTTGACATAACACACACACACACACACACACTATATATATATATATATATATATATATATAATAATAATAGTTGCCTTTTCTTACGCTCATACACCACTACACAGTATCCCTCTACCTTGAGTGGCTTTTGGGCCTTCTATTAGGTGAACATTAGTATAAAAAAAAGAAACCTATATTTACAGAAATATGCAAAATTCATTTTCAATAAATTAATTTCTTAGATGAGTTTGCTGCATGGCTTTATTGAAAAAGGAATATTGTGTTGTGCTAATCTTTCCAATAAGGGAGGTCCTGTCTGCTTTGCAATCAGCTATTCAAAATAACAACTTTGAATACTGAACCTTTAACAGTAATATGAAAGATGCAACTGCCTCAGCCCAGTGTTAGTGCAAACCAACATTGTCAGGATAATTACACCACTAACTGTAGATGTGCAAAACTGTAGAAGAGAATTTCTTCAAGTTCCTGGTTCTCATTCTGGAAATATTAGTTACAAAAATGAGATTGCTTGCTTCTGAAATTTAGTTGGCAGTGCCATGATATGTGAGAAATCTGCAAGACAAATTTGGTTTGCCGAACTAATGCCAAATTCTTACCGTTTTACAAACAGATATTTGAGCTGGACAAAAAAAGCAGATACTTTCAAGTTTTTTTTTGTTTTGTTTTGACTCATGAAATGAATCTTCAATAACTTGTCAAAAATGATAATTGTTCATCATGAGGCTATAAAACTGTGTACCAAAACGTCATATTCAAAGAACAAAAGGTGTTACTCTCTACTTTGATAGAGAAATAAGTTTTACCAAATTAAATCTTTCTCCATTTGTAACCTCCTTGTTTTTCTTATGACACCATCTTTGTTAATTCTTTCATTGTTTTTCTGTCCAAAAGCCTTCTTCCATTTTGGTGAACTGCGGATCCAGAATATTCCTCGTTATTCTTTCTCTACTCAAGATAAAATAGAAGGTAGGAATGACAAGCACTTGCAATTCTATCCTTAGTTCAATGACCTCCTTCCTAATTTGATCTGAGTAACTTGCAATGGAAGAAAAAAGGCAAAAATACAATTATTGGATTTTATCTTTAAGTCTGCTTCCAAAATTAGCAGAAATTGTTTAATGAACAAGAAAATAATTTCAGAGTTGTGAATGAGTAAATGCAATTTTGAATTCTCTATGTGAAAAGTCTCTCGACTACTTTTACCTTGCAATTCAGCAATGATTATTAAGAAGATTGGTTGTTCATTATTACAGCCTCGTGCCAGACTAGCTCAGCTTAGTAAATGTTTATCATGTTTGATTGCCAATATTAGAATTTCATAAATTTGTAATGTATGGCTGGCTGCTTGTATCAGGATGCCAGCCTGTTAGGGTGGCTAGATAATCCCTGCCACAGACACCTGCTCAGGCACATATGTGTTGGCTCAAAAACCACAGAACCAACCTGTGGTTCCTAGTGCAACTGTGCCAAATAGACTGTAGTTAGTTTCTGTGTGAAAGTGCATAATCTGGCAGGATAAACAGTTTGAACAAACCTAGTACGCTCAGACCCTCGATCATGATGACTTGGGTCTTGTTGCCAATACAACTATCAACAGCTTTTATTTAGTTTCATCTACCCATTTTCATTCACAAGACTTGGTTCAACCCATGGTATGGATTTTAGATACTTTCCACTGGTGCCATACACTGGTATTGTCCGCCATTGGGAAATGTCTAAAAACCATAGATTAATAATAAACACGTGAAAAGAACCTTGTTTTGAACTCAGGCTAATAGAGAATCTGCAGGAAATTCCAGTAACACTGTCCCAACTAACAACTTCTTTTATTTTTTTTTTAAATATTCCCTTTGAAATGAGGTGTGGCGGGGTCCTATTTGCCATCAGATATGGTGCTGAGTTATTTGCTATGGCTTAATGGTTACCAATTTCATGCTAAATGCCCAAATATTTTGGCCTTGTGCCTGACAGTAGATACCTGTACTTTCTGGTTTTTTGTTATTGCAAGTGAAATTCTCCTCCCTGATATTGCCTTGTAGCTAAGCATATTTGAATGCCTGCCATTATATCTGAGAGTTGGCAATCTACACCTGTAGGGCATTGCTTCAGAATTTCATGCTAAATGCCCAAATATTTTGGCCTTGTGCCTGACAGTAGATACCTGTACAATGCAACATGATTGTGAAGTGCAGAATGGTTTCTAATAATTTAAACAGAGCCAAATACAAATTTCACCATTTATTGTTAAAAGCATGAACCTACTTCTCCCTGCACTTCTTATTACTAGATCTCTTGTAAAATATTTCTTCACTCACATGCCACAATATTTGACAGTAGTGTGGATTGAGGACTTGGAATGACCACTCTCCAGTGACTACTTCACCACATGCCACGTGATTTCTGTTCTGATTGAATATCGAATATTTTTCTGAGAAAATGAAGTAGGAAAAAATTATTAAGTACCTCTAAACACATAAAAAAGGTACTAATTACCTCTAAACACAACAAACTTTAACATAGCCTTGATGGAGACTATTGTAGAGTAAATATTACACCCGCGTTGACTATATAGATTTTGCCGGTCCTATCAATTGATCACATTATCTTATGACAGTTGATAGTTTCACAAAATGACCGGAAATTTATAAGTGCAGAAAATCCAACATCTTCAGTAATTAATTAGTAAGTAATTAATTAGTAAGTAATTTCTTGCACAAACTGTTTGTGAGATATGGCGTGCCAGATACTGTAGCATCTGAGAACAGAATGCAATTCATGAGTAAAGAATTTTAAGACTTTTGTAAGATGTTCACCATTGAACATGTTATGACCCAGCCATATTACTCATGGTTTAACAGACAAGATGAACAATTTGTGGGCACATTCAAAAGAGCATTGAAGAAACAAGTCTTGGGAAATTAAATGAGGGAGCACTTTAAAATTTTCTGAGAGTTTACCGGGTAACACCTAATCTCAATACACCATCAGGCATATCACCGACAGAATTAATGTTTGCCAGAAGAGTAATTTCGGTGTTTTAGTTGTTACTAAATTGTAAAACACAAACAGTTAACAAAGGCAACACCAAAAGTTTCAAGATCAGCAATAAAGTGTTCTTTAGAGGATATAAGGATGGCAGAGAAAGATGGCATAATATCAGCAAGAATTGGGAAATTGATTTACATGGTGAAAGGGAAAAGATTAAAACGTAAAAGGCACCATAATCAGCTGAAAAATATTCATTGATGAAAGACCTGTAAATATTGAAAGAACCAATAAAAATGCTATATGACATTTTTGATGTGCCATCACCACAACAAGTTTTGGAACCTACAAGAAAGCGTGTTAAAGAAGTGTGTCTGAGATGGAAATGCTACAAAGTCAAGCATGTTGGTGAACTCTCCAGAAAGAGGAGGAGCAGATACTGATATTAATAAAAGATAAAATATTTATAAAAAGTATTAATCTCAAAAGAGGGGATGTTGTGGAGTAAATAGTACACCCCCACTGACTATATGAACTAGTCCATTACTACAAAGAGCTGCAGGTCAGAGGTAAGACTGGTAGACATTTGGAGTCGGTCTTTAGACTAATACAGGTGTCATGGCAGAGTAGCTGAAGCATTACATTTAGAGAATCCTTATACAAAGTATGTTATATAAAGTAAGAGTGTGAAAAATAACAATAGCTATTGAATGGTAGCATTGTAATAGACCGAATAGCATCTGAAAATTGTTAAAAATGATACAAGGTACTTACCTGAAAACTGTAATGTTGAACATTTATTCTTTATCTGAGAACAGGGATGTTTTCAAAAATTCTTGGAATGCTGTTTTAAGAAAATTGGTGCAATCTACCTCAAAACACATTTCCCTTTACCCTTGTGGCAACATTCCCCCACTCCCCCCTCACTCAGTACCTTTCTTTGTAACTGGTACTCATCACTCACCTACCCACACAAAAATTCCCTCAGAAATAGAAGCCAGAATTTCAGCTCAGACTTCAACTGAAATGCAAAAAAAATAGAAACAGTGCTACATGGGAGTGTTTCATCTTTCCTCACTTGTAAAAATGGACTCAAATGAATGACTGATGTTTGAATAATAGGTAAAGAGGTAGTGTAGCTGTGGCAGTCATGATATGAAAACAGGATTTAACTTGCTATGACTGCAGTATAATTGTTGGTTCTAGAAAGATGGAACACTCTATCAATGCCAAGCAGGCAATTACTTTAGATTTTTCACAGGCAAGAGTAGCACTGGGGCATGTTGCAGACCTCATTGAATTTTCTGCAGCCACACCCAACAAACCCAACTTATTGATAGACAGCACCTCCAATTATGCATTAAGTACTTTTGGCACTTTGAGGATATAAATTAATAAAATAAATGTCAACAGAAGTCAGAATTTCATCCAAAAGAAATAATTAATTAATTAATTGTAAATGATATCAACAGTTCTTTTTCTGATTTCTCTCTCCTTTTGATGTGTCTTTTTTGCTCTTGCATAAAAAACTTAAACTCTTAATTTCTTTATTTGTTTTTATAAGTGAAAAATATTTTTAAAAAATGAGGTTATAAATTTAAAATTTAAAATTTTCTGATAATGAAAATTCCTTATCAAAAATATGGAAATATTATTTTCTGTCTGAACTTCTGGAATGGGGAGTTATCATTATTTACACTATTTACATTCAGACTATTGTCCTCATCTTTGTTGTTTTTATCACCTGATCACCTTCTGTCTGAATTCCTGGGATGAGGAGTTATTATTTACACTATTTACATTCGTTCTGTTCCCCTCATTGTGGCTGGTATCACAACGTTTCAGTCTTTATGCATTCTGGCCATCATCAGGTGTATATCAATCCAAGTAACCTACAGGAAATTTCGAACTGAACCCTTTATTTAATCTATAGGAGTAGACTGTTCTCATTTCACTGCCAATGTCTAGGGATACCTTGTCTACTTATTTTAAGTACTGCTCAGTTATTGCTTACCCCATTTCCACTAAGTCCAAGTACACACTGCCTGGCCCAGGGATTGAACTCACAACTGCTATGTCAACAAATTGAACCAACACTTTAATCTACTAGTGCCAGCATTCATCAACAGATTGGTAGGTCAGGTTTAAGGCTCCAAGTTCTCCACAGACAATTGTCTTATAGGATAATTCTTTAATGGATTAAAGTGTTGCTTCAATTTTGTGGCATAGTAGTTGTGAGTTCAATCCCTTAGCCGGGCAGTATGTACTTGGACTGAGCAGTATAAAAAAATGAAAATGAGACAAGATATCTCTAGACATGACAACAGAATGATAAATCTACCCACATAGATTAAATAAAGGCTTCAGTTCAGAATTCCCTGTAGGTTATTGTAGTATACCTATGGATGATAAGAGGTATGTCCCCATTCACATAAATACAATAGTAAATACTGTATGTTGGTCTGCAGTTGGAGATTCATCTCCAGCTGTGCTGGTCGAACTCTCTACCTCTGGGTGAAGAGGATCCCCAGACGAAGCTATGTCAAAAGGCAGTGTCTTATCTCAGGGAAACTGCTACCCAACCCAGTTTTATACAGGGTCTATGGGGAATTTTGGCCGAGCCTATGGGCTCAGATACCTCACATTAAATTCGGCCTTGTGCCACATCTGACCACGTGGAGTGGTTGGTAGATATCCTGCAGTTGGAGATTCATTGTGGAATTCACTTGACTCACTTCTAGCAGTTGACTACTATTTCTATGCGCCATTGGTGAATCTTATACGTGTTGTTCTTGTTCTGTGTGTGTCCCAGGTAAGACGATAAACTACGTCCAACAGCAATGCCTCTGTTCAGGTGGTTTTGAGGAGCATGGAACCACCTCCTAATTGCTGGTGTTCCCAGGTCCACCCTGACCCAGGGTGGTTGCAGCCATTATGGTCCCAGCTATGGGTAAATAGTTAACTCCCAAACTGGGTTCAAAACACTATGAGAGTGTAAAAACAGGTTTTAATATCAGAAATACTTTGTAAGAAAATATTACCAGCAATAAATTTTTGAAGGAAAAATTATTACCAGCAATACATTTTTGAAGAAAAAATATTCCCAGAAATAGATCTTTGTTGGAAAAAATATTACCAGCAATAAAAATTTTGTCGACATTAAATAACCCATTGAGGTTGATATGTCGTAAAACAAACCAACCAAACTTGTCCTAAGCATTATCGTTCATTACCAACCTTCGGTTGATTATTCTATTCAGTAACCTTTCGTAGGTTACAACAGTTATCCAGATCAATATGCACCTGATGAAGGCTGGAGGGCACAATGGCCAAAACGTTGTGATAATAACAACAAAGATGAGGAGAATAGTTTGAATATAAATATTGCAAATAATGAAAATGTTATAGTCAATCTGTTTTCAATCAATCTTATTTGTAAAGGCATTCAAACAAATCGATGATGATTCCTGATTTATCTGTAATAATCTGAAGTGATTGAAAAATGAAAATAGTTCAAGTTTTTATTTTTGTTGAAACATTCTTGTTTGCATTAACATTAAGCAGAACTAATTTTCTAAGTTGAGTTTCTGCGGAAAGATTTGCTTGTCTATTTTATTCCTTGGCTAAAAACAATTTTAGGCATTCCAAAAGGCAACATTCATCTTCCACGATTTCCATATTATTGACACTTTGGTAAAAATGAGATCCACCCTGAGGTTTTTTTTTTTTTTTTTTTATTCCCCTCCCCTCCCTACCTCCACCCGATCTCTATATTCTGATTTCCTTTTGGCCCTGTTTTCTCAGGTCACTGACTTTGTCTGTTGGCATCAAGCAGCTGGTGCGGTCAGTCAAGTATGTGCCTGTTCCATACTGTCTAAATATAAAAGACATGCTTTTGCTGAAAGCTGAACACTCAGAGGAGTGAGTGAGGTGGGGGGGGGGGCTAGAAATGCAGTTGCTTGGATTATTTG
Source organism: Acanthosepion esculentum (assembly GCA_964036315.1). NCBI lineage: Eukaryota > Metazoa > Mollusca > Cephalopoda > Sepiida > Sepiidae > Acanthosepion > Acanthosepion esculentum. The sequence goes on from OZ038515.1 coordinate 78,723,640, forward strand.
CTTAATGAGTTTTGCTTGGAGAATTAAAACAAACAAACAGAACATATTGGTAAAAAGTATTCTCAGAGCTAATTGGTAAAAGATGAAACAAATATGAAATAAAATTGTGTATTGCAGATTTTGACCTTGGAAATTTAAGATGGAATACAATATAGGTGGCGTGAGGAGACGTTAAAAAAACAAACATTTTTACTGTATATATCTTATTTCTCTTCCTTTCACTATAATATCATTGCAGACATTAGAATAGATATTTTTTTCTTTAACAAACTTACATCAATTTTTACTGGAGGCTTTTGATGGCTATGGATTTGTGGCAGATTTAATTGCTTATTCTTATATATATATATATATATATATATATATATATAGACATTTTTATGTTTAACATTCTTTTTATAGATACAAGTATTTAAGTAAATGCTCTGTTTATAATAAACAGTATTAAACAACATTTACCGGCCTGAATGTCCGAGAAATTTTCATAGAAAATATTCGTCCTCTGACAGGATTCAAAAGAAAATTTCTCGGACATTCAGGCCGGTAAATTGTGTTTAATACTGTTTATTATAAACAGAGCATTTACTTAAATACTTGTATCTATAAAAAGAATGTTAAACATAAAAATGTCTTAAAATAATTGTCGGACTTTGTCCATTTCATAATGTGTGACGTCATTTGTTTACATTTGATACGCCATGAGCAGTTATGAATGTACGTGAGAGATTCATGGAAGATTGAAGTTTATAAGCAGTAAATTCGGAAGTGGCTGAATCGGTTAAGGCACGTCAGGCTATATGACGGTTCCGTATAGGATACGGGTTCGAATCCTGTCGGAGGACGAATATTTTCTATGAAAATCTTTTTAGAGTTTTATCTGCTTATTTAATACTGTTTATTATAAACAGAGCATTTACTTAAATACTTGTATCTATAAAAAGAATGTTAAACATAAAAATGTCTTTAAATAATTGTTGGACTTTGTCCATTTCATAATATATATATATATATATATATATATATATATATATATAATTTTCTTTTTATCTTTTTAAAAATATGATTCAATCGTGACACAGAAAATTTCCATGTTTCAAAACTGAAACTAAATTTATAAATTCAATTATAAAAATTAAACTTAAAATCCATAACAAGACAATGGAGCCTAAATTCTTTATAGATGAGAGAGAAAGTGAATGCGTGTATCTCTCAGATTATCACTTCCTATTTGATTTGACAAATTAATCCCACCCTCCCCTCACAATTGACAGTTATAAATTTTGATAAATTGGCACAAGGACTAAACATACAGTGCTGTTCGATAAAAGGGACTCACCTGATTGTTTTTACTAAATGTTCTCTTCTCCGGTGAAACGAAAGTTGAGCTAAATTCAAATGATAAGCGATCTAAAATCCGAAGAAGAAGCTTTGAAAGCTCTTTGAATTTAGCAGTAAGTACTGTCAAGCATCCGTTCAGTATAATGTTCTGGGGATGCTTTTCTTTTCATGGAACTAGTTTCTTAAAACCTATTGAAAAGACCCTTAGGAGCGAGCAGTACAAGAGAATTTCAGAGTCTTGTCTGCTCCCTTCTGCTGAAAGGGTGCAAATCGACCCCATCAAGCTCATTTTTATGCAGGATAATGCTCCCTGTCACAAATCAAAATTGATGAAGGAATACTTTGATGAGAAGCAGGTGAGTGTTATGACATGGCCGCCCCAATCTCCTGACCTCAACCCCATAGAAAACTTATGGAGCATTATAAAGTACAGGCTCTCGAGAAAGCTGTTAAGCAACAAAGAGGATTGTGAATTTCATATCCAAATGGAATTCAATGCTTGGAGATGAGATTTGCCAGAACATAATCAAGTCAATGCCAAAAAGCGTTGACAAAGTTATTCAAAATAAAGGAGGACCCATAGATTATTAAATATTTTGAACTATATTACCTATTATAAATAAATTATACCTCTATTATTCTTTATTTAAAGCTGTTCGGTTATGTTTCTATTGATTACTAGTTGCAGGAAATAAGTGAGTCACTTTTTTTTGCACAGAGATTTTCCCTAAATCTCATTTATATCCAAAATTATAATTATCAATAGAATACCTTAGGGTGAGTAAACTTTTTTACTAGGTGGTTGGGAAAGGGGTCTTTATATTAGTAAGATTAAAAATTAGTTTGACCCCAAAAACAATAGGCGAAAAAAATTTTAAGTAAAAAAAAAAAAAAAAAAAAAAAAAAATCAGGTGAGTCACTTTTATCGAACAGCACTGTAATCATACTGAAATATTTTGAGATTATAAAATCTGGGATGAGGAGTTAATGGAGTTGCTTTATTTAC
>OZ038515.1:78730983-78785983 GCA_964036315.1 Acanthosepion esculentum
CATCCATCTCTTCAGTTATCTTCTTCCCCATGAACTTTAATTCTCTTTAGCTTTTCAGGCACAAGGCCACAGGCTGTGAGAATCTTGCAGATCATTGTTCTGTTTTGATCTTTCTGATCCTTTGAGATTAATTACAAAGCTTTCTCTTTTTCTCTGATTTTGAATCAAATATAGAAACTGAACGTTGTAAATGTTTGCTTTAAAAGGAAAAGACAAAAATCATGACAACACAAATATTCATTTAGTTGAGTGAAAACTACAAAAAACCTGCCACATCTCAATTTGATTTAAAATGTTTAATGACTTAAAGGATTTGCAATTCGTCAGCTCGTACTTTTCATGGGGGACTGCCGTTTATTATTTGAGATATCTTCTGAAAATACCTCGGGTACAATTTGTGATCAAGATTGTCAGATAAATGTTGATTTTCCTCAAGTGAGAGAAGCTGTTCTTTATCCCCCCCCTCTCTATGTATGCAGGTGCAAAGTGGGTGCTGAAAAGTTTTCCTCTTCACCAAGAAACCCATCTTGATAAAAAAAAATCTGTTTGGTCATTAGCCTAGATTTTAGAAAGAGTGTCAGGCTAAAAACTTTTCAGCACTCCTCACATGTTTGTGTGTGTGTTAGGAAAAGGGTGCAGAAAAGTTCTCAACTTGACCACTACTACCAAAATCCTTACAAAATATACGAATGTTTTGGGGAATTTTCAGACCAGCAGCTTTTGTCCCATATTCCATTTTAATGTGTAAATGTCTTTAGAAAATTTATGTACAGTGTAACCCGGATATAAGAGAAACCCTGATATAAGAGAGATTGTCTCTGGTCCCAAATTAGAGCCTGTGTTAATGTACAGTGTAACCCGGATATAAGAGAGATTTTCTCTGGTCCCAAATTAGAGCCTGTGTTAATGTATATATAATAATCCAAACCCGGATATAAGAGAAACCCGGATATAAGAGACTTCTTCTCCGGTCCCGACAACTCTCTTATATCCGGGTTACACTGTATCTGTAAATGAATGCCTGTATAAAATTACAAATGAATTGTCCTGTTGTGTTTGACTTGAATGTTCATCGTGTCCATCTGCATGCTTTTTGTAACTAACCTCAAAGCTTTTCTGTTGGACTAAAATCCTCTCTTAGGCCGTTTTTCCTTTATCTTTCTCTTTACCATTTTGACAAAGGAGCAGTGTCCCAGGTTTTAGACAGTCTTGAAGAGATCCAGTGCCTCACAGACTGTGCAGAATCAGACCGCGACTTCTTGGAGACGGTGCTTCAGGATACTAAACTTCATGCCTTATTAAATGTAAGTATTGAGTGCCTGATTACAAGAACACCTGATATGTTGCGGCATCTTGGAGAAACTAAGATTTTAACTTTTTTTTTTTTTCTTATATTACTAACAGCTTGCTGGACAAATTAAATTTGTTTTTATTTTCTTCTTTTGCACTTAACTTTGTCTTGTTTTCTGGTATTTAACCCGTCAAGATCATTTGTGGATTTGTCTTGGCAACGATTGCACAAACTGTATTTATTCTGATTGTTCAGGAAGCATCTTTCTTCCCAGCATGGTCAACTTCCAGGAGTTTCAATCAACTAATTAAGAATTGTCTTCATTTTCTTGTTTTTTACTTTGCATTACTAAATCATCAGCTGATGTTCTTCTTTGTGAAGATATTTTTAGTCTGTTAAAAAAAACTCTTCAGTTTTCAAGAGACTTGTGCCATTTACTTTTGCTTATTTTGCTTGAATGTTTCAAATAATATTTGCTCCAAATTCTTCAGATTTTTATTGCCTGTTAGACTTAATATCAAGGAATTCCAATTTATCTTCAGCTTGTCTCTTCACAATTAGAACTCTGTGAATATGTTAAGACAAAAAAAAGAATCATTTTTTCTTCCCTCTCTTCATTTATTTGATTTTTTTCCTTTTTCTATTACATCGAAAAAAATGTGTTTTTCTCCAGATAATTTACAATTAATAATAAATCCATATTAAATCCATATTCAAATTTTTTGTTACATTTTCTCTTCAAGTTTTTAAACTGAATTTGTCTTTACTTTTCCCAGCAAAACTTATTTAGACTTTTGGGAGAAAATAGCCATTGGTCATCAAGGAAGAGTTCAATTCCAAATAAGAAAATATTGAATAGTCCAAATCAAAATATCTCAGAGAGCTTTTATTTTATTTTATTTTTTTTTTTGTGAGGTGCATGTGTGATCTTTCTTGGATTCAACTTCACTGCTGTTTCTTGATTCTATTGTTATGGAAATCGTTTCCTTCCCTTTGCAAATGCATGGTGTTTGAAAATGTTTTTAAAATACTTTTAAAATTAACCGGCAAACTTTTTATGGCTGAGAATCCTGGAAAATACCAAGCATGGAATTGAATGAAAGCAGTGATGTATATTATTTCCAAAAGGTAAGCATTTGTTGCCCGCTATCCTCATTTTCAGTTTGTTGTTATGTTTTGGGCTTACAGAACAAAAATGTTGGCAATCATCAAAGTCAGACCCGTCCATCATGTCACCAAAATGTCCCCAAATTGTGCATAAAATGGGATTCTATATTTTATACACATAGTGGTTCCCCATTCCTTAGTAAATAAAGAAATCTAGATCCCAATTTTCTGCCTAAACTTGTGTAAACAGTTTTTTTCAGGAAAAAAAATTGCTTGTAATCTGTCAAGACTGTCCTTTTCCTTAACTATTCTGCATTTAATCTTGGGCGTTGTACAGGGTGAACATCATTGTAAATAAAACCCCCAAAACTTCCATTTACCAAAATAAATGATAAGTCGTCTTATAGAACAATGCCTATTAGTGTGATAGAATGGTTATATTAAAAGACAATATATATAAAAAAAAGTGGGCGTAATAAAAATACCATAAATTGCAGTATACAAGTTGACCTCAAGATTCTTATCTCAACATTCTGAGTTAGCCTGATTCCTACTGTAGAGAATAACCCCGCCCCCAAAAAAAACATAGTTGGCTATATAGATTGTCAGCTACCAGTAGTCCAAAATTAGTCCTACCAGTAAATGAAGTTGTCCCAAAACTACATAAAGTCACACTACTTACATTGAGACACTAACCATAATATCTTTCTCTATTCATTGTATAGCAGACAACCTAAAACACGCAATGGTAGGCACCGTATGTTGTCTTGGTATAACTTAGTAAACATTTACAATTTTTCAGGTCAACGGATAAACACATTAAAGTCAACATCAACTCCTATAAAATATTAATACTGTAGATTACACATCATACCAGGTAATTTTTTGATAGTACTGCTACATATTGTCGTATGTTATTGCTAAACACAGTATCAATGTAGTTGTCTGAAAAGAAAAGTCAATATTTTTAGTTGATGTACACATTTTTGTCCTTGATCTTTGCTGATGAGAGAGGACCAGCAAACCTGTTTAGCTGTTGTCTAATCATTGTTATTTTAGGGTAATATATACCATAAATTGCAGCATGCAAAATGAGTTTTCAAGCCTTAAAAAATCATTCCAAAACTCGGGGTTGACTTATATGGCGGGTATAAAATGCAAACCACCAAGTTGTAAACAAGTGGGACAGAAGTCCTAACAATTACTGTACACCACTTAATGTGTACAGAAGTCCTAACAATTACTGTACACCACTTAATGCGTACAGAAGTCCTAACAATTACTGTACACCACTTAATGCGTACAGAAGTCCTAACAATTACTGTACACCACTTAATGCGTACAGAAGTCCTAACAATTACTGTACACCACTTAATGCGTACAGAAGTCCTAACAATTACTGTACACCACTTAATGTGTACAGAAGTCCTAACAATTACTGTACACCACTTAATGTGTACAGAAGTCCTAACAATTACTGTACACCACTTAATGTGTACAGAAGTCCTAACAATTACTGTACACCACTTAATGTGTACAGAAGTCCTAACAATTACTGTACACCACTTAATGTGTACAGAAGTCCTAACAATTACTGTACACCACTTAATGTGTACAGAAGTCCTAACAATTACTGTACACCACTTAATGTGTACAGAAGTCCTAACAATTACTGTACACCACTTAATGTGTACAGAAGTCCTAACAATTACTGTACACCACTTAATGTGTACAGAAGTCCTAACAATTACTGTACACCACTTAATGTGTACAGAAGTCCTAACAATTACTGTACACCACTTAATGTGTACAGAAGTCCTAACAATTACTGTACACCACTTAATGTGTACAGAAGTCCTAACAATTACTGTACACCACTTAATGTGTACAGAAGTCCTAACAATTACTGTACACCACTTAATGTGTACAGAAGTCCTAACAATTACTGTACACCACTTAATGTGTACAGAAGTCCTAACAATTACTGTACACCACTTAATGTGTACAGAAGTCCTAACAATTACTGTACACCACTTAATGTGTACAGAAGTCCTAACAATTACTGTACACCACTTAATGTGTACAGAAGTCCTAACAATTACTGTACACCACTTAATGTGTACAGAAGTCCTAACAATTACTGTACACCACTTAATGTGTACAGAAGTCCTAACAATTACTGTACACCACTTAATGTGTACAGAAGTCCTAACAATTACTGTACACCACTTAATGTGTACAGAAGTCCTAACAATTACTGTACACCACTTAATGTGTACAGAAGTCCTAACAATTACTGTACACCACTTAATGTGTACAGAAGTCCTAACAATTACTGTACACCACTTAATGTGTACAGAAGTCCTAACAATTACTGTACACCACTTAATGTGTACAGAAGTCCTAACAATTACTGTACACCACTTAATGTGTACAGAAGTCCTAACAATTACTGTACACCACTTAATGTGTACAGAAGTCCTAACAATTACTGTACACCACTTAATGTGTACAGAAGTCCTAACAATTACTGTACACCACTTAATGTGTACAGAAGTCCTAACAATTACTGTACACCACTTAATGTGTACAGAAGTCCTAACAATTACTGTACACCACTTAATGTGTACAGAAGTCCTAACAATTACTGTACACCACTTAATGTGTACAGAAGTCCTAACAATTACTGTACACCACTTAATGTGTACAGAAGTCCTAACAATTACTGTACACCACTTAATGTGTACAGAAGTCCTAACAATTACTGTACACCACTTAATGTGTACAGAAGTCCTAACAATTACTGTACACCACTTAATGTGTACAGAAGTCCTAACAATTACTGTACACCACTTAATGTGTACAGAAGTCCTAACAATTACTGTACACCACTTAATGTGTACAGAAGTCCTAACAATTACTGTACACCACTTAATGTGTACAGAAGTCCTAACAATTACTGTACACCACTTAATGTGTACAGAAGTCCTAACAATTACTGTACACCACTTAATGTGTACAGAAGTCCTAACAATTACTGTACACCACTTAATGTGTACAGAAGTCCTAACAATTACTGTACACCACTTAATGTGTACAGAAGTCCTAACAATTACTGTACACCACTTAATGCGTACAGAAGTCCTAACAATTACTGTACACCACTTAATGCGTACAGAAGTCCTAACAATTACTGTACACCACTTAATGCGTACAGAAGTCCTAACAATTACTGTACACCACTTAATGCGTACAGAAGTCCTAACAATTACTGTACACCACTTAATGCGTACAGAAGTCCTAACAATTACTGTACACCACTTAATGCGTACAGAAGTCCTAACAATTACTGTACACCACTTAATGCGTACAGAAGTCCTAACAATTACTGTACACCACTTAATGCGTACAGAAGTCCTAACAATTACTGTACACCACTTAATGCGTACAGAAGTCCTAACAATTACTGTACACCACTTAATGCGTACAGAAGTCCTAACAATTACTGTACACCACTTAATGCGTACAGAAGTCCTAACAATTACTGTACACCACTTAATGCGTACAGAAGTCCTAACAATTACTGTACACCACTTAATGCGTACAGAAGTCCTAACAATTACTGTACACCACTTAATGCGTACAGAAGTCCTAACAATTACTGTACACCACTTAATGCGTACAGAAGTCCTAACAATTACTGTACACCACTTAATGCGTACAGAAGTCCTAACAATTACTGTACACCACTTAATGCGTACAGAAGTCCTAACAATTACTGTACACCACTTAATGCGTACAGAAGTCCTAACAATTACTGTACACCACTTAATGCGTACAGAAGTCCTAACAATTACTGTACACCACTTAATGCGTACAGAAGTCCTAACAATTACTGTACACCACTTAATGCGTACAGAAGTCCTAACAATTACTGTACACCACTTAATGCGTACAGAAGTCCTAACAATTACTGTACACCACTTAATGCGTACAGAAGTCCTAACAATTACTGTACACCACTTAATGCGTACAGAAGTCCTAACAATTACTGTACACCACTTAATGTGTACAGAAGTCCTAACAATTACTGTACACCACTTAATGTGTACAGAAGTCCTAACAATTACTGTACACCACTTAATGTGTACAGAAGTCCTAACAATTACTGTACACCACTTAATGTGTACAGAAGTCCTAACAATTACTGTACACCACTTAATGTGTACAGAAGTCCTAACAATTACTGTACACCACTTAATGTGTACAGAAGTCCTAACAATTACTGTACACCACTTAATGTGTACAGAAGTCCTAACAATTACTGTACACCACTTAATGTGTACAGAAGTCCTAACAATTACTGTACACCACTTAATGTGTACAGAAGTCCTAACAATTACTGTACACCACTTAATGTGTACAGAAGTCCTAACAATTACTGTACACCACTTAATGTGTACAGAAGTCCTAACAATTACTGTACACCACTTAATGTGTACAGAAGTCCTAACAATTACTGTACACCACTTAATGTGTACAGAAGTCCTAACAATTACTGTACACCACTTAATGTGTACAGAAGTCCTAACAATTACTGTACACCACTTAATGTGTACAGAAGTCCTAACAATTACTGTACACCACTTAATGTGTACAGAAGTCCTAACAATTACTGTACACCACTTAATGTGTACAGAAGTCCTAACAATTACTGTACACCACTTAATGTGTACAGAAGTCCTAACAATTACTGTACACCACTTAATGTGTACAGAAGTCCTAACAATTACTGTACACCACTTAATGTGTACAGAAGTCCTAACAATTACTGTACACCACTTAATGTGTACAGAAGTCCTAACAATTACTGTACACCACTTAATGTGTACAGAAGTCCTAACAATTACTGTACACCACTTAATGTGTACAGAAGTCCTAACAATTACTGTACACCACTTAATGTGTACAGAAGTCCTAACAATTACTGTACACCACTTAATGTGTACAGAAGTCCTAACAATTACTGTACACCACTTAATGTGTACAGAAGTCCTAACAATTACTGTACACCACTTAATGTGTACAGAAGTCCTAACAATTACTGTACACCACTTAATGTGTACAGAAGTCCTAACAATTACTGTACACCACTTAATGTACCTCCAGCAGTCTGCCACAAATATATCCGACAAGAACTTGTGTTTGGTGAATATATTTGGCATATTAAAACAGAAATTAATATAAAATAATAAAATAGTAACACAAATTCAGTATTCTATTAATTGCATCCAACAGCTGATCCACTAAGTGTAAACATTGACTGAAGAACCGTTTAACTCGAGCAGCCATTCAGATAACTACGTTGATACGGTGTTTATCAATAACATTCGGTATGTATTTCATTATTAGCACCTGAGCAAATCCAAATCATAATAGTTAATAGTATGTTCTCCTTTTCTATGTGAATTTCTGGGATGAGCAGTTGCCATTATTTACATCAGTCGGTTACGTGCCATGCATGATACATGCTTAGGCAATCATGTCTCTTTCAATACATAATCGATGTGGCAGATTTTTTCCCACAGTAGGTTGCCATTTCTTCTGCAATAAACCTGTTTTCATCCAAGGCTATAGAACTCGGTCTGTCCTGCTATTTACTCGTATCCGTTCTCAAGGGTACTAGCACGTAAGTGAATATAATGGATTTGACCGGAATTCGGACTTGGCTTTCCGATTCCTAAATCCGAGCTGCTATCCATTACTCCACCATTATTTACATACATAAATTAAATAAAGGGTTCAGTTCAAAATTTCCTGTAGGTTATCCTGATCAATATACACCTGATGAAGGCCAGAAGGTACAATAGCTGAAAAGTTGTGATAACAAAAACAAAAAAGATGAGGACAATAGTCTGCATGTAAATAATGTCTTCTTTTTGTTTCAAAATCTATTTTGTGTTGGTGTTCACTATACTCCTCATAGTAATTGATTGAGTATGACACAAGGTCACCTTTCCTTTATATGTCATGTTCCAGTCTTGAAGATGATAATGAAGTCTGGAGACCTGAGATGAATGTCAATATATTTACTATCTATCCTTCATGGCAATTTTCCATTTACAATTCAAATGTTAATCAGATATTAGACAATTAGATTGAGTTACATGACTTGCATCAAAATATCCAAATTTTATTCCTCAATTAGCCTTGTTTTCTGGTTCCTACAACAGAGACCAAAATTTGAAAATTCCTCAAAGGCTTATTTGTAGGCAACAATTTCTACAGAGAGATCTGCCGTTAAAATAATTCCAGCTACCAGAGAAAAGAATGCACAATGATGCATCATTGGTTGGATTGTTGATCACTTGGTCCATTTTTATCATCCAGTATTCCAGTCATCTTCAAAGAAACGTTCTGTTTGGAGATTGCTTTATTCTGTAGCTGATTATGCCTGAAGACAGAAGCTTTGAGATATTTATTGGCACAAACGTAGTTAGGTCCTATTTATAGAGGATGCAATTTTCATAAATTCTGGAGAGATATTTTGTGGAATAGATTCCCAAGAGGATGCTTCTCCACTCGATACCATCTTAATCTCTTCACGTCTGGGGTCAACCATTATCTATCCTACATATCTTCCTCCCTTTATGCCCTTACAACAACCTCATTCATTAACTCTCTGCCTTGAGTGGCTCTTGGGATTTGTATTAGTTGATCAATTATAATATCTTTTTTTATGTGTCATGTCTTTTCAGGATTTAGACAGTCATGCCTCTCCACAGCTTCTTAAACTTTGGGCATGCAAATCTTTGAATGGATTGAAACTTTATTTAACAAAAGAAAAAAGGGAGATTTTCAGTTATTTTGGATTATAAAATTAATAAAGTTTTTGTTTTTTATATTCATATTTAAAATATGCCTTGTCATAAAAATTACTTACTTTTTCTTGCAAGTCCCCACCCAAATGTATCTTTGTCAAACTTTGGAAATCAAAATGTGCTGAGGAGGAAAAAGTGATGGATAAACTTAAATAATGTCTTATTAGATACATATGCGGAGGTGCTGAAAACCTATGATCAAATATCAGAATTTTTGTGTCATATATATATATATATATATATATAGCAATCAACACCATCACTTGATAAGACACCAGTAGTGGTGAAACAAAATTGTAATTTTTGTAGTGATAGCATAACATGCATATGTTATAATTTTGAATATATATATATATATTGTAGAATATTGGTTAGCTTGCGAGTGGTCTGACACACAAGTAGACTGGTGTAGTCACTTCAAGCTGCATTCCTGCATTTTTCCTGAGTGATTTGATGGAGAGAGATATATGGGTGAATAGAGTCCATTCATGCAAATGTGTTGGGCAGGTCCATTCTAGCAAAGTGGACTAACCCACCTGCTGCATTAGATACTCTCCGATAAAGGAGGTAGAAATAGCTGGCTTGCCTTTATGAGGAGATACAAGAAGGCAGCCATGTTAGCAGGTAAGATATTTGACTTCTACATCTCCCTCCTCTCCCCATTGCAGAAGCATAGCGACCGTTGAGGAGGAATCGGTTCCTCATTGCCTGGCTGATTGTAAGGGAGTAGTCAGGATAGCGCCCTGGGGATACTGGTTCATGATGGCAGTGATTGAGAAGGGCCCTGGGATGCCAGGTCACTTCGTAATGTAATGCCACCATTTCCCGATTCTTTGGCATATTGATGTAGTCTACACATATCTGTAATTGTCGGCTCAGAGGACACAGGCAAGGCACTTGGTATGGGGGTCTTGATTACGGGTGCTTCAAGTTTCCTTAGGAATCTACGGTTCCACAGGGTTATTTTACCTGATCCTGCAACTGTAATTCTATATTGACAGTTGGGAAGCGGCTCTACGATTCACCCAGCTATGTCCCATCGATGGCTATTTGGGTTTTGAATGGAGACTGTGTTACCCTTACAAAGCAGGAATAGGGCATGTGCAGTACAATTGTACCTCTCGATGAGGCCTGCATTGCATTTGGATAATGACTTTTCACATTTTTGGTCTGCGGCTATCCACTCAGGGTGTGGTTTATATAAGTATGGGTGCAAACCACCTGACTATACCTTTCCAATCGTTCCCATTGGCAACAACAATTTGGAGTATGTGAAATCACTCATGTACTTGGGAAGCAAAGTTAATTCAAGTGCCTCTTTGGATGACAAGATCGTTAACTGAATATCAACGGCAACCAAAATGCCTTTGGGAAGTTTAAGCATCACCTGTGGGATGTTCATGGGATTTCACTGGAAATCAGAGGAAATTGAACATTCTCACCACGCTTTTTTATGGGTCAGAATCATGGACGCCATACAGGACGCACATCAATCAATTTGATGCTTTTAATAGACACTGATTTCATTCAATATGTGGTTATACATGGCAGGACAAAATCTCTAACCCTGATCTTTTCATCAAATCCTTTCTGATGCAATCACAGTTCAGATAAGCTGGTCATGTCAGAATGAGTGTTGATCAGATGCCGAAACTCCTCATGTATAGCCAACTTTTTCATGGTAAGTGTAACGTAGGCCATCCTCGGTTACGCTTCAAATACAATTTAAATGCTGCAAACATTCCTATAGAGGAGTTCGAAATTGCTGTTGAAAACCAAACAAATTGGAGAAACACCTACCACTGAGGTATAACTTTCTTTGAAAAGAATCGTCTCAACCATCTGAGAGAATTAAGAACCAACACTAAATCTCAGGCTAATACATCATCCCATATGATGGTCAACTCTTCATCATGTCCCTCATGTGGACTTGTTTTCAAGAGCTGTGAAGGATTGCTGTCTCATACAGGACATAAACATAAAAACTGAACTGAAAGACACTTATATGTCAAAATTGACAGGAGAGTCCATTATATATATATATATATATATATATATATATATATATATATATATATATAGGTAACTATACTCGTGTCGAAAACCTTCGAATTCTTGATTTAGCAATAGCCAAATCAATCTCGAAGGGAAATAAGTTTTAAAAAAGAAAGAGCCAGGAAAATGAAAGTCTGTCGAAAATAATCGCACAAATACAGGTTCAAGGCCCAAAGAAAAAACCACAATACGAGTAAACAACTAACTAAAGAGCTCAATACAAACGTAGAGCAAACCTAGTCAAACCTAATGAGCCAGACAAACCTACCAAGGTTTCACTTAGGCAGATCGTCAGGGTCACCCTGATGATCTGCCTAAGTGAAAGTGATGATCTGCCTAAGTGCCTAATATATATATATATATACATATATATATATATATATATATATATATATATATATATATATATATATATATATATATTTGTGAGCATGTTTTCATTGAGACATGTTTCATTGAATAATTTAGACAAGATTTGTCTATTTATTTTCAACAAATATAAAAATATATTTATCAATACAGTGATTTTTCTCTTTTCCTTTACTAAAGGCACCAAAAAGCTTGTCTGTGAATATGAAAGGATCCAATTGATATAAGTAGACAAAACTATTAAAATTATTTCATGAAACCTGTTTATTTATTTATCTATCTATCTATATATATATATATATATATATATATATATATATATATATATGTTTGACTATATAGAGAAATGTGTTTTTTTGACAGCAATCACTCATTACATATTTTGTGAAAGTCAGTGGAGAGAATTTTCTGTTCAACTTACCTTTTTTTTTTCATTAACATTAAGAGATGAACCAGAAAGAAAGAAATATACAAATTAGTCATCCTTAAAATCAGGGACAATAAAATGAAGATAAATAATATGGATGCTAGTCATTAGTTTTATTTTATTTCTTTTTTGCTATTCATCCATTACAAGACCCAAGAGTCACTCAATGTAGAGGGTTACAGAATGAGATGTATAATGTTGAATATAAGTGGAGAGAGTAGAAAGTGAAGATTATACAAATATGGAGGATAGATAGCAATTGATTCTAGACTTGAAATGAGATTGTAGTGTTCAGGGAGTCTGTTCTTCACTCCGTACTTTCTGTTATACCTATGTATATTTTTGGGGGGTTTCCTTCAGTAGCTTGGTATATTATGTTAATTTGTAGGCAGTTACCATTTAGTCGGCATTTATATTTTTTTCAAAATGTATAAGTGGGTGTTTGTGGCATACTGATGATTTTTCTAGTTTTTATTATTTGTAGTATATTTTCAGTGCAGCTATAGCTAAAGAGAGTATTTCTGTTGAATATTTTGTGCAGCTTGCTTGATTTAGAGAGGTATTTATTTGTAAGTGTGATGAATATTTTACCTATATTTGTTTTACATTTTTATTCAGTGCTGTGTTGAATCCTAGGATGCTTCTCTTTCTCTTGCTTTTTTTTTTCAATTTGGTGTGACTGTTAGTTTTGTCAAAAAAAGCTATTTGTAGTGTTTCAAAATTGTTTTTTAGCTTTTTGTTTTCATTTGATGAATTGTTGGATTGTGTGTTTGTTTATTTCTAAATATATATTCAGTTGACTGTAACGTATAAATATGTTTTTGTCTTTACAGATGTTAAGGCAAATAAAGTCCAATTAATTCTTAGAGTTCACAGGACTTCATTAGAGGTAAAATGAGTTGATAGCCGAACATTTTTGGTGATAGATTTTTACATGGGTGAAAAAAGGTATTACTAACATTTCTGACCATTGTTAGTACATACCACTACAAATACCATGAACGAATGATACCCACAATGATTTTTCTGTTCTTCTCACTTGTAGACTTATTTACTAAAGTTGGATCTTGTGTCCAGCACAGTCAAATGTTGATAGGAAGATTGCATATTCCCAAATAGAGGAGAGCATAGCTGCCTTGAATTTCAGCATTTTTGGTGTTGGTAAAAAATACCCAACCTCTCCACCTTCCCATCAAACACATTCTGATAGACATTAGACGTGTGTGGCAATATGAATTGTTCAAGAAAAAAAAAAGGTTTGGAGATGCCAAATAAAAACATCAGCCATCCACATTGATTATCATTATTTCTCGGTGCTAAACTAAAAACATGGCTACTCTTTCATGATTGGCTTACAGTCACATTACATTGAAACACTAGTTTCCATACAATCACCAAAGTTAAGCAATGTCGAGCCTGTTTAGTACCTAGATGGGTGACAGCTTGGGAATACCAAGTACTGTAAGCTTGGATGTGTGGGTGGTGTAATGAATAACAGCTTGAAATTGTTAATTGGAAAATCGAGTTCCAGTTCCCTTTGGGTTCGTTATATTCAATTATAAGCCAAATCCTTTTCGGAAAGGTGTGAATCCATATCTTCTTCCCCCACTATGGGTTAATTACTCTGACTTGTATCACTAAACCATAATATCACCGCAAAAAAAAATCTTATAATCTAAAAATATTTTCTGGCTTTAAATAACCTGCAATGGGTTGATAAGCTGTAGAAATCAGACCAATAAAAAAAAAAAACTCCTATCTGAAGCAAATACATTTCCTATGTATCTGACTTTCATATGAAAATGGCATGAATGGTAATGGATATACTAGTTGTTTTTCTACTTTAACTGTGAGAAATATTGGTGTACATGGTTAATATATGCACTTAGTATTTCAAATTGTCACATCTGTCTCTTATTAAAGAAGTGGTTTGAGTATTTATGATAATAATAATAAAACTATCAAGAGAAATGCCTATGAGAGAGAAAATGCGAGAAAGATGAAATTCATTTGTTTTTGCGGATATCAAAGGAGAGCCCCACCACTTTGCATCGGATTAAAACTAATGAAATATCATTCATGTTCTATTTACACTTTTTGGAAAAGATTTCAGAAAACGTCATTTTGATTTTATTAATGATGGATGTAGAATAATTTTCAAGTTATAAATCAATACAGGTTAGAAATGAATCAATATGTCTATTGAAGAGCAGAAGTAAAAATGCTAGTCTTGCAAGCCATTTATAGTGATTTCTATCATAAGGGGTCGATCAATGTGGCTTTCTTCTAAAATTTAGCCAAACCAACGAAAAACAATCTTTTTTGAAGTTCTGGGATTAAACAGTTTTAGAATTTTCAAGATTATTCAGACCAGAATTCTTTCTTTCTTTATTTTTGCTGCTGGCATCTCCTTTTGGTCACTGTACTGTTTTGTGTCTCCTTTTGGTCACTGTACTGTTTTGTGTCGCCTTTTGGTCACTGTACTGTTTTGTGTCTCCTTTTGGTCACTTTTGGTATAAAGTAAATTATATTGGTTAACATCATAAAAGTTTTCGGTTATTCCATCTTGTATTTGTAATATTTGATTAAATTTTTAAAAATTTAGAAAAGCTACTCAATCTTTGTGGCAAATCATTCATTGCAGAAAATTTCAATCAGCTAATTTCCGAACAGAAACCTGGATTGGATTTAATTTAATTAAAATTAAAAAAAAAATGTCCTCCTTAATGTTGGTCAAGTTAAATATTGATTGGAAATGCTGACACTGTTTAGCTGAACATTAGGGGATTGAATGATGTATGAGATAAATGGTTAGAACAATGTACCAGCAGTGAAGGACAATGTTTTATGATGTTCTAAGGGATTAGTCTGTAGCTAGATATAAAATATGTACAATCCATTAATAGATGCTTTTCTTAGTAAGATAAGAAGGCTCGTAAAAATTGCCAGTCCATTTTGCAGATCGAAGATTTGCCAGTCCGTTTTGGAGATGTGCAGCAAGCATTTCCAGTCTGTTTTGTGTACCCCTAGGTATCCTTGTCCACAGGTCCATTTAGTAAAACCTGGAGGAACCCTCACCCACGGGTCTATTTTGTGGAGCAACTATGATGTACAACAAAGTTATGTGGAGAGTAATTAGTACTTTGTAATTATTCTGCTTATCAATTACGAATTGAATGTCAAATGGTCAGACAGGGTTTCTTAAATTGAATTTGGAGTTCACAACCTGCCATCTCGCTTGTCTCTATCTCCAGACAAGGTTAGGAAAATAGATTTCAGGCCTGGCATCAATATCTCTCGCATGAAGAGATGTAAGCTTAGGGCTATAGAAAGTGCACTAATTTCTGAATCTTGCATGGTAAATCTCTGCTCAGATTCATAAAGCATTTTGCCTTACTTAGCAAAACTACTGCTACTACAATAAGAAATATTTAAAAGCCATCATGATAGGAAACAGGTCAGTGAGATACATCGGACACCAGAAGTTTAAAATTCATATCTAAAGCGTGCCTTCATTTTCAGCATTTCTCTTGCTGTATAATTGTAGCCGACATTTCCTGTCAATAAAAATATTATTTCCTCTGAAAAAGTCCTTTCAAAGGACTAAACTTGTCACTGGGTTTTGTTTCATTTTGTCATTTCACTGCTGCCCCACCATACTTTATTTTCTATGAGGAATAGCATTTTTGTTATGTTACCAGTGTTTAGGACATAAAACTCATTTGAGATGACAAAAGAACTGTCTTGTTGATCAAAGAAATTTTTCTTTTCTTTTAATCATTTTATCCCAAGCATGGCAATAAAGCCACTAAGATGTAAGGGGTTACTGAGAATGAAAGTGTCTGAGAAAATATTACTGAAGAGAAAGGAAAATAAAAAGAATAAGATTCAAACAGACAAGATGATGATTAGCATTGCATTTAAATTCTTGAAGATTGTAGTTGACAGGAAAGCAAGAAGCTGGGAGAGGCAAAAGGTGTAACAGAAGAAACTGTAACAATAGAACTTACAGTTATACTTAGCAACTTCAATAAATAGATGATGAAACCTAACTGCCAATCTAGTACTGCACTAGTTGAGTTCTACCTGGTCAGACAGTAAACAAGTACTATCATGATATGTTGCAAAACATTCTGAGAGAATATTTTTTGTTGCAAAGTAGATAAGGCAAACTATGATGAGTGAAGACAGATTTTACACACTTTCGTTCTTTCACAAAGGCATTCAATTAGACTATGATAAAATCGTGGAGATCTATGCAAATAAGAATTCATGAAAATTGACTTTAGTAAATCCTCTTCCATAAACTGTCGTATCGTGAAATGGATAAGTCAATATACATTTGAAAAGTAGTAGATATTTATTCTGAAAAACAATACGCTACTAACAGTCGAGAACACGGTCTACTGAAGTAACAGTTAATTGTGAACTTCAGTTCTGTTCAGTTTCCACTCTCTCAGTAAGAGAACGTGCTATTTATCTTTTTAGATCAGTCCATCTTGTGGGGGTGCTCAGGTATACTCCACAATATAAATGCTACAGTGTAACCCGGATATAAGAGTTGTCGGGACCGGAGAAGAAGTCTCTTATATCCGGTTTTGGTCTATTTTGTTTAGGTAAGTATGGCTCTAATTTGGGACCAGAGAAAATATCTCTTATATCAGGGTTTCTCTTATATCCGGGTTACACTGTATATAATCACACTTTGAAGCTAAAGGTTTGAATTTACAATTTTACATATCAAATAAATAAAAGAAAACGCAAATTTAAAATGCAGAATAACTTTTGAAAAAATTGATTTACTCTATTTATAAGCCAAATAGTATTATATAGTTTAAGTTGGTGGGGGGAATGAGAATTCAAAATTTTTTATTAAGAGGGTGTTGTTTTTTTTTTGTTTTTTGATGAATCAAAATGCAAGTATATTTTTATGTGGCAAAGTGAAAACCTGTTATGGTTAGGTGGGGTCTTGAAGTTTTGTCTATTGAGACTGACTTCCTTTTATGCAAACATGTCATCACAGTCTGGTTTTTTTTCTGGGTTACACTACAATTCAATTGGATTTTTATCATTTTTTAATTTTTTAAACTACATTTATATTTTCTGAAAGGACTTATCAAATATGATTAAGTCATATTATTTCTATTTTTATTTATAAATATCTATAATAATATATTAATTATATTTACTAATAATCTATATATGGCATTGTAAAATTAAAATATCATAATTTAATTATGCATTAACAAACTATTTTATTTATGATCAAATAATAGATATATAATTATGCAAATTATTTTTATAATTATTTTTTAAAGAAAATATGAAACAATGTCTACAAAAAACTGGTATTTCATATCTTTGATTTAATAAATTTTCATCTTTCACAAACTTAGTAATATATAACTTTTAATGTAGGCACAAATGACATGGATTATTTAAAGATCTACATATAAAAAAAACACAGTATAAAGAAAAAGAAAAATTTAATTAGTATTTCAGCACTCTTTCCTTTCTATGTGAACAAATCTCCTTGTAGCTTAAGAGACACAAAACAACGGAGATGTGGTTCAGCAGAAGAATGCTGATAATAACCTGAACTGAACATGTGATTAATGAGGTTTTCAGAAAAACAGAAAAAAAAGGACACTTACAATAAAAGTCAGTTGAAATTTCTGCAAGACATAACGAGGGAAAAAGGCTTGGAGAATTTGATACAGACAAGACAGTGAAAGCTTGGGAAACAGAGGGAAACTGAATAACCTACATAATAAACTTGTGTAAATGGTGGCAGAACAGATAGAGGGAGGTATACTGAAAAGAAAAACATTGATAAGAGCTACAAAGGATAGGAAATTGTGGAGAGCCATAATGCCTACATCCTGATGGGAGAAAAAGTATTAATATAAACTACTGCAAGGAAGTGCTGAAAACTTTTCAATCCAACCTATTTCAAAAATTTTGGGAAGTGGATCAGTTTTATAACTTTTTAGTACTCCCTGTGGTTATATTATTATATGTGCTTATATATATATATATATATATATATATATATATATATATATATTTTCCAAGCGTTTCACTCCAAGCAAGGCGGAAAGCCACTAGCACACAAGGGGTTACAGAGAGTTGGAGTGATAGCAAATATGAGTGATAGAGGAAAGGATGAAGAGAAGGATAGGGGATAGATCAAGGCATCTGGAGACGTCGATTGACTTTACATTTGAATAGTTAGAGATTATAGCTAACAGGAAAAGGGGAGGGAGTTCCACAGGCGAGAGGTGTGAGACATGAAGCTATTGGAGTAGAGGAGACGGCTACATTTAACAGTTTTGACAGTGGTGTGAGCGAGATGCCAGCCTAGTAGAACACTTAAATTCATGAAGTTTGGGAACCGGCAAAAGCAGCCCTTTGGAGCAGTTACCATGAAAATATTTGTGAAAAAGACAGAGGGAGGTGACGGCATGTCTGTGTGAGAGCGACTGCAGACGAGATGCCAGATCAGGGCCAATTATATATATATATGTACACACTCTCTCACTCTTCTCTTTAAATGGTAAAAATTTCTCAAACTATATCTTTATTATATACATTGTTTGTATTCAGACTAATGTCCTCATTTTTGTTGCTATAGTCACAACATTTCAGTTGTACCTTCCAGCCTTTTTCAGTTATCTATCAATCTGGATAAACTTAAGGAAATTTCAAAGTTAACACTTTATCTATATGGATAGATTTTGTTCTCATTCCACTCTCCATGTTTATCATCTTGTTTTTTTTTATTAATACTGCTCAGTTATTTCTCCACCCTGTTTGCACAAAATATGAGTCTATACTACCCAACCCAGGGATTAAACTTAGAATTACTATGTCACCAAAATTCATGAACCAACAATAGATAATTGTCCCAAGAGACAATCCTGAGTCTAGAATAGTATGAATGTACATAACTCCTCATCACTGAAATTAAAACCCACATTAATTAAATCTGGTGACAGTTTGAGAACAAAAGAAATCTGGCCATTTGGGTCTCCAACTGTCTCCAGAAAAGACAACTTTCTTATGGAATGTTGGTTTTGTGACTCACACACAGCCCTGACAAAATAGATTTTAAAAGTATGTTATCAAGGCAGCTGATAAGATTGCATTGTTAATGGACTCTTGACAGATGGAGCAATGAAAAGATTTACCCTTGAATAGGTTGTATTAATGTAGAGTAACCTTTGTTTTTCAATTTTTCTTAGTTTTTGTGCTTTGAAGTGGTTCCCAAATTGGCCCTACTAGACTGACTGACTGACCATGAAAAATATTGGAGTGGATCCAATATATTTTCTTTCTTTTTTTCTTTTTTTTCTTTTACGAGGAGGAGTGACCCAATTTGGTTGGAAAATCTGCTTGCTTTGGAATCAAAGAGGTCAGGGTTCATGAGATGCATTGTATGAAATTGGCTAATTTCCAGTGCTTTCTTCTTATTGTTATTGGCATCATCATCATCGTCGTCATCATCCTTCTTCCAGGTGGCATTCAACATTAGCTTATGGCACCAAAATCAATAGAAAGCTGTTTGGACAGGGACAAAGCTGGGCTTTTATCAAACAGACAACCTGTAAATAACAGAAATACAATCAGAATAACATGATAGAAGCTGCTGGGGTTGTTTTGCCATTATCCCTGTATGGCCAATAACCGGTTTGAAATAAATAATGAATTAAGTTTATTTTCATTCATTTTAACCCTTTGACTCTTTAACTGCTGCCAGAAACTTTTTCTGACACAACAGAGAAACAAATGTAAAATTGTAGAGTAGCTGGTTAGGGTTAAGTGTAATTGACAAAATCCCCGATAAACAGAATTGACAAAGTTCTCAATAAACAATAGGAAAAGGAAGAAAAAGAATGGGTCGGGCAATGTGCAAATATGCATTCAGTGAAAACAAGTAAAGCAATAACTGGGCAGTACAAAATAAAAATAAGAACTTGATGATATCCCGAGTCATGAGCTGTAGAAGGAGAACAGTCTATTCCCATAGATTAAATAAATAAAGGAATTCCCTGTAGATTGCCCAGATCGATATGCACCTGAGGAAGGCCGGAGAGCACAACGGCCAAATGTCGTGATAACAACAACAAAGATGAGGACAATAGTCTGAATATAAATAGTGTAAATAATATATATACAAGTCGAAACTAGGCAAAGCAACAGTGACATAGCAAAAAAAGCACAAATTAAGAATTGTGTTCACACGCAAAAGGGATACAGTCAGATGGTTATAGAGTTCTGACTTCAAGGCAAGAAAGAACAAAAATATTGCGGATGAGACCAAGAATTGTCTATTTTTATTGTTTAAGGAAAAAATCCAAGCATGTCTGCTGGATTTGTCGATAAACTTAGAGAAGATGTTCTTACCAATTATTGCTAGTAGACTGGAACCAGCATTAACCAATTGTTCAGACAATTATTTGACATAAATTAGGGATTTGATGTCAGTTTGTCAAAAAGTTTGTGCTCACTGCATGCACAGAATTCACAAGCAGTGCGGTGTTAGAATATATAGTGGACATTAAGTGGGGGTTTGATTTTGTATTTGAATAAGAAAAAAACTGATCCTTCAGCTTGTGCCCATCCAGGACAGAAGTTGATGTCAAATTTCCTGGTAGTGAAATATGACCTTTTTTTTTTTAGTGGACACAAAGTGGGGGTATGGTTCAGGACTTAAATAGTAAGCAAATTTCTCCCTCACTTTGTGTTCCTATACATACCTGCTTTGAATCTACATTGTTTATTTTGCCCCAGACCCTTTATATATCTCATCAAAGTTTGATTGACTAGCAAATCAATTAGCTTTCATTTATCGCTCTAATATTGTTTGGCCTTGATGATATTAGCTCAATGGTTGGTGGCAAGGTCTTTAAGAAAATATATTAACTTCAAGTGGTTATATAGAAAAATACTGTCAGACTAAATAAAATATGATTGTGAAATTAAAAGTTTGTTTTGTGGCATATCAACCTCTACGGATTATTTCATACCAAAATGTAAATATTTTGAACATAATTTTATAACTTCAACTAAATATATTTTAGACATAGTTGTGTGCCTTCAGTTATGGATAAAATGTATTGTTGGTCATTTTACTATAAATAGGTATTGTTGGTCATTTTACTATGAATAGGTATTGTTGGTCATTTTACTCTGAATAGGTACTGTTGATCATTTTACTATGAATAGGTATTTTTGTTCATAATAGGTATTGTTGGTCATTTTACTATGAATAGGTATTGTTGGTCATTTTACTTTATAAAAATTTATTTCTGTTTTTTTTTTTCTAAAAAATGTATTTTTATGTTTTCATAGTGTTTTGTTTTTGTTTGAGAAGGTCGCTATTTGCCCATAGCTAGGACCCTAACAGGTTCTATTGCAGGTCAGGATGGACCTGGGACCAACAGCAATTCAGAGGTGGTTCCATGTTCCTCAAAACTTCCAATCAGTAGCCTTGCTGCCGGATGTAGTTTATCATCATACCCAGGACTAGAAAATGGAAGTGAATATTCTTCAGTTTGGGTTGCACCAATGTTTTAGTTAATCATTCTTAAGTTTTTTATATTTCTTTCATCTTAATTTCAATTGCTTCTTATTACAGTTCTATTCAAGTCCTGGTTTTATGAACAAACATGATCTGCATCAGAAATAGAGAATTGTTTTTAGGGAGACTTGAACTCCTGTCCATTTCATTGCAGGAATCCTCTCTCGACATGGAAACTGCTCTAAGTAGCTGAGCTACAAGAGTTTTACCGTTGGCAGTTGATTAACTCTAAAACCATAGAAAATATTCTTTATTTTATTGCAATCTTTTGCCTCCCCACATTTTTTTTTGTTATTCCATTGCTGGTAGCAGCAGTGATATCTTGCATCTTGATTAAATAAAAATCTGAGATTTCTACAGCTGAATGTGGCATATTTACACCCCCCTCCAAGACGTCTAGAATTGCAATCAGCCTTGTTTAGTTTCTGTAAAAAGAATGACGGAATTATTTATGCATGGATCAGCACTTCTACCTGAGATCAGAGTGTAGTATCTGTGCACTTTGTCAAATGTTTTATACACGCACATACATATAAACATGGTTAGTGATTGCCACACCTTATTCAGATTAGAGCCACACCCTAAGGCTTCACATCACTTATGATGGTTTCCTTTTTGTTCCAGCATCCATGACTCTTGTGATGAGCATTCGATTTCCTAGGTACCATGCATATATGACAGATAAACTCTGTATCCTTCACTGGGTCAATTGAATCTGCATCTCCTACAACTCTCCTGTGTACCACCATTTGCCTTCTCAGTCTAGATGATGATCTGCAAGCCTTGTTGCTAACTTAAGTAACTTAGATGGAAAATTCTTAAGAGTGCTGCTATCGAATTTTAACAAAATATAAATCCACACCCCTGTTTTTTTTTTGTTTTTTTTTTCAAATATCTCCATTCCTGAAAGAATTAATCCTTTCCCAAGCAACATACATGATTATAAAAATGTTGTAAATTAAAAGAAAACAATTAAATTCATAACCTTCATTATTTAAAATACGTTATAAATAAATTCATCCAAATTAAAATAATTCAAATATTAATTTGCATTTTTAAAAAAAACAAACATTTCAAGAACATTTTTACTCACTTTTGTTTATTAGACATTGAATTGTGTCACTTACTGTCCTCCATAGTTTGCCTAGACTTTTTGGCTAACCTGATGAATATTTATGTGCATTTTTAAATTTTAAAAATTTGAAAACCCAATAACATTTTTGCTTTTGTCTATAAATACTTGTTACAAAATAAAATCCTTGTGTTTGCCTTGACAAAGTCCCTCGGAGGACGGAACGCATCGGCTAAGATAAGTTTTCCTTTTGTCATTATCCATATTGTCCTTTTTGCAGATAGAATATATCTGGAATTTTACACACACACACACGCACACACAGATCATTAATGGCTAAGGCAAGCAGATTTTTGCAAATGAAGTGCATGAAAAATAGAGAAACAATAGTTAATATATGTCATTTAAACTTTTATTTAACTATTAACTAATATATTTAAGGGAGAGATGGTGCTGAAAAGTTCCTGGCCCAGTCATATAGGCTAATGTTTGGTCAGATTTTGGAAAGTTGGTTTGGCTGAGAACATTTCAACGCTCCTTCACGTGTGCTTTTGTGAGATATACAAAATACAGTATATAAAATAAAAAACCCTAAACATCTTAATGCCATCTGAGAAGAAAAATAAACTTTTTAGTTCCCCTAATATTTACATTGAATTGCTATCATTTGGAATTTGAGGTGAAGAAGTTTAATTTTGCAAATCGATGTCTTTAATAATGCACGTGTTCTTTTCTTTTCTTTTTGTATTTGGTAATTATTTAAAAGACTGTATTTGGAACAGAGTCAGGTGCAAAATGTCTTTTATTCCATTTGTTTTTCCTTCATCAAACTGAGTCATCATTCTGATGCAAATCCGTATGAACCATAAATTTTTAAAAAAATCGAAAAGGCAAAGAAATAAGTCACGCTTTTAAATTTGTATTCTCTTGATAAAAAAATTTCATCTTCAATATGAAAAACAATATTTGTAGTATTTTTCTTTTCTTTTTGGTGGGGTGGGGTATGTTTTTTTGGTGGGGTATGTTTCTTCATGCAGAATTTGAGACTCACATGACAAAATGAAGGCAAGAGGGACAGAGCAAAGCAGTGAGGGGATATTAAAAAGGCACATGTTGTTAAGAGCTACAAAGGATAGGAAGTTGTAGAGAGCCATGACCGACCATGTTCTGATGTGACATGCCACACAGAAGAATATGCTTCTTAATTTTGCATTTGTGAATGGGATTTGTGATGACTGATCTTTGTATGTCTATTCTAAAATTGTTAGGAACTTGTCATCAGGTCCCTTTTATTGCATGACCAAGAAATGTTCCTGCTTTGGCAGAATCAAGGCTTAGCACAAGGAATCCACAGTGAAATCTGGAATATTAAATGCTTCTTAGTGAGAAAGTACCTCTGTTTGAATATTAAAACATATGGTTCATAAACAGTCTTGAACTATTAATAGATCAGTGGGCTGTAAATAGTTTATGACATTTCAATGATAGCTGTATTCATTAACAAAGTTACTTCCTTATATTGAAACCATTTGTAATCAATCTTTAAATGCTGTATTTGTTACCATATAGAATGTATGAACAAAGAGGTTTATTTATTTTGGCAGCCAAGATTCACAAAATACTGATTGTTTATCAACTAAAAGTTGACAAAAGAAATGCAGCATGATCTTATCGAGTCAGTAGGCCGATTTCATTTTATTTTTTTTCTGCATCATTTGATTGTAAAAGGAAGTGTGTACTGCTTCTTTTATCAAATTGTATAAATTCTAAGTTTTAAAAAATTTGATGACAAATATTTACAGACTGGGCAATACTGAAAATTTAAACTTTGAACTTGAATCTTAAATCAATCTTAACTCTAATAATTGTTAGCAATGAGCCAAGAAACTAAATTCATTTTAACATAGATGTATTCTCATCTGTCAAATAAAACTTTATCATTTCACTGTTTGAATAAAAGCCAAGACTTAAGCTTGGCTTTTGTGAAATGAGGTGGGTGGGTGACATGGTCTTGCCAAAAGAAATGAAAATGGATTAAATCCAGATTAAATAAAGATTAACAATATCCTGGGCAACAATTTGATATTTCTGTTTTTTCTTTGAAATTTTGTTTTGTTGTTAGAAGAATCCAAAGTTAAAAGTAAAATATTTATTTAAAGGGGAAGACATTAAACATATTGCAGTCTGAATTTTTGTCATCAGTTTTTAAAGAGAGGCACTTCAGTTGCCTAACTTTTTATTCAAGTTTATTCTTTTTTTTAAATGGCACTAATGGATATGAAAAAGGAAAAAAACATTGATAGAAAAGGTGACATTATTTTATGTTATTTATTTTTTGTAACCAGTTTTCTAGTATTGTTAATTCTAGTGATTTGATTATAATCAGAGTACATTTCATACATATATACATATATATATATATATATAAAAACATTGAAGTCAACACCCAGAGTTGACAGTCTGTTTCATGCACAGCCTGACGATTGCATTTAGCATGAAACAGATTGTTACTTCTGGGTGTTGACTTCAATGTCCACTTTTATATTTACATATGCACTATCCTACATATTGAGCACTTTAACTTATAAATACCTTCAAACTATTTTTGTCATATATATATATATATATATATATATATATATATATATATATATATATATATATATATAATTTTAAGGTATACAAAATTTATGGCTAACCATGATCATTAAAGCATGAAACAGACTATCGCCACTTGGTGTTGGCTTCAGTGTCTACTTTTATAATTACATACATTCCATCCCAGATATTGAGCACTTTTACCCATAAGTATAGCATACCTTTAAATTATATTTTTATCATTTATCTATCTATCTATAATATTAGTGGTCAATATATATATATATATATATATATATATATATGTAAATAAATTTCCAAGAGGATAGAATCCAGGTAGAACTCAATATCCAGGACAGAGTAAGAATATAATAAAAAAGGCTCAAACACTAATATTCCATGGTTATGGATTTTTTTTTTGGCCTCAGCAGGGTGTGAGGCCATAAAAAATCTCCATTATGGTCTATCACAAAATGTTGAAACATTTAGCATATGAAGAAATTGCTGCCAAGATGAAAGCAAATATACAATGAAAAAAATTGGTCATAGTGGAAAAGAACTAAATTTCTTGAAAGTAGATAGACTGGACGAAACTATTATGTAATATGTACAGCAATTGAGAGAGGCGTTGAGATATTGTGAGTTTGAAAGAGTGGGTTCAAAACAAATGTCTATTGAAGATAATTTTGCTAAGTCTGATTCAAGGAATATTTGACATCTTGTTCAAGTGTAAAATTCTAAAGCAGCTTCTATCTCATAATATGAATCTAGATGCAAGTGTGGAGTTCTTACAACAATTGGAATTGATTCAAAAATTTAATGTCTGCAAAGGCAGTACAGAGACTTACAGTGTTACTAAAAGCTTACTTGTATACAGATATTGTAATAAGGAACATGAAAGGAGCAAAAATAAGTGTCTGACCTTTCGGAAATGGTGTTTTAAGTGTAAAAAGAGGAAACATTTCCAGACAGTAAGCATATACGAAAAGTCAGTGGAAAATATAGATCCTCTGATTGAAAGTACAGAAGTATTTGAGATAAAAGCACAGGACAAAAGTAGAGAAATGGTGAATTTGAATGGAGTAACTTTACCCATGCAGATGGATACTGGAAGTGATATTATTTTGGTACTGAGGAATTTTTGGGAAAGAATAGTTTGACCAAAGTTAAAGAAATGTAATCTCAAGTTGAAACGGTTCAATAAATCGCTCATCAAAATTTTAGGATGCTTTGAAGGCATGTTTGTGACAAAAATTAAATTTGAGATAATAGCCATCATAGTGGTGGAAAACATCAAAAGCCATGGTCTTTTAGGAATTTATGTGTTAAGCGTGAATACATTAAAAGCTGATAAATTCCATGAAGTCAGTAGAACCAGACGGATTATTATGAGGCGAGTATTCAGCTTAAAGAAAGCAGTCAACCCGTGTATTTTCAAGCCCCAAAATTTCCTATTCACATGCTACCTTTGGTGGTTGCTAAGTTGAACAAAATGGTGGAACAAGGAATATTAGAAAAAGTAAACCAGGGTGATAGCAATTTGGCTTCACCGATTGTGGCGATATGCAAGCCCAGTGGAGATTTGTGGTGAGCATGAATCACCAGCTCTGTTCAAATTCATTCCCATTGTCAAACACTGAAACAGTGTGCCATGAGTTTTTGCTGGTATGAAATACTTTGCTAAAGTTGACCTTAAGTCAGCATATAATCAGATAAAAATTGATAGCAAGTTTCAAGAAGTCACCACAATAAACACCCCGATTAGATTAATAAAATGGTCTGCCATTTGGAGTAAAAACATCAAGTCACATTTTCCAAAAAGCTATTGAAAAAGTTTTAGAAAGGATTAAAAATTTAATTTTATATCAGGACGATATTGGCATTGGTGCATGCAGTAAAGAAGAGCAAGTTTTGAGAAAATTAAATATCACGGCTATGACAGTAGCAATAAATGTGAGTTTAATTGGGAAAAAATTTCATGCCTAGAATAGCAAATATCCAAGGATGGTATATTGTTTGATGATAAACTCATTATCTTAGTTAAATTTTACGAGTAAAAATATTCAAGCAAGTGCAAATTGAGAGGATAGGATTTTGCACTAGATAGAAACGGACATATTACCCATAAATTGCTTCGGTTGGGAACTCGGCAGGATCCAGTGTTGAATAGAATTATGAATAGAATAAAGAGAAATACATGAAGTCATAGCTCTGTCTGAGAGGCGTTATAAAAAACCAAGACTCAAATTAACAATAGAAAAAGGAATTATATATAATGGAGATATCATAGTACCTTCACAGTTTCTGAGAAAAGTAGTAATTAAAGCCATGCACGATAATATACCTGGAGGTTTATTGGCAAGCATAGTGGCCAGGCTATTCAAGAAACATGGAAAAGTATGTTAAAAAAATGCCCAAAGTGTGCAAAAATTTAGGCAAACTAAAATTCACTCTTGGTTAAAGGAAATGGAGCCGTGGACACAAGTACATATGGATCATGCCTACATTAAAAGTATAGGACTATTTCTGGTGTTAGTTGACTTGTATTCAGGTTGGCCTGAAGTTATTAAAGTCAGAGATAGAAAAGCCGCTACTGTGAAGCAGGTGTTGAGGATAGTGTTTTTGAGAAATGGAGTTCCAAAAACCTTGTTCTCTGACAATGCACCTGAATTTTGTGAAAGTTTATGTGCATGGTTGAAACGTATTGGTTGCATTCCATACAAATCACCACCTTACCAGTCATAGTCAGATGGAATTGCAGAGAGAATGGTTCAAACGGTAAAAATGGGATTAAAAGCATTCTCTCTAGTGATATAGAGAGTTATTTACCCAGACTACTCCTAACTTATAGAGCTATTCTGCATGCAGGCAGAAGACAAAGTCCATCTGCATTAATGGGAAGACAAATAAAAGTTCTAGTTACCACGTCATTTACAACTAATGAAAGTGTGTGGTACAGAAAGGACAAAGATTTAAGTCCTAAAAAAAGTGAATTTTGTGGTGCAAAAAGGATTTAATACAGCCGCGTTAAGAAAGAAGGAATAGGGCATAGTGGCCCACAAAGACCAGTTTAGAACCACAAGAGAGCATGAAGTTATGGAAAAGGACGGGGAAGAAGAAGCAAGAAGGGATGAATGAATTCAGTATTGAGAGTGATCAGGAAGACCACCAGAGATATGAAAGTAAAGAACAGGAGAGGGAGGAGAGGATGAGTGTATCCAGTAGTAGTTGGGAACAATCTAGGGATTAGAGTGGCAGGAAATATCATGATTATTCAAATGAGAAGAATCAGTTAAGACCTAGATCTCCTATAAAAAGAAATAGACTCACTCTGAGAGACAGATGTCGTCACCCAAGGTTGTTTGTAGAAGTCAAAGATCAACTAAAGGTATAAAACCTCTTAGGTTCAGGGAGGTGTAGTGATATGTAAACGAGGTTCAGTATAAAAGGCAGTATCGCTATACCTAGAGTTATCTTCTCTTGATGTGACTATATCTGTCAGAGAGAATACCTATCATAACAAATCTGAATGAGTCTAAGTAGGTGGGTACAATTGGCCAGTATTGGTTAATGTTCCAAATGATGGAATTGATGAATGGAGTTCAAATTAAGGTTGGAATACATTCCCTTTGTTCTAATTCTCTTTGAAAAGGTGGTGGCAGTACCTGTTAGGGTCCCAGCTATGGGCAAATAGTGAACCCCTAAACAAAATACTATGAAAGAATAAACATACATTTTTATATTAAAAGAAATTACCAGCAATACCTATTGATAGTATATACTTAGTTGAAGCCATAAAATTGTGTTCAAAATATTTAGATTTTGACATTAACAACCCATGGAGTTGTTGATATGCCACTAAACAAAATCAACCAACCAACCCATTGGAAAAGTATGAACCTACTTCTCCCTTTCAGCCCTGGGTAAATAGTAAAGCAATTGGAGCCCATTAAGGTGGTCTGTCTTGGGCAACAGGCTTACAAACAAACCCAGTCAAAATTTACGTGGTGTGACTGTGGCCCTTCTTAACAAATTCTTGCTTTAAATGATATCAAATTAAAATCTTTTATCTTGTTTTTTTTTTGGGGGGGGGGTGTTTTTTTTTGTTTTTTTGTTTGTTTTTTAATAGATTGGTATTAATGCCAGTTGTTTGTTTTTAAAGATTGGTATTAATGCCAGTCTAATGAAAATTTGCAAAGCATTACTGTCCATTATTCTATGACCTGTGCTTAATATTGATATTTCCAATTTGTATTTTGGGCTCACCATTTTTCTGATGACCATGCATTCCGTCTTCTTGTAGTTTATGCTTAGTCCTTTCTTCTCACTTTCCTTCGCAACCTTCTGAAGGTGTTTTTGTAGTTTTCTTTCTGTATCTGCTATCAGCACTGTGTCATCTGCATATCTTATATTTAAATATCTGGGAAGTGTTCTAACAGAGGATATAAAGTGTAACACCGAGATCTGAAGACATTGAGATGACCAAAAATGCATTCCAAAAGCTAATAATTAAGAGTCTTAAGAGACGGAAAATTTTCATTAGAAACAAAGAAAAGAGTAGAGAGCTGTTATGTGATATCAGTCCTCCTATATGGTAGTGAATACTGGGCAATCTCCTGAAAGATGAAGAAGAGACTTGAAGCAACAGAAATGTGACACTACAGAAACATGCTGAGGATACATTGGATCAGACATGTGAGCAAAGACTAGGTTTTGGAGAGAATGGAAACAAAAAGGAAACTCATACTTAACATCAGGAAGAAGTAGTTGAAATTTCTGGGGTACTTAATGAAGAAGGAGGGTTTGGAAAATCTGATACACACAGGACAGATTGATGGAAAGAGTGACAGAGGAAAGCAGCATGTAACATTCTTAATGGGCCTGAGCGGGTGGATTTCAGAATAGAGTTTGGGAGAAAAAACAAAAAGACAAAAGTTATTAAGAGGTATAAGAGGCAGGAAGATGTGGAAAGCCATGATCACCCACGTCCTGAAGGGACACGGCTCATAAAAGAAGATGATTCTATGACCTTTACTGATGTTTAAAGTGGATCTGTAACAAGAAAGGAAACACCACTGAGCAATTTGAGTTTGTTTTTCCCCAATTTTTTTTTTTTATTTCAGAATTTTGTAACTGATTTTCCCATAAACAACAAAGTTGCTGCAATTGTTTGATGCTAAACAACAATAACAGATTTAAAAAAAAAAAAAAGCAAAGAACAAAATAATGGTATTTTAAAACCTCCCACCCCCCACCTGCAAGAAAAAAAAAATTTACCTCTAGGTTTTATTTATCCATTTTGTGGAGTAAGTTGCTGGGGGTTTATGTGTCATTAAATTTGATCTCACTTTGCATTATTCTTTATAAAATAGAAAAAAAAAATTAAAAATTCTGTTACTGAATCTCAGTTTATCGTAATTTTTTTTTCCAATTTCTGTGGAAGTTGTTTTCCTCAAACACAGGTTTTTTTCAATCTTTACTCATCTTTCAAAATAAAAAGCAAAATTTTAATTTGCCATATCAAATGACAAAGACTCTGATTCATTTCAACCATTTTTTCTGCGTTCCTTTCTTTCTGATGATGTCACCTTTATTGAGAATTACACCTGTTTGCTCTCTTATTATTATCTCAGACAAATGACTTGGAGTTTTTTTTTTTTTGCGGGATTGTTTTTTCTTTTTCAAAAGACTGTGTTTTCGTCATAGGAAAATGAAGACAAGGTATTTCTCTCCTGCCTTCAAAATGTAACTTTGGGTACTTAAATCGGAACCCATCCCTTCCCCACTACAGTCTGGTACCCACAGGGCCTGTACCTCCATTAATTAACACTTCTTGAAAATAGCAGGTGTGCATGTGTCTCTGCATGTGCACGTATCTGGGTCAGACTTTTGGGACAGTGAGATGGAAAAAAAAAACATAGCTAAAGAATCTGAAAAAGTTTATTTTGCAATTGAAGAATATAAATTGGAATAATTATATCGCACGTCAATTGCTAAAACTCTGCTGCTAGGAAAGTTTGTTCACTTTCAGGAATTTATCTGCCATTCACCTGGGAATTGAATCTTTCTGCCACATCTGGATTAGTGCTTCTGCTATGTACCTACAGATTCTTGACTAAATCCCAAGAAGCATCTACAATGTTATCAGTCTTGACCTGGCATCTTGGCCTCAGTCACATTCCCACCAACATAAATCTGATAAACATCTGATTTTTTCTTTTTTTCTTTTTGTTTTTTTCTTTCCTTTTTTTTTCTTTTTCTATTTCCTCTTTCTTTTTCTTTTTCCACTTTCTTTTTCTTTTCTTTTCTCTTTCTTTTTTCTTTTCTCTTTCTTTTTTCTTTTCTCTTTCTTTTTTCTTTTTTCTTTCTTTTTCTTTTTTCTTTCTTTTTCTTTTCTCTTTCTTTTTCTTTTCTCTTTCTTTTTCTTTTCTCTTTCTTTTTCTTTTCTCTTTCTTTTTCTTTTCTCTTTCTTTTTCTTTTCTCTTTCTTTTTCTTTTCTCTTTCTTTTTCTTTTCTCTTTCTTTTTCTTTTCTCTTTCTTTTTCTTTTCTCTTTCTTTTTCTTTTCTCTTTCTTTTTCTTTTCTCTTTCTTTTTCTTTTCTCTTTCTTTTTCTTTTCTCTTTCTTTTTCTTTTCTCTTTTTCTTTTTCTTTTCTTTTTCTTTTCTCTTTCTTTTTTTCTTTTTCTTTTCTCTTTCGTTTTCTCTTTTCTCTTTCGTTTTCTCATCTCTTTCGTTTTCTCTTTCGTTTTCTCTTTTCTCTTTTCTTTTTTTTAAATAGATAAATGTAACCATAAGTTCTATGCTAACAGTTTCTTCTCTTAGATTTCTCAGCAGAGGAAATCTTTTCTGGTTTCTCGCTTTCCTGTCAACTTCTGATTTTTTTCCCTCTTTTTTCTTTTCATTTTTTTCTTTTCTTTTTTCTTTTCTTTTTTTTTCTTTTTTTCTCTTTTCATTTTTTCTTTTTCTTTTCTTTTTTCTTTTTCTTTTTTCTTTTGTTTTTTTATTGTCCTTTATATTGAATAATGTTTTTCTCAGTTTCTTTCTCTTTCAGTAGCCCCTTACATCTTAGTGGCTTTATCACCTTGCATGGGAGGGGGGGGGGTGAAATGATTAAAAATAGGAGGGAAAATAATTTTTTTACTTAAACTATTTTGGTTCAAGCCTATGAACAGGAAACTTGGTTTTGATCTTGTTGTCTTTGATAGTCTCGCTTCATTTTTTATTTCTTATCTCGTTGAAAAAAGACACGGGTGTATCTGAAAATTGTGATTTTTTGAACATCTTTCTCCTCATGCTTCCATTTGGTCAAAAGGCCGACTAATATACAAGAAATATTATTAGTCTTCAGTATCTGTCTATATAATGTAACTAGTGTCTTATTATCAATATTATTATTTTTGTTATCTCTCAAGTTTCTTTCATCAGCCTATTATATATATGTATACATACATACACACACTGAGATATATATATATATATTTCCAAGAGGATGAATTCCAATGAAATAAATTATTACCATGAAATATTAGTGTTCGAGCCTTTTATATTATATACATGGGATAACAATACATAAATTTTTATATATCAAGAACAGTTCTAGAGGAAAAGTGTATGACAAAGTAGCAAAAGTTTTCATGTGATAAGTTTCATCCCTTAGAACTTCATTGAACGAGGTTGGTTTACATTGATGTCACAATCAACATAAACAACTCTAGTCCAACGAAAATATATATATATATATATATATATATATATATATATATATATATGAAAATAATATAGTATATTATTTTCTATTATAATAGAAAATAATATACTGCATTACTTAAAAATCGAAAACCAAAAAGAGAAAATATACAGTGTAACGAATAAATAACGACAAGTATAATAAATTGATCTAAATACATCCAAATATATAAATAAACTAACAACCAATACCGATAAACTAGCCGTTTAGAAAAAACAAATAAAGATAATCAATCCAAATAAATAAATTAAAAACTGTTCCCACCAAAATAATAGTCAGAACAAACCACAACATTCCACCCCAAAATTCAACAAATAGCTTTAATCAATAATAAATAAACAAATATATAAGATAAAAAATAAAAATGAATAAGCAAATAAACGACTTCCGGTAAATGAGCGCCATAATAGACTATCAACAATAAGCAATATAAACAAATTTTTACTATGTTAATAAAAAACACCGATGAAAATAAAAAATAAATAAATAAATATATAAGATAAAAAATAAAAATAATAAAACAAGCAAAATAATTTGACATAAATAAACAAATAAACGACTTCCGGTAAAAGTAACCGCCAAAATAGACTACCCGCAATGCACCACTGACCCTTATATATAAATAGCCGAGAAAAATAACAGCACTAGTTGGCTGACGATTGCACTAGCATGAAACAGACTGTCGGCTCTAAGTGTTGACTTCTATGTTCACTTTTATATTTGCACATGCTCTATCTCTGATATTGAGCACTTTATCCCATAAATATAGCACACTTTAAGACTATATTTCTTCATATATATATATATATATATATATATATATATATATATATATATATATATATATATATATATAAAGTAAATCCTTTGTTTATAATAAACAGAAATAATATTTACCAGCCTGAATGTCTGAGAAATTTAATGGAAAATATGTGTCCTCTGACGACTGGAATCAAATCTGTATGCTACACGGAACCGTCATATAGCCTGACATGCTATACAATTTGTGTAGGATCCAGGTTTGATTCTATGTAATTTCTCAAACATTCATGCCCGTAAATGTTGTTGTAGACGGTAAAGACACACAAAATAAAATTGCAAAGTGACAAGAGCTGTTCTTCTCAGCCGTCGCTACACAGAAAGAGATTTCAAGACTCCTTTCCACCCAAATCAAACGTACAGGCTATAACTGCCTCTTAGTACGCCAGTCAGTCAGTTCGTACGTCCGACTCTATTTCACGAAAGTCCGCCGAAAAACTGAAACTATCTGTGCCGCTAACGTCTCCTTTTTATGGCACTCCGACACTGCAAAATTTGCATGTGTTGTTGCGCAATCTCGTTCTGAACGAGACCGGCGTGCATAAAACGCGTCTTCACACGCGGCCATGTTTCTTGCCAGATTCGCCACGCAGGCAAGACACGTTCGTACGCGTTTTGAGTTCCTGGGTAAGTCATCACACCCCTCCCTGATCTCATGATCACAAAGGTGGCAGCTCGGCGGCGGTCGTTTCCGACGGGTGCTTCTGCGTAAGGGCAGGGCGGGGGTCTCTGATCTCGCTCCCACTTCGGGTAGAGCGTCAACGGGGGGATCTGCTACTCTCTCTTCAGATGGATCGACGCATTCCACGCTCTCCTCAAGCAGCAAACTTTCCGCCCCGCTCTCAGACGTATCGTCGGTATCTTCCTCAGACGCGTCGTAACTGCGGCGCGGGCGTAAATCCTTAACGTGGCGGGGTATTCCGTCCACCAGACATGACAGCAGGCTGATTACTTTCGACACCCGACCCTCGTTGAATTTGGTGGTGCACCGACTCATAGGCGCCTTGACCCACACGCGATCCCCGACTTGGTAGGAGCCGTTCCCAGGGTCTAAAGTCATTGTAGGGGCGTCAATCCCTTTCACCCTCAGTTCGTACTGGTGGATCCTGTTGGCGGGCGCAGTCTGGGGTGATGTACCGTCTTTTGGTGTGACGTACCAGTAGACGGCTTCCTGGATGGTACAGCGCATTCTTGCCGCAATTCGCTTCACTGTACGGTGGCATTGCTCCGCTATGCCATTCCCAGCTGGGGCATATGCACAACGGAACCGCAAGTTGACGCCCCCCACCCGCGCGCGAAGGCTCCGAATTCCCTGCTGCAGAAAGCTGGGTCATTGTCCATGAGTAGCTCACGGGGTGGGCCCCGCTCAAGGAACACTTCATTTAGCTCAGCGTCAAGAAATGATGGGCACCATAGTGGGTGATATCCATCCCCAGTCTGTGCCAGTTCTCACATACCTCGAGCTTTCCCTTTTTCCAGCGCACTGGTGCGGGGTCTATGGACTGACATTCCTCACATGTCCGTACAGCTGATCTGACGGCTGCTTTGGTTGTTGATGGACAGATTCTCCTTGCAAAGTAGGTGGTACGCCGCACTCCTGGGTGACCACTGTTCCTGTGGATGGACATGATTTGATCTACATCCAGTTCGTCCACATTGGTGGCGCCAATCATTGGCCTGGGCCCATTGCTCGTCTTCATCGAGTCAAACCACCGCTGCGGTACTCTTGTCAGTTCATCAGCTATATTCAGCGCCGAAGGGACCAGTGTCACATTCACGGTCAGCTGATACTCCTCCACGAGCTCCTTAAGAGTGCTCAGCCGCCTCCTGATGAGCATTTCATTTGCCGCCTTGGTGTGTACGTGCGCTCGACCAGTCAGGGTGTCCGACACCCAGTGGTACACGCAAACAGAATCCGTTTTTAAGTGTAGCGTCTTGCTCTTCCACTGGAGTGCTAGATTGACGCCTTTCAATACGGCATCCAGCTCGGCCAGGTTGATGTGCTGAGCGTCATCTTCCGGTCGCAACCAGCAAGCGTCCTCCAACACAGTCTCTTGGCTCTCCAATGCTACCCCAGTCGCCAGGGAACTTGCATCGACCCACACATTCAGCTCCCGGGCGTCCACGCACCACTCCCCACGGGCCGGATCGTCCCGCTGCACAGAATCCACGGTCTCAGACACCATGCGCAGGAGAAGGGCATCATTTGTTTCATTGTCCCAGCCCATCGTAACTGTACTTGCTCTCCTCTTGAGCATTCCACATGCCACGCGGAGCCAACCACACACTGGGAGGTGCCCAACAAGCCGTCCGCACAGCGAGAATATCTTCCGTCGCGTAACAACGTCAGGGGCGTTAGGAATCACGCTTCCTCGTTTCCACCGCAATCTTCCCTGTTCCATCGTAACTGCCAATCCCAGTACCCGTGCGCCATCCTTCAACCGCTCTGGGTCCTTGCATTCGAGCCCGAACCGGGCTAGATGTTCTTTAACGCGGGTCGCGGGAACGACATCTTCATTGACATAGACATCGTCAATGTAGGCAGATGCCGCACGACTCACAGCTTCGTCCTGAGCCAGCACCTTACTGATGATCGCCTTCATGATGAGGGGAGCCACGTTTAGCCCAAATCCTAAACGTGTCAGGCAATATCTGTTCCTATCGATTTCCACGGTCTGATATGGCCAGAGCGATTTGTGGACACGTATTTGGAGGTATGCTCTCCTGAGATCCAACAAGGACACGTTGGATCCCTTCTGCCGCCATTCTCGCAGTTTAGCTGCACAGACATCTGCATCAGCTGTGAAAGCATCAACGTGATGGTTGAGCTCTCGGAAGTCCATCACTGGGCGTACCTTCGACTTGTTTTGCTGCAGTACGGCCATAAGGGGAATTAGCCCTTTGGGAGGTCCCAGTTTTTCTTCCGGGTACGGTATGAGCCAGCCATTGCTGATCCAC
This sequence comes from Acanthosepion esculentum, assembly GCA_964036315.1. NCBI lineage: Eukaryota > Metazoa > Mollusca > Cephalopoda > Sepiida > Sepiidae > Acanthosepion > Acanthosepion esculentum. Next base: position 78,767,890 of record OZ038515.1, read on the forward strand.
GTGTTGAGCTCCTGTTTATAGCCCTCCCTGATCCCTGCTTTTTCCTGGGTACTCTGAAACCCCATTGTGCAGTCTTTCAGGCGCACGGTTCTCCGACCACTTCCATGCTACAGTCCAGGATAGACTCCGGTGGTCGAAGGTGGCAGTGAAGTCTGGTTCATTAACAGTAATGGCTGCGCACTTGGCTACTCGCCCATTGCCAATCTGCGCCCGTCCCGTAGGCCCAACAGTGACGCCTCCCAATGCTGCTATGGCATCAATCCCCAATAGCAGGTCAAATCCTAGCGGTTTGCCGCGCACCACTAGCACGTCGAACCGCCTTCCTCCGTGGATACAGTTACCACTCCCACACCGCAACATGGACGGGACACGCCTCCAATGGTCATGACGTCTACTTTTGCTCTCCTCCAAGACCGGCACCGATCTGCATCCACAATTGTCCGTGAACAGCCGGTATCAATCAGTGCTGAGCACGAAGTTCCGTCAACAAGGACATTTGCCACTGGGAGCGCCGTATTTACATCTTGGAGAGTAAAAAGGCTGGCGCTGATGCCTTGTCCCCTGTGGCGTTTCCCGAACAGTCTCGGGCCCAGTGTCCAAACTCCCCGCATTGATAGCAGCGCGTTCTGCGCTTCCGGCAGTCTTTCGCCATGTGGCCTTTAACGCTACACCTGTAGCATGTCAGACTGGTGTGTGGGCCGCTTTTGGTGGGAGACGCGCCGCGACTACGGGGTGGGCGCACTGCCGCAACAACGTTATGACTTTCATCTCCGGTAGTTGTCAGAACTCTCGCTCTTGCTAACAATTCCCCTACAGTCAGTGCTTCAACATTCGGTGCCTGTCGGAGTTCGAGGGAGATCGCATCAGGGAACCCCATGACGAAGGCTAGTTTGGTGAGCCTTTCCATCTCGGCGCCTTCGAATCCGGCCAATCGAACCAACTGTCTGACTTTATTTGCGTAAACGTCTACGCGCTCCCCGGTCCATCTGAACAGGGTTAGTTTTCTGTACGCTGAAAACGAGTCGTCCGCGAACGCTTGCTTCAGTCTGGCTTCGATTTGGTCGATATCTCCTTGATCTTCCTCCTCCATTTCCATGTAGAGGGAAAGTGCGTCCCCCTCCAAGTATAAGGGTAGCAGACTAGCCACATCGTCCACCTGCTGAAGTTTCGCCACCAGCCTAACCTTTTTTAACCAGGCCACTACATCACCCTGGCCAGAGAATGGTTTTATGATATCGCTGCTTATGCGAACCTTCGCCATAATGCGCCGAAGTAGCTTGTAGACGGTAAAGACACACAAAATAAAATTGCAAAGTGACAAGAGCTGTTCTTCTCAGCCGTCGCTACACAGAAAGAGATTTCAAGACTCCTTTCCACCCAAATCAAACGTACAGGCTATAGCTGCCTCTTAGTACGCCAGTCAGTCAGTTCGTACATCCGACTCTATTTCACGAAGTCCGCCGAAAGACTGAATCTATCTGTGCCGCTAACGTCTCCTTTTTATGGCACTCCGACACTGCAAAATTTGCATGTGTTGTTGCGCAATCTCGTTCTGAACGAGACCGGCGCGCATAGAACGCGTCTTCACACGCGGCCATGTTTCTTGCCGGATTCGCTACGCAGGCAAGACACGTTCATACGCGCTTTGAGTTCCTGGGGGTAAGTCATCACAGTTGTTAATACAGTTTACTATAAACGGAGCATTTACTTAAATATCTGTATATAGAAAAATAACATATAAACAACAAATGTATTAAATGAATTATTGGACAGTCCATTTCATAATATATAAACACCACTGGTTAAAATCTTAACACCAGATACAAAAAGGTAAAAAAAAAAAACACTATTACTTTAATTAAAATATATTAGCAAAACATGTACATTTTTAATTTAAGTTAAATCTCCCGTTGAAGCCTGAAGAGCGGGAGCGAAACCAGTTGCTTCGCTTTTATTTCTGTTATTAAATTTTGTACCAACAAAAATATCTTTATATATATATATATATATATATATATATATATATATATATATATATATGAAATCAACAAAACTTCATTTGACTTATCTGATTGGCTGACTCAAGTTTTGTGTCAAAATGCTCATCAGATTTTCAATAATTCTATTATATATATAAAATTAATGATTATGGATATTTATTTATATATATATATATATATATATAATAATAATAATGGACTCTCCCGTTGAAGTCGACGTATGTGGGCAAGATTTGATTATAGTGGTGAAGGCTTTGTGTAGGGCCATCCACACTTTTTGGAGGGACGAATACAGGGACCTGGTGCAACGAATGCCACAAGGTCCCCAAACGACCCTCCGCAGGTTTTGAATTCAGAGTTGTCCTTCTCCTAGACCAGTTGCCGTCCAAGGCTATAGAACCCAGTCTGTCCTGCTATTTTACCCATAGCTGGAGGGAGAAGAAGAGGATACACACACATTCACACACACACACACACACAATGAAAGTGTATGTAAGGTTTAGAGGAATTACTGTACTGAATATTTTTTTTAAGCATTTCATCTCAAGCAAAGGGGAGTACGACTAGCACGCAAGGGGTTACAGAGAGTGAGAGTAAAGAGGGGTGCGGAAAGGATAAAAGAATGGGGATCAAGGAATCAGAAGATGTTGATTGACATTACATTTAAATTATTGAAGATTATAGTTATCAGGGAAGTAAGAAAGAGGAAAGGAGTTCCACTGTCAGGAAGTGCAAGAGAAGCTGTGGGTGTAGAAGAGGTGGTTACATTTAACTGTTTCAACAGTGAAAGGGTGGGACAGATGCGACGCTATTTAATTAATGTGAAATTAAATCAAATTATTTAAACACTTTTTACTTTTCTAAGGTTCATTTAACTGTATGCACCAGCGCTTCATAATAGCAGTTGGCAAAAATTAAAAACAAAAAATTGAACAAAAACACGTACGTTTTGTTTTTGACCCTCCAAAAAGTACCTTTTAATAAAGTTATTGGCAGCTCTGCAAACGTTGCTTTTAGAAGTTTCTCTCAAAGACTTTATATGGTTTCATTCTCTGGTTAAAGAGAGTGAAAAGAAACAAAAAAGATGAAAAGGATAGCAATTTGCCATTGACGATTGGGAATTTGTTTATCAAATTCAATGAGATTGGAATTCTGAGAAAACCTTGAAAATTTACAAAAGAACTTTTTTCTTCTTTTTAAAAATGATTTTCTATAATTTTGCTCTCATCAATTGTTTTGAATTTTTTTCTTTTCCTAATTGTAACTTCTTTCTTAATTTCTAATTTCTTTCTCTCTCTATTTATTTGTTCTTCATCTTTTTACCAATACTCATTTACCTCCCCTGAACACAACACCCACTTCCAATCACGGCTTTTAAGTGATAAATCTGATATTAAAACTGAAAAGAAATAATTCTGATTATCTAATCAGGAAAAGTGATTTTTAAATTTAATTTAATGTTTTTTATAGACTAAAACAGAATAGAACATAATTTCTGCCGATTTGTGAATGGACATTTTTGTCTTCACATCGAGGCAAAAAGTCTATTCCAAATTGCATCAGATATGAAATATGTCTTTCAGTATCGTTGATCTGCTAATCTAAAGATTAAAAACATCTGACATAAAATTAGTAATTATATATGTGAATTTAAATAAATGACTCCAACAAGACGTGTGTGTGTGGAGAAAGAATTTATTTGGCGACCTTTGAACACCACGTGGTGATAATCAACTGCCCCCCCCCTTTGCCTCAATCGTACCTCACTCATGGAGAAGATACAAGGGAGACAACTACACGTTGATTAACAATATATATATATATGCTATTTATATACCAAATACCTTATATCCTTTAAGGAATGCAAGACATGTTAAAAAAAGATATAAAACTTTTTTTTATTTGTAATTTTTAACATTAGCTTTGTCGGATAGGAGTTTGAAATGTGTATGTCTCCATTTCAAGTTTCCTTGCATCGTGGTTGTCAATTTGTGTTTCTTCAGACTTTTTGATTAACTCTGCAGTTACAGTATTTCTATATAAAGAGTCTTGATATTTATTGGTGATATTGCAAGGCCAAAATAAAAGATTTTTAAAACAACTTTCTTTTACTTATTCTAATATATCCACACAGTGTCTCCACAGTCAGTCAGTTTGTCAGAGAGTGAGGGAAGTTAAACATTTAGGCATCTGTCAGACTTGGGGGAACACTGGAGTTGCGGCAATGAAGGAGAAAACTAAGTCTTTGTGTTCTCTGTGTTATCTTCTTTCTTTTTTCTTTTTTTTTACAATGATGTTCACACTGTACAAAGGCAGAGAGCCACACAAGGTAGAGAGTTACAGAGTAATAGGCACAGCTTGTGCAGATATGTGGAAAAGATAACGGTTAATCCTAGACTTGAACACGTTAAGATTGTCATGATCAGGGAAGCATCCTCTTGGGAGTTGGTTGGAAGAAGCTGCTTACATCTCACCAAAGGAATACGAAGGGAATGAGGGTGACAAGTCATAGCCATAAAGGTTACGACTGGTGGAACTAAGCAATAAAAGAACGCTACTTTGGATGACAGAGTAGAGACTCTTGGCTCTTTGTGGGTGAAGAAAATAGTTATGAGTTGTGGATACAGATTTTTAACCCCATTTTAATTTATGATCTTGCCCCAACACACACACACAGCATTTTCTTACGTTGGACTTGTGAGACTGATTTATGGCCTTTGGAATTATGACCCCAGAGTTCAGATTTTGGGATTTGAACCTCCCAGTTGCTATTTTCTCACAGAAGTTAGGGTAACAAGGGATAGTGTCAGGAAGTCGCATTGTGCCTGGTTCAGCATAGGTCAAAATCCGTAGATCCTCTCTGATGTAATGGAATAACCTGTCACCCCACTTCATCATCTGTTTTTTTTTTTTTCCAAATTTTCATAAATTAATATAAATTAGTATAAATACAGGGGTTGGACAAAATAATTGAAACACTTGTTAAATTCAAAGAAAATTTATTTAATATGGAGTTGGTCCTCCTTTAGCCTCATAGACAGCTTTAATACATCTAGGAATGGAATCATACAGCTTCCCGACTTCATCCAGAGGAATTTTCAGCCATTTTCACCTGCTCTAGCTCTTTAAGATACAATGGTGGAGGATAGTGGCTCCTAACTTGTTGCTCCAAAATACACCACAAATGTTCAATAATATTGATATCTGGAGATTGGGGAGGCCACTCCATGTGTTCTAGCTGACTTTCATGCTCTTCATACCAATTTTTAACCTCTTGAGTGGTATGAATTGGAGCATTATCATCTTGGAAGATGCAGTCACCATCAGGGAATAAAATCTTGGCCATTGGATGAACATGATCTCCCAAAATAAGGTAATCTTTGCTGTTGATTCTACCATGTAGGTCAAGTATTGGACTGAGACATTTCCATGATATGGCAGTCCAAACTATCACTGATTCACCTCCATGCTTCACTGTTGGCAGAAGACAGTCAGGGTTGTAAGCTTCTTTGGGCTGCCTCCACACATAAACTCACCCTGAAGTTGGGAAAAGAGAAACACTGGACTCGTCTGAGAATAAGACTTGCTTCCATTGGTCTGCAGACCAGGCATTGTGATCTCTGCACCACTTCAACCTCTTCTGAATGTTGCGAGTGGAGAGAAGAAGTTTCCTTACGGCGGCTCTTCCATGATATGCAGCCTTGTGGAGCTCATGACAAACAGTTTTAGTAGAAACTGAAATATTCAGATGGTTATTCAACTCGGCAGTCACTTTAGTCACAGTAGTCCGATGATTTTTTGCCACATTGCGTTTCAATGCACATCGGTCCCTGTCAGTAAGTTTGCAAGTCCGGCGCGAATTGCTACGGTTGCTAGAGGTTTTGCTCTGTTTTTTGAATTGCATCATCATTCTTGATATGGTAGCTCTTGAAAAACCAAACAGTTCAGCAACCTTAGTGATCGAGGCTTCTGCCATGCAAGCTCCAACAATTTGCCCTTTTTCGAACTCAGAGAGGTCACACATTTAGCTTGAATGTTACTAAATTCTAAAAATAAATAAGAGTAAATTAGATAAATAAACATATTTACAATAGATATAACCTGCAATTACAAAGTTTTAGTTAAAGTTCTTAATATAATAGGTCTTTGAAATATAGGAGTGGAATTATTTTGTCCAAGCCCTGTATGTAGGATTTTTGTTATATGACTATAATAAATGATGTAAAGGAAAAAAAAAGTGGAAAGGTTTTTTGAAACACATTTTACTTTCGCTAGGCAGACATTTTCAGGTCTGAGTGAAAAACAAATTTGTTTTTTTGTTTTTTTCAATATTAAAACTATTACCATAACATGTAATAAATGATGTGTCAGGTGTTATTTTGATGATAAAAGTTGCTGAAAATAATTATATTCTTAATAAATAGGGCCAGTACATTATGGCAATGTTTGTAATTGATGCTATTAAAGTATGTTTTCTTTTTATAACGAGGACTTTCATTGCTTTTAAAACCTTTTTGTTCCAAATATCTCCCACATTTGTGTTCTCAAGGAGTATATTGTGTATCGAGGTTAGTACATAGAGAATCTAAGATCTGTTTTCACAAAGAAGCTGAACGCTCTGGGCAGAAGACTCAACCCCCAACATTGCGCTACTGAGGGCAGCTGTGATTGGAGGGGGTTAGTTGATCTTAGAACACCTTTTCAATTTCTGGTACGCATCATTCAGACAGACACACTGACATTGTAGCATGGTCTGATTCAAAGAAATGTATCCTCCTAGCAGAATTAACAGTTCTATGGGAAGAGAACACGGTGGAGGCACACGAGCAAAAGAAAAACCACTGCGATCTGACTGCATGAAAAAGGGGTGGTCATGTCATGTGCTACCTATTGAGGTCTGGTGCATGGATTCCTTGGATCGTCAATTGTTTCCTTTCTCTTGAAGATGAGCATCAATGGCCACAGGCTGAAGCATGTTTCACATCGTTTTCCAGATTACAGCTTAACAGGTATCGAAGTTGGATCTGGTCAAGATCCAAAATAAACAAATTTAATTAAAACCATGATTGCAACACAATCCTACTTCCAGCATGAAACACATCAGTTTACCTTTCATTCTACACCATTCAAAATGGTCGCTACAAGTGTGTTGTGTATTGGTTAACGATCAAAAGTAAACACGTTTAACACAACATTGAAAATCTGACTTACAGTTGCAAAAAAATATCGCAAGAGACTGACACGTCTACACAAAAAACAGCACCCTGTCTGGTGGCAAAAGCTGCTGGTGGCATCATGGGTGGCAGTACTGCCTTAGCCACCAAAACTATGTTACTTACCCTGGTTGGCAGTTGATGAGGGTAGGGTATCATATGCACTTTCACACGTTATATCTAGAAAAAAATATATAAACAAGTTGGAAAAAAAATACCAAGGTCCATCTGTTTCATATTTTGTTGTATTTTTCCAATTTTATGTTTTGGTGTCAAAAGTGTAGATAAACTGTCCAAAGTTCATGTGATGTTATTGTTTGTTCAAGTACTTACAACCATCTCAGTCATTTTCATGAACCAATGCAAACAAAAATAAACTACAAACTTCCAACTTTCTAAAGAATACCAGGATATGTGGACAAAGAAATGGTGTCAACCAACAGACACCATATTCTAATATTGTCAGTTCTTTTCAGACAAAATTCTTTGAATAAATACTTGCTGCCTATATATATATTAAATTAAAACTAAATTTTAAGTAATAGAATTTACCAATGTAAAAATAGTCACTAATCAAACTCATAAATAAAATTCAAACTGATAAAGATATCACCTTAATAATCATTTACTACTAGATGTAAACTTATATTTGAGAAAAAGTTTCTAGTGTTTTAATGTAAATTCTATAAATGTTTTTTAATCGACTATTTCACATTAAATCCCCAAAATGTTCGTAATTAGTTTTTTTTAAATAAAACTTTAACATATAATTAAATTGCTTAGACTGTTTAAACAAAAAAATTTACGAAATCTCAAAGTAAAGAAAAAAACAACGCCTATTCCAATGGAAGTCAATGACACTTTATTACAACTTCTTTCTCTTTTTTCTCTCTTTTTCTTTTTATGCTTTTTGGTCTATCCACCTCCTATATCATGATATAACTTCCGTTAACAGATTTAAAGTGTCAATGTCTAGATTTCAGCGAAAATTTAAATTTGAAACAATAGAAATGTTACATCTAACTCAATGCTGTCTCTCTACCCCCTACACTGCTCCCACTTCGTTAATTTCCTTATTATTGCCCATCATAAATGTGTAAATTTATTTTAATTTTTTCATTTCAACCTTTGGAAATAAAATCTGATGATCCGCTGTCCTTTAAAAGGGCTGTGGTGAAATAATTTATTATATGGAACCTTAAAGTGGTCTGTTTTTATTTAAATTATTAGCTCTGATTTACATTGAGCTCTCTGGATTTTATCCTCCTTGGGTCTACCCATACGGATTACCTAGTTTTTCGTAAACTAAATATATATATAAGTTTGTGACCCTGGGTTTCACACTTTTGCCCTCATCAGACAAACTGATTTATTTTTTTAAAGCTGGATCTATTTATGCTTGTTTGACTATGTTAGTGGTGGGAGGGGGAATCTGCTTCTGTGTTTGTTTGGGGTGGCACTCTCATACGCATAGACAAATACATACAGGTGTGTGCATTTTAGTACACACCAACACGTCCATATAACAATTCAAGGCTAGGCACAGATACATATCCGTGCATTCAGGCACCAAATACATACACAGTTGTAATACTATTTCGATGTTGGTACCTTAGTTTTTTATGTGTGCTGATGTTCATTTCAACAACATAGTCAAACAAACATAAATAGATCCAATTTAAAAAAAATAAACCAATTTGTCTGATGATCGCAAAGGTGTAAAACCCAGGGTCACAAACTCATATCCATACAACTTATTATGTTAGATCTATTACTGATATTGAGCACTTTCCATTAAGTACTGTGCATATAAAATATATATATATATATATATATATATATATATATATATATATATATATATATATACACACAGGGAGACTGTTTCACTGTATCACAGCTCTTCAGTGTGGCTAGACATATGATTGCTGCAAACCGAGATTGAAACCCAACTGATTTGGTATCAGAGATTCTACTCCTAGACTATTGTCGCACGGCAGAGAGGAAGGGAAATTTTAAGGATTAATATAAAATTTGTCACTTAACAGATGTTATATTCAGCACCTCTACTCCAGAGTTTCATAGACGAACCTTTGTTGAATTTTTCTATCCACTCATCAGCAGGCATCAGTAAATGTCTCTCAATTTTCTTGATTTCATTATTCTTATATTAAGTTAAAAAAATAATTTATACGCTTTTTTATTTTTGTTGATTTTTCTTTCTATGTGCCTGTATGCGTGCGTATGTGCCTATGTGTATCATGTTGCGGTTATTCCTTCTTTTCATAATTTACTTGTCTCCTTATACTCTCTAGTTATTCTTTTTCTTTCTTTATCTTTCGGCTCCGAGTGTCAAAAGACAATGTAACAATTTTCTATCCGGCGTCAGACAACTTATATTTAGCTTAAGATTCCAGAATATTCTGGGGTTTTCTAAAGATTTTCAAAATATAGGCGTATTCTATTTTTCTTTTTTATTTATTTATTGTTTAAATAATTAAACAAAAATTAATGCTTAAATAGCAAAGGAAATATTTGTTTTCATATATATATATATATATATATATATATAAGCAAATATGTGGATGTAGATCCGACAGTATGATGAAACATATGGAAAAGACAAAACAAAATCCGAATATGCAAGTTTACTGTTTTAATGGGAACGCTGACTTTAGAATTTCAGTTGTTCTGTTTCTGACTAGTCTTGTGTCTATTGTTTCTTCATGTTGACTTAAATATCGTCTAATCCTAAGTATGTTTCTAATAACCATGTCCTGAAGATGGTCTAGTCTTGTGTCTATTGTCTCTTCATGTTGACTTAAATATCGTCTAATCCTAAGTAGGTTTCTAATAACCATGTCCTGAAGATGGTCTACGAGACCCAAACGTCTGACATCGACAGTAAAACAACATTAAAACAGTAAACTTGAATATTCGGATTTTGTTTTGTCTTTTCCATATTTTTCATCATATATATATATACATACATACACACACGTGCGCACAAAGAGGGTACTTTTTTGTTTAAGTATGGCATGGAGTAATTTATAAATGTCCAATAGGCAACCCCTATAGTGATGACATCAGTCCACAAAAAAATGCTTATCTTCTCAGGAATATTGGTGAATAGGTTTTCAGCATCTAGCATTGATTTTGATAACTTAAAGTATTGTTTTAAGTTTATAAAATAATTGTCAGTAAATATAGTAAAATTATTGAATTTAATGGTTTTGAAGAAGGATAAATTCACATCCATAAAATGTACCAATTGTTTAAAATTTAGTCTATTTATGAACAAAGTATGTTCAGTGTGAAGGAGAAACCATAAATAGATATAAATTGGGTGCACAGTGCTCTGATAATTTCTGTGCCCACATTGTTTATATTGTGTGTGTGTAAATATATATATATATGATGACATGGATAAATTGTCATCATTTTATATTTTTAATTTTGCACATGCACATTATTTGTTTATGGTTTTGTCAACTGCACAGTATAGTAGTCAGTTAGGCACCATCTGTGAGAAAAAGAGCACCATGATATAATTAACTCGACCAGAAATTTGGAAACAGCATGGTGTACTGTTTGGCATTCATGCTGGAAGCTCCAAGACAAACCTTTCAGAGAGTTTGGGTGTCAATCTGAGAACAATGCCGAGGATTTGGAAAGAGTTACAGGAGTCTAATGGGGATTATGAAGGTGTTTGGAGTGATCTCTAGTGTGATGGCGATGTTAGGCTTCCATTCATCTTCCCACGGGGACTCGGAGGTCTACATCAAGTACCTTGAGGTGGTTCTACTGCCCTGAGTCAAGACGATGGTTGCTAGAAGACCCTATATCTCACAACAGGACACTGCATTATGCCGCACAAGCAGGAGAACCCAGTCATGGCTGCCAGATAATTTCTCTGACCATATCACCACTTACATCTGACCACCTAATTTCCCAGACTGCAAATCTCTTGATTTTTATGTGTGGGGTGCAGTTAAGCGAGAGACAAAAAAAATCCTTGTAACACCAAAAATGAACTGAAGGCAAGGATTATAGCAGTATTCACCAACTTAAACAAGGAGACCAGAAGAGTTACAGGAGATTCTAAAGTCATCTGGAGGGTGTGGTTGAAGCCAACAGCGATTTTAATAAATAAATTTATTATTTAGTTTTTCAAGATATTTTTCTGTAATTTTGGTAAATATATCTGTTAAAATGAGATGTCAATGTTATTTTCATTTTTGCATAATTTAGATAACAATTTACCCATCATACCCTATATATATATATATATATATATATATATATATATATATATATATATATATGTGTGTATATATATATAGACAAAAAGAAAACTTAGTTAACATATTTTGCCCTCTTTTGATACACGCTTAGGTGATCATGTATCTTTTGACTGATGAGGCAGATTTTTCCCACAGTAGGTTGTCATTTCTTTCTGCAGTAGACAAGTTGCCATCTAAGCCTACAGGACCTGGTCCATCCTGCTATTTACCCATAGCTGTGGGGAGAAGACGAGCATTCATACCTTTCCCAAAGGTATTAGCATGTAAGTGAATGAATTGGAATTCAAACTCGGCTCTCGGATTCTTCAATCCAAGCCACTATCCATTACTCCACCATAAAATTCTCTTTAGTGATGTTTCAGTCTAAGAAGGCATTTCTTCAGGCTAATAATGGTTTTATCAGTGGAGTCGGACTTATATAGAGGATGATTAGAAATAGCAATAGATCAGTGGGACGCTTACAGTGTTTTTTTGTCCATGAGAAAGGATTTGTAGGGTGGAAAATAATTCATCACCCACAAGGACGTGGAGATGCTTTTGGACTCTATCAAAACTGGAAAGTGAAGACTGGGCAACTCCTGCCCATATATGGCAGCAGTACTCAATTTTTGGCCTGATCTGGCTCTTGTAAAAGTAGACGAGAGCAGGAGGAGGAGTCATGTATTCACCAGAGCGGTACAGAGAACCAACCATTTTTCCAGCATCTTTAGCGTTAAATTATATGTACTAGTTTCACTTGAGGTTTGAGTCCCAGTAGGCACTCGAGGCACAATTGACTTCCTTGAGAGAACATCTGTTCATTGTGATCGGTGAAAGCTCTGATCAAACATAGAAATAGAAATTTGTAGTGGGGCCACCGTGCTTCAATTATCCGCATTGAAAATGAAATCTGTGAACCAGGTTTTAATTCTGCTTCTGTCCATCTCAAATCCTGCTCTTTGAAAAAGGCTTGAATCCACTTTTCCCTGCACTATGTCCCGTCAGTAGTTAACTTGCCTAGTGTATTGATCAGGGTTTTTCAAACTGGTTTCTGAAAATTAAGCAATATCGAGCCTGGTCAATACCTAGATGTAGGACCACTTAGGAATATCAGGTGCTGTAAATTTGACGTTTGGAGAATGAGAAATTGGGTAGCTGAGTTCCAATTTCAGTCAGGTTTTTTTAGATTCACTTAAACGTAAAACAACTTCTCCCCACAACTATGAGCTAAATACTAGGACTTGTATCATAAAAACATTATTACCTCCAAAAAGATTCTTACAATCCAAAAATATTTGCTGGCTTTAAATAACCTGCAAAATGTTGGTAATCTGTAAAAAGAACAATGCACGAGTTAAAAAACTAGTGTCTCATCTTGTAATTAATTAGCTATCATGTTTTTAATTATTAGCTAAATTTTTAACTAATTTTTTTTTTTCAACATACAAATAAGCATCTAGCGTTGAAGAGAAATAAATTTCCTTCATTTTGATACCAGTTTCATTATTCTGTCTCTGGTCTAAAACTTGTTTCATAGTCTTCAATATCTTACTTATCAATTAAATCTCATTATTGTCTTTATATCCATGTTCTAACAAAACTATCTTCAAGAAAACAGCAACAGTATACACGCACTTAAACACCCACAAATAATGTGCGTGTATGTGTGGTGATGGTTGGATTTCTCTTAAATAAAAAAGGAGCTATCACATATTGATCACACTTTTTACGTCAATATTCATTATTTTTTTTTGTCATTTATACCAGTTAAGAATTTTCTATTTAACTGAGGATAAGTTTGTTTTTGTCTTTTATCTTTTTACAGTTTTTAAAAAAAAAGAAAAAATAATAAAAATTGTCACTCCTTTCAATCATGTTCATTTGTAGACTTGGAAAACTTTTTTTTTTTTTTTTTTACACTCAAGCGTCTCATTGAAGCTCAAACAATTCAATTTCCCACAATTGATGATTACTAACAATTCAAAGGGCCTTGATTATAACACGACTCCTACTTTCTCTCAGTTCTTCCTCCTACTCCCACGGTGTTTCCATTTTTCTTTTTTCATTCATATTTCGTTATTTTGTTCTTTTCTTGTCTTTCAAAAACAACTTTAAATATCTGTAGCCTTGATAGCAGAGTCTGAAGTATTCTCAGCTGGAGACAGCCTATTAAAAGCTCAAAAATCGACAGAAATTGGGGAAATTCTCAAAAGCCCTCCCCATATCTGAGTAGAGGCGTGTTAAAAGGGAAGAGAACCTGTCTGTGTCGTCAGCAACATCTTTTAGGTTAGAATCAAGGAAGGAGGAGTTTACTTCAAAAATTCTTAGAAACCGCAGGATTCAAAAAAAGGAATACCAAAAGAATTCTCTACAAGTGGAATTGTTATTAAGAATTGCAACTGAATATTCCCGGAAGGTTTTATTTTCCCTTGGACAAAATTGGAGTTAACCTTGAAGGAATATTTACCACTAGAGAGAATATATATATATATATATATATATATATATGATTTAAAGATGCTGGATAAATTCTTTCTGTGCATTCGTTTTCCAAAACTGAAAAAGTTAAAAAAGGTATTTACCATTTTGTTAATCTTTTACTTTTTGGCTTAACAAATTTGTGGAAGAAAAAAATTCCTTTTCTAAGTTAATTGTTGAAAAGATATTGCCATATAATATCCAGGTTTTTACCTTAAAGTTTAATAATTTAATAAAAGAATAAAACTTTGAATAAAAATTATTCAGTGTTTATATGAATTATTCAAAATATTCAGTAAAAAGAAATTTCCATCGTCAAAAGCTGTATGGATCTGTTTAAAGATAATTTTAAAGATAATTACTGCAATTAGGAGAGATGTTGATTAACGCAGACTTAGATAATTGAATGACAATCTCAAAAAGATTCTATGTAACATATTTCCTCTCTTAAATGGACTTCATTAATAAGAACATTACAGAATGAAATGCATTACATAGAATCTTTTCCACTTTGTTATTCAATTACACTTCAACATTGTTCTGATATTTAGAAATTTATATATCAAATTCTTTCTCTATAATTTTTATTATGGATTATATATTTAAGATTTAATTTTTATTCTGGAAATTTCTGAATAGATTTTATTTGAATAATAACAGGTACTCTTAACAAATAATCGATGTAATTTTACAACACTTTACATTTATTTTATTTTATATATGTAGAATTAATATATATATAAAGTTTGGCACTTAACTGATTAGTGTTACTTTCAGCATCCAGAGTTTCATAGATGGACCCTCCAGAATTCACTCCGTCCACTCATCAGGGGGTATCAGCAATTAACTGTTTATATTTCTCTTTTTTTTTTCTTTTATATCTGCACTTTTTATTGGTATGTAAGGCTGATAGTGTGTGTGTCTGCATGTGTTTGCAAAAGAGACAGAGAGAATAAATTTTGTATTAATAAAGAGTGAGTGAAAGCTCGTTAACCACAACTACCAAATGCATTTTTTTCTCGATTTCATTCTAACTTTTATTATGAAAATGTTCAAAATATAACTTTGGCCAATAACCATGCATTCTACAAAACAAATTTCTAAAGCATTAGTATTTTTTTTATTGAGGTAGAGAATTCCTTTTGTGTTTGTGGATACAGGGTACTACGCTGCCCACAAAAAAAATTGACTAGTGCTACATAGGCAAACCAAATAGTACAGTCTTAAGGAGCTATCTTTTGGGAATAGACATTTTGTAAGATGCAGTACCCAAAAGGACTACTTAGAAGTTTTCTTTTTTCTTTCATGGTCAGCTTTAAGGTAGCACCATGTGTGTGTATTATATACACAAACAGACACTCTCTCTCACACACACACACACACACACACACACACACACACACACACACAGTTTTAATATATGCTATATTTATGGGTTAAGGTGCTTAAGACCAGGAATAGAGTGTATGTAAATATTAAAAAAAAAATAGACATGGCCTGAAGATTGAATGTAAGCATGAAACAGACTGGGTGTTGACCTCAGTGTCCACTTTCCATGATGAGTGGACAGAGTGATTCCTGGAGAGTCCATCTACGAAACTCAAGATCATCTTCAATGATAATTTACAAAGGCAAACTTACTGTGATGAAATCTGTATTTCATTGTGATGAGGATTTTTCAAAAACAGGCACAAGTGTTGTAACTATGGAATTTTTTATAAAACAATCATTTCAAATGCAAATTTTATCACAGTTACAATAAGTTTGTCTCTGTAATTTACCCCTGAGTTTGATCTTGGAGGAGATCAAAAGTACTTGGATAGGAAAAAACTACAGCACCTTCCTTGATGAATTTCATCTTAACATCAAGAAACTGATTAGAGAACTAGAAAGGATCAGTATACAATAAATAGAAATAGTATGTCTATATTATCAAATGAATGAAGATATTATGTTTGAATGAAGACTTTATGCCTTATATATATATATATATATATATATATATATTTAGGCAGCATTTTTTCATTGATGCATGTTTCATTAAATAATATAGACAACTTTTGTCTATTTTATGTAAATTCTTTTCACATTGTCCCATAAGCTTAATAACATTATCATTAAACGAAGAAAGAAAATCACAATATTGATACATATTTTTTAATCCTATCTAAGCTTTTGGCTTACATAAGCCATTATCAAAGATGACAATTACATTGCAATATATTAAACAATACACGGACAAAACAATAATGATAGTCTGTTTCTGTTTTTGTTTACATGGTAGATTTCCAAGCAACGATTTTCGTTTCCAGCATCTCATATGCACGAGTTTGTTGTTGCTCGGAAATCTTCCAACCGAAAGCTTAGTTAGGATTAAAAAATGTTTCAATATTGTGATTTTCTTTCTTTTAATGATAATGTTATTAAGCTTATCAGACGATATGAAAACTATGGTGCTTTCCTTGATGAATTTCATCTTAACATCAAGAAACTGATTAGAGAACTAGAAAGGATTATTATAAAAATAAATAGAAATAATATGTCTATATTATTCAATGAAACATATATATATATATATATATATATATATATACACACACACACACGTTTGTGTGTGTATCAAAATGTTTATGCATCATAAATTAAACAAAAGTGAAGAAAAACAATTTCTGTTAGAATTTCTGGAATGAGAATGTATCATTATTTACATTCAGAATATGGTGCTCATCATTTTCGCTGTCACAGTGTTTTGGACATTGTAGCCACCTTTTGATCTGGGTAACTGTTTTCCAGAATTTCAATCTGGATTATTTATTTAATTAACAGGAATAGATTGTTCACATTCTGCTGTCCATGTTCAAGGGAGATAACTCTCCATGTTCTTATTTAATACTGGTAAATTATAGCTAAGTCTGCACTACCCAGCCCAGAGATTGAACTCACAATTACAATGTCACTTCATGAACCAACGCTTTATTCCATTAGGCTGTTGTTTCATAGAAGAAAAAGAATTGAGATATTTTATAATCGGAAGGAAAGACATCTGACTCCAGCGCAGACTGTGTGTCCTGTTTTTGAGCATACTGTCCACTATCTTGCAACACCTGAACCAGGTTTGGGTAGATGATAAAAAAAACTTCTCCAACTTACCTCAGATATTTTTTAGAAATAACAAACTTTATAACACTTGTTCGTGTCTTTTTATGTTGTGCCATTGTCAATACTGTAGTTAACAAGTCACGAGTCACATTGTCCAAGGGAGACAGTCTGCCCAAGTTTGCCTTTTCGGTCTACAATATTTTCCTTTCTACAAATTTAGATACACATCATTGAATTACGATAGTGAGAATCTCTCTGCTTATCTCCTCAATAAAAAGGAAACAACATTTTTTTTATTCCTTTACCTTAACTAATCTAAACCCATGAGTAGAAGAAAATTACTTTCTTCCTGATGCTATAAGAAATATCCTTATACACAAAGGCTAATCGGATTGGGAACAATTTGGGAGGTGGCCGATCAGATTGGGACCAATTTGGGAGGTGGCTAATCGGATTGGGACCAATTTGGGAGGTGGCTAATCGGATTGGGAACAATTTGAGAGGTGGCCGATCGGATTGGGAACAATTTGGGAGGTGGCTAATCGGATTGGGAACAATTTGGGAGGTGGCTAATCGGATTGGGAACAATTTGGGAGGTGGCTAATCGGATTGGGAACAATTTGGGAGGTGGCCGATCGGATTGGGACCAATTTGGGAGGTGGCCGATCGGATTGGGAACAATTTGGGAAGTGGCCGATCAGTTTGGAAACAATTTGGGAAGTGGCCGATCGGTTTGGAAACAATTTAGGAAGTGGTCGATCGGGATTGGGACCAATTTGGGAGGTGGCCGATCGGGATTGGGACCAATTTGGGAGGTGGCCGATCGGGATTGGGACCAATTTGGGAATCACACTGCTTTTTGGATAGATTGTGAAGAATTTATTTCTCAAACTTGTTTTTAAATGATTAAAAAATAATTCCTGAAACTTAAAATCTTGAGTCATGTTCTTAAATAGCCTCGTCAGATGAAGACTTTCAGACGGATGTCATGCATGGCACCAAACGCATTCAGAAATATCTA
>OZ038515.1:78790983-78831218 GCA_964036315.1 Acanthosepion esculentum
AATCTTTTAGAATTATAGAAACATTTCCAGAGGATAAAGAACAAAATATTCATGTTTCCTTTTATGTCTAAAGAAAGCAGCTGTTTTAACGGATATATTCAAAAATATTCTTTCCTACATTGTCTTTTATACAATAAGGAGCAATCAACTTTTCAGATTTGCCCAAAATGTTTTGGCAGCCAAGACACAAAGAATTTAGAAGTTTCCTTTTTCTTACCTTTTTTTTTTTTAATCATTTCTGTTATGGGACCTACCTGTAGGGACTAAATGGACTCGTCCTATTACTATGTATACGGGGAGATTATGCCTCTCAAGAGACCTGTCTACAGTTGACGAGTTGACGACTGTACTTTGCCATCAGTCGGACGTGCAACATTTTTGTATTCATTCTTTTGTTTAATAATGTTTTCACTAAATTGCTGAGTTCGAATTTTCTTTCGGACCTATTCTGGGTCCACAACAATTTCAACCCAAGCAAGGCAATAAAGCCACTAAGATGCAAGGAGTTACTGAGGGTTATAGAATATGAGAAAAAACCCAATTGGAATTGGATCTCAGCTCTCCAATTAAAATTCCAAGCCATTATCCATTAAAGTATCTGCACATCCAAGCTTACAGCACCTGGTATTCCCAAATGGTTACTCATCTCGGTACTAACTAGGCTCAACATTGCTTAACTTGAGTGATCATACAGGAACCAGTGTTTCATGATATAGATAGAAGCAGGCGATTGGTTTAAAACTTGAATAAGCAGCAAACTAATCCCACTTTTCATGTTCATTTATTATAGAACCCAATAGCAAATTTTCCTGCGGCAGGATAGTAAAAAGTGGGTAAATTGGTGTAGGATTTAAATAAAACCAAAAATAGATTTTCTTTCCCTTTTCATGTAGGATTCTCTTTATCAAAGCCAATGGAAGATTTTGTTTTTCTCCTTATAAAAGCCAATGTTAGATTAAATTTAGTAACAGCTAAGCACAGAGATAGCATTATTGGCAGGATTTAAAAGGTAGGAATGGGTTTTTTGTTTTTGTTTTGAAGTTTTAACTTGTTTAATTTTGCTTTTTTCTTTCTCTCTTTTTTTTTTTTAATATCAAGACCAAAATCCTCTCTGAAAAGGGAATATCCGTTAGAAAAATCTCCCTTCCTGTTCTCGGAACAAGGATTGGCATGTGACGTTTTTGGAAACGACGGTATTGCCAGATCTCTGCTCATTATTGTTGACTCATGCTGTGAAAAAAATCAATTTGTATTTTTACTTGCAAAAGATCAATTTTTTTCATACAAAAGGCCACTTTTTGCAGCAAAACCTCATTCCTTTTTTATATCAGACACAAATTTCTTTTTCAGTCACATGTTTTTGGGGGTTTTTTTTTTTAAAGATTTTGTTGTAAGACATTTGCTACTTCTGTCTAACTACTAGAACAACCATATATACCTATGTAAAACATTTCTGTATGATCTGGATAGGATATGAGAAAATAGAACCTGTTAAGTGGTTTCGATCCATGTTACCAATTTTTGTTCTCATACTCTTGTCTGTTGGACTTACCTTTGACCCCAAATCACCTCCACATTGAAAAATACAAATTTAAGAAAATTAAAGATAAGAAAAATAGGTAAATAGATGAGGATGATGGACATTGAGAGGTAGGAAGATGTCACCAATGATCGCTGACACTGAAGACATGATTTACACCAAGGGCTGGAGTAAGGAGAGGAAAAACGAAGGTTTGCTGCCAGGGAGAAGCATGCTCAACAGAAAAACATCAAGGTAACATCGGGGGGGGGGGGTCTTCACATGCATTCATTGCAATCAAGGCTGTCACTCCTGTGTGGGCATATACAGCCATAACAGAATGCTACACCACTGTCAGCAGCTGAGGCATGATTTTGGATGCAGATCCAAGGTTTTTCAAGACTGATGCCACACACAAAATAGATGAGTGCTACCTGCTTACACTTTCAGGATTTTACAAGTATCTGAGTATCATTAGAAGCTGATAAAACTGACAATCTTACAATTTAAAGAATGGAACCATAAATGATAAAAATTATTCAGAAAATATTTGACAGTAATTTCTTAAGTCAATATTCACTTTACAATGACAGCTTATTTCTTGTATTGGTAATGATGAGATTAGCTGTTTCCTTATAAGGAAACATTTGGCATTCATTGACTGAACAGTTAGCATTACTGTAAGTTGAAATTGATAAAATCATTTTCTTAAAACAGTGTTTTAGGAAAATGAACCTTTCTTGTTCCATATTCGATACACATTTGCCAATCACTAAAACACATGTAAATTAGTTTGTTTATTTCACATATATATTTCCTTTCACACATTTTAATTTTATTACTCAGTTTTTTTGCCTGCTGATGAATCCCAACATGTCTTTTTCAAGCAGTTTCGTTTTATCCCAAATTCTTCTCAATTATTGCTGGCCACTCTTTTCTTTTAATGTTGGTGGCAAGATGGCTGTCATGTATCATTTATACAAGGCAACATGTTGTCTTACTGCAATTACAATTTCAAGTAAATTATGCTCAGAATAATTCTCAGAAAACATGAACCAGGGAACAGACCAAAATAAGTGATGTCTAGATCTAATTAAATGAAGAGAGGATAATAGAGGGAGCAAAAAGTTGTTTGATTGCTACCCAGTAGATCAGACAAAAAATAGAGTGGTTCACTGATTAGA
Source organism: Acanthosepion esculentum (assembly GCA_964036315.1). NCBI lineage: Eukaryota > Metazoa > Mollusca > Cephalopoda > Sepiida > Sepiidae > Acanthosepion > Acanthosepion esculentum. The sequence continues at coordinate 78,793,687 of OZ038515.1, forward strand.
CATAGTAGAAAATAATACATAAGCATTATAGAATGATTTGAAAAAGATATTATCAAGCAATAAAACAGTTTGAATGTTTACTATCTGGCTATGAGACCCAGATTCGAATCTCAGCATGGTTGATTTGTCAGAGAAATCAAGTTTTGATAATATTGACCTAGGGAGGCAGTACCAGCATGCAGCACCTGTGGAAAGTTCTTGAAAACCAAACTACATGTTAACCCAAGCCTTGTGAATGAAATCAGGTAGACAGAACTGTTCAGAAGGTGTCGATGGTTATGATAGCACAAAATTACAAGTCATCGTGATTTTTGTGATATCAACAAACACTCGTTGCCATTTTCGTAATGCACATTTTAGTAGACTTTGTAATCACAGATACAACTGTAGTATGCCGTTGAACAATATTGGTGTCAGACGCCTTTGATAATCTTGCACTAATAGTTCTTGCTTGAAAAAGTAATCCATGTAGTAATCCGAATAGAGAAATAGTATAGTGAATAGAGTATAGTGGTCAGTATGGTAATAGAGGATAGACTAGAAATGAGGATCTGAATAGTAATAGAGGATAGACTAGAAATGGAGATCTGAATAGTAATAGAGGATAGACTAGAAATGGAGATCTGAATAGTAATAGAGGACAGACTAGGAATGGAGATCTGAATAGTAATAGAGGACAGACTAGGAATGGAGATCTGAATAGTAATAGAGGACAGACTAGAAATGGAGATCTGAATAGTAATAGAGGACAGACTAGGAATGGAGATCTGAATAGTAATAGAGGACAGACTAGGAATGGAGATCTGAATAGTAATAGAGGACAGACTAGGAATGGAGATCTGAATAGTAATAGAGGATAGACTAGGAATGAAGATCTGAATAGTAATAGAGGATAGACTAGGAATCCTTTAGACACACGCTACCTCCCACATGGTCTACTTAATTCAATAATGGGATCGCCTGTGTTTGTTCACTGGTGATCTATGTTCAAACTCAAGTGTCAGCAGTGATACTTTATTCCTATATAACAGTGGTCGAGTCTTTGAGTGTGCTGGCTTTAAAAAAAAAAATTGATCACACTAAATTATGCACTCACTTCCAGAAACTAATGTTTTCTCAGTGTAAGTGAAGTATAAAAACTACAGCTGGACTCTGTTGGTTGAGTGTGCATCTGTAATAGGAATTTATTAAGCACCCTGGCAGATGGGTGTACTTGGAAATGAGCGACCAACCATTCTTATGTATGATGAGGGCAGGTGCTCCTGATTTGTTCCTTATTAAAAGAATTTATATTCTATAAACAATTTATTTAGAAACAAGTACATATCTCTCTTTAGATCTGGTGAGCATTCATGTTCATACAAAATAAAATATTGTAATTATTTGGATAGAATCCAAAAATCTTATCTCTACCATGCAATGAAAATAGTCTCAGTATTCTGTGACAATGCTAGAATGTTATTTTGCTACTGCCAGTATTTAGCCATGGACAACTCTTTTTAATTTTTTTATTGAAGCACTGAAAAATTTCAAAGAGAAGAATAAGATAGCAAAAGAATATTTCTCCTAAGAATAAATGGCTTACGGCCACATCATGTTAAAAAACTGGTTCCCATACAATCAGTGAAGTTAAGCAATGTTAAGGTTGGTCAGTACCTAGATGGGTGACCACTTGGAAGGACCAAGTGTTGTAAGCTTGAATGTGTGTATAGAAGGCTACTGAATGAGGATGTATGAATGTAAAAGAAGGAATTAACTCTTGCAATTGCTTTTTGTCTCTCTTTGTTTTGATCTCTTTCAGAATTAAACAAAGTCTCAGTGTGTCACTTTCTTGGTTAAAATTTTGACCCCCACACAATAAATGAAATTGATTTATGGTGCAGTGACTCCCCCGACCAAAGTTGTGTGTTTTTTGTCAGCTGACAAGTGTTTTAGAATAGAAGTAGGCGTCAAATGATACGTCTTTCCTTTCAAATCCTATAATCGATAAAGATGAGGATATTAGTCTTGAATGTCAAATGTTGCATCGTCTACTAAATGCCAAAATGTATGGCTTATCCCATTTGCCATTAACCAAATTTTCTTTCTTTTTTTTGTTTTTGTAACTATGAAGATTTCTGTCATATTTTAACCTTTTCAGATAAACATATTCACTCCACCCTGTTTTTAATCTTTCCATTTGGAATAAAATCTTCCTGACCAAAACTGACATGAGTTTTATCTTTGGCTTTCCTTGAAATCTTTGTTTCCTTACACATCACCCTCTGGAAAGAAAAAAAGAACACTGTGTATTCTTCTGTAAGACAAGCAGAGAACAATTTTTGTTCATTTTGGTGCTTTTACATTCCTCCTTTCTTATTTTTGTATGTAACTCTTTGCAATTTTCACAGAAATAAAGATATTTGTTCAGCCTTTTCATCTGGCACATTTATAAGATACTAGCAGGCTTTGCCCCCCCCCCCCACTCGCTATCACTTTGCTAAGTAAGATATATTCACTACTTGAAATCTTTGAAACAAAAATTTTAAATGAAAATTTCACTTATTTATTGGCTTGTTATAGTTAAGGAAAGTTTTACAAATAGATGCCAACTTGTTGAAGGCCAAGTAAAATGCAAATTTCAAACACTTTTCTGCACTATATAAAATGATATTCCTGAACAGATATGAAAATCAAAACAATCTTCAAATAAAAGAACAGTAAGGAAAGACAATGAAATAAACTTTTTAAAAATTAATATGTAAATTAGTTAAACCTGAAGAGTGATAAAACCTCAAAGTAGATAATATATAATACAGATATTGAGCTTTTAGTGTATAAATTACTGTAAAGTAATTTGTAAGGCATTATTTATCATCTCTCAGTTGCATCTCTGTCTTTGGACAGAGTGCACTCAGGGGTTTCTCTGTCAAAGGACAGAGGGGGCAACTGAGGAAAATTATACTGAGAGGTGTCCAGCCCTGAGGAACAGTAGCCTGAGGCTGTGCCCTCCCACTGCACCAGAGGGAAGGATCGGTGCTTGCACCGAGGCCAGTGCAACTGATGGTTGCGGGGGCTGTGTACAATTTTTGTCCCTTGCCCAGGTACACGCGCTCAGGTCCCCACTTTAAAAAGACCTTTGTCACAACTCGTTCTGGTGGGGGAACAAGTAAACACCTTATAAATTACTATAAAGTAGAATTGGGGCTTTTTAACCCCAGAATTCATTGGATAATTGTGCTCCAATTTTGCATTTATTCATATAGATTCCATAATATAGGTTTTATATAATTAGCTATTATGTTTCTCTAACTCTTCAAATGTTGAATGTTTAACTAATTCTAATTTCCATTTTCCCATCTTTATTATATATTAATTTTATCTTATAAATTCTCCCCTGTCCTGTCATTCTCGTCCACCATGGCATTAAGTCCATTATGGCATGGTATTAAGTACCTATCACAAACTCGCTGAGATCCGTCCAAGGAGAGTTGAAAAAATACATCCCAAAATAAATATGGAGAAATATATTATATTCCCTAATATAGGTTTCACTTAATTAGCTATTATGTTTCTCTGACTCTTCAAATGTTGAATGTTTAACTAATTCTAATTTCCATTTTCCCATCTTTATTATATATTAATTTTATCTTATAAATTCTCCCCTGTCCTGTCATTCTCGTCCACCATGGCATTAAGTCCATTATGGCATGGTATTAAGTACCTATCACAAACTCGCTGAGATCCGTCCAAGGAGAGTTGAAAAAATACATCCCAAAATAAATATGGAGAAATATATTATATTCCCTAATATAGGTTTTACTTAATTAGCTATTATGTTTCTCTAACTCTTCAAATGTTGAATGTTTAACTAATTCTAATTTCCATTTTCCCATCTTTATTATATATTAATTTTATCTTATAAATTGTTCCTTGTTCTGTCACCCATGAAATAAAAATAATTGTTTGTATGGAAAATAAGGATCTACGTACATAAAGTTATGTTGTATAAGTGTAAGAAAAGGCAAGATTTAAAGTTTATGCGATTCTACAGGAAAGATAAGTTAACCCTAGACATGAAAAGGTTAAGATTGTAGTGGCTGGGAAAACATCCTGCTAGGAGTTTGTTCCAGAAAGCAGCAGTTCATCAGAAAAAGCTGCCTGTTTAGAACTTCCTCCTTACCAATGGAATACAAAAGGAAATGAGGGTGATTCATCTTTGTGTATATGACTTGGTGGGTCCCAGTTTTTAAAGGTCAGGGGTGGTGAGACTAAGAAATGTAGCTTATCAGAACACACATGATAGGACAGCAAGAGTCTTGCAATGTTTTATCTTTGAGTAAGGATCTATAGCAGGCATGAGCAACCTTTTTCGAGCAGTGGGCCACATGATTTATGGCTCACCACTAAAAAGATTCATGGTAATTTTTCATAATATGTATGTCAGCTACTTTCACTACAGAAGACCATATATATAAGCATATACCTTAGAAAGGGTAGGAAAGTTTTATTTTTTAGAAAATACTTTTTTATAATTAATTGCAGTTTTGGTCGAATGTTATCCCTGATGACGGTTTGATTAACACGTGTCGCTGCCTGGGATTTATTTCTAATTTATTCATTTGAAAATGAAAACATTTCTTCTTTAGAGACAAATTATTATGAATGTTTTCCATTTCAAAAGCAAAAGGTATTTACACATATGATCTTCCTTAGTGAAAATAAATATTTTCATGCCAACTCTTCTAATGAGCTTTCCTCGTTGGAATGCTGACCACATGAATTTAAACATAGTACACATTTTTCATTTAACACTTGTCATTTTGGTCAACCTTTTTCAAGCAGTGGGTTACATGTATGGTTCATCAGAAGGCGAGCTGCACTATTAAAAAGATTCAAGGTAATTTTTTATAATAGGTTTCTCAGCTATTTTCAATACAGAAGACCATATGCATAAGTATATTCCTTAGAAATGAGGGAAAAGTTGTTTTTTTTTTATATTTAGAGAAAAATAATTTCATAATTAAAAAACTGAAGTCATGTTCTAATATTAACACTGATGACGGCTTGATTAACACATGTCGCTGCCTGGGATTTTATTTCTAATTTATTCATTTGAAAATGAAAACATTTCTTCTTTAGAGAAAAATATTCTTTTGAACATTTCCTGTTTCAAAACCAAAAGATATTTACACACATGATCTTCCTTAGTGAAAATAGCCAATGGTTTCAAATGCTGACAACATTACTTTCCCTGGAATTTTACAAAATTCAAGAAACATTGTTTATGTACGCAGTTACGTATAAGAGAATGAAACAAAACAACGTTTTAAGAAACGTTATTTTACTTATGAAATTACGTTTGTCATTCAGAAAGACCAAACGGGCTGCAGTTTGCCAATGACTGGGTGTATAGGATGGAAAATAAGGTGCATATATACTTTTAAACTGAGTCAAGGCAGACAAGTGAAGGCTGGACAGCATCAGTCGAACTATGATGGCAACAATACTCCAATTTTGTTCTGATCTGATTATTATAAAGACATAGTATAATAGCACGGGGGAGTCAGATGCTTACTGGAGCAGTATGCAGAACTGACCATGTTTCCAGCATCTTTAGGAATAGATTATATATATGAGTTCCACTTGAAGTCTTGGGAGAGCTTGAGTCGCAATAGACGTTTAAGGCAATGATAAATGATAAAGCACCCATGATAAGTGAAACCTCACAGCCTGTTTAGTGATGGTGGAAGGTTACTAGTTTGGTTTGGGCCATATTGAATTTTTCAAACCATTCCTTCTCTCATGTGAGTTCTAATGGTTGTAAATAAACAAATTTCAGGCATAAAATCTCAATCAATAAAGAAAACATTTTATAAAGATAGAACGAATCCGTTGGAAAATTTTTCCATGAGTTCTGTTGTGACCGTTTGGTGACTCGGTGAACCTGTACTAATTCTTCTGATTTGCTACACCTGACAGGAGAGAAAACTATGATACATAAAAACAGGTAAAGAAAGACAACTGACCAAGATTAACAGATATGCAACAGAAAGGCCAGATGCGATTTTAATAGAGATGCTTGATGATTTCAGGATTGATAAGTTGATCTAAAGGATAATTTTTTTTGTTAATCATTTCACCCCGAGCAAGGTGATAAAGCCACTAAAATTCGAGAGGTTATTGATAGTGACAAAAACTGAGAAAATGTTCTTGCGGAGAAAGGACAATAAAAAGAACAGGATTCAAGGAGACACAAGATGATGATTGACGCTGTATTTAAATGTTTGAAGATCATAGTTGACAGAAAATCAAGAAATTGGAAAAAGAAATTATTTGTATAGAACAAAGAAAGAAGAAATTATTTGTATAGAACAAAAGGTTACAATTGGTAATTTCAATAATGAAATTATGAGACCTAGCTACCAATCTAGTACTCTGCTTAAATTCACAAAGCTGAGGTATCAAAGAGAAAAGAAATTCCCATGAAAATATAGAAAAAGCAGAGCGAAACCACATTATGGTGATGGGAATGTGATTGAAGCTAAGATGCCAGATCAGCATCTATAACATTGCAGATTCTTCTTTGGATTTTGTCAAAAATCTCAATTTCTCTGTCTCTTATCTCAGATGGACCAGACCAGATGTGGCAACAATAATAGAAATGGAATACCTGCAGATCTATCATAGTAATGCCTAAGAAGACAGGTGCAAATGAATGCAAATTCCATAGGACATTTTGTTGTTTGGGTAAAATTACTAAAATTATCACTATTCTACTGAATGGAGCTTGTAGTAACATTAGTCCAGAAATCAAGCAAGAGCAGTATGACTCTGTTCACGACACTGGAACAAGAAATGCTATTTTTATGATCAGAATGCTGCCAGAGTGAGTAATGCAAATACAGAAATACATATTTCTAATATTATGCAAAACCATTTGATAAGTTCCAACACAACTGATTTGAACTGCAAAAAAAATAAAATAAAATAAAAAAAGTGTAACTTGGCTTCCCTCTGCCTTTTCTATAAATATTTTCATGGCCATTGTTCTCTAATGAGCTCTTCTCAGTACCTCGACTGCATGAATTTAAGCATACTGTTAGATTAGCAACTAGGTTTCATCATTTTAGTGTTGAAACAGATGGAACTGTAAGTTCTTTGGAAACTCTTTCCTGCCACCTATAATCTTCCAAAAATTTAAATGCAATACCAATCTCCATCTTCTCTCATCCTGAATCCTGTTTTATTATGCTTTCTTTTTCACTCACAGTAACTCCTAGCATCTTAGGGGCATTATCACCTTGCTTGAGAAATATTTATTCAAATTTAGTAATTGGTCAGGCTATATACTTTTCAGCTTGCCCTTGTAATTATTCAATCCTCTAAGGGATTTAACAATTTGATCATGGAACTGTTAAATGCTCTGAGCTGAAAGGAAATAAATGTCTTCAATGGTAGAAATTTACACTCTGCTTCCAGGTTACACCTTCTTCTTTCTCAATTGTGTGATTCACACCAAAATTTTGCTTTCCCATCCACACTATCTCGGTTCCAGAAGTTCCATTAACATAACCAACTTACTTCCTTTGGCGCTTCACACTTGAAGGTTGGCCTTAATCAATCGAGTCCAAATTTACCTTTTGCTTCTCTTCTTCTGCAATGCGTACAGGTATTCTGCTTCGTTTAACACCTTAGAAATAAAGGCGAGAATGCTCAGAGAGACTTCAGACCTGCTACTTGCCAACAGATCCAAACCAGGAGTTATACTTGATGTTAATTAAGCCTCGTGCATCAATTACAGCTTTTTGGTGGAAAGTATTGCGCTTCTTTTGTTGAGTTTCTCACACAAGAGTAATTTAGTCCGTCACATTTAGAAAAGAAGACATTTTAGGCTTTAATAAGTATTTCTAGGAGAGTTACTAGCTTCTTTTCTTTTCCTCGAATGCAGATAACAAGGAAAACTTAAGATAGAATTTTTCTCTTTCTAAAGAGAACAAATAAAAGGAAAAATTGATTTCAAGATTCACTTATTAATTGAGTATTAGTAAAAAGATGGAGTTAAGAGATAAGTTGTCTCAGTTGTTAGCTACATTTTTACAGCACCAGACTGGAGATGGCATAGTTTACAGTTCAATAGAGGCCTTGAATACATGCCAAGCACAAGATAAAATTCTATTAAGAAAAGAGCTTAAAAATAAAATTTGTTCATTTATTGTCATTCTTCAAACGTTATTATGGGGGATCCTCCATATTTGAAATAGACGCTTCCCCCACCCCATTTTTATTTATTAAGCAGTATGTAGTGTCTCATGACTGTCTTGCGTATTTGAGAAATCTTAGTAAAGAAAATGTGTTCCCCAGCAGGGATCAAACCTGTGTTATAATTGTTGGTGCCAACCTCTGAGAATGTCTACTAGAAGTCTCCACTTCCTAAATTTATAGAGCAATGCAGATGCATGCTGGGAATTTTTTTTTAGTCAATAAATATGAACAATTCTGGGTCTTACCCAGATATTTTTTCTTTTTTCGTTGAAGTCAGAAGGCTTTTATAACCACTTGTCTGTAGTCCTTTTGCATATGAACATGGTTTTTCTATTTTGGTTAATTTTAATTTGATATTGTCTTGTGGTGAACAGGGGGAAAATCACTTACCTCAAAAAAAGGAGTTTGTGTCCTGTGAATGGTTTTCTGGAAAAAATAAAAAAATATATCTTAGTTGATTACTTCCTTTAGCATACCTCACATATGTTCATTTTTTTATTTTTTATCCTCCCTAACTATCTCGACCAATCGGAAAATTTATCCCCTCAATTAATAGCCATTACTTTTCTTGATGGGGGTAACTTTTTTTTTTCTCCATTTGTGAGTGAGAGTGAGTTTGCTGTGTTAAGATCTGTAAGTTGGATTTTTTTATATTTTTTTTTTTTTTTAAGTGTATCACCCCGAGTAAGGCCGGTGGCCACTATCACGCAAGGGGTTACAGAAGGGTTGGAGGAAGAGCAGATAGGAGTGGTAAAGGAAGGGTTGTGGAGAAAGAGAAGGACGGAGGGCCGATCGAGGTGGGGAGGTTACGGGAGATATAGAGCGAGAGCAGATAGGAATGGAAGATGTCAGGAAGTGGATAGATCAAGGCAACTGGAGATGACGATTGACGCTACACTTAAACCGTTGGAGATTGTATTTGTCAGGGAAACAGTAATAGGGAAGGGAGTTCCATAGGCGAGATGTGCGTGACATGAAGCTATTGGAGTAGAAAAGACGTCTACACCTAACAGTTTCAACGGTGAAGGGGTGGGAATGGGATGCCAGCCTCGTAGGACGCTTGAATTCACGAGGCTTAGGGACAAGTGAAAGCAACTCCTCAGAGCAATTACCGTGGAAGTACTTGTAGAAAAGGCAGAGTGATGCAACATTGCGTCTGTGAGAGAGCGACTGCAGACGAGATGACAGATCAGGGCCAATCACATTGCATATCCGTCTCTGGATCTTATCAAGAACCCCGAGGCAACACGCAGGGGCCCCAGACCATAAATGGCAGCAATACTCCATGCAAGGTCGAATGGTAGACTTATAGACCTGGAGGATCGATTCAGGGGAGAAGAATTTCCTGGCTCGGCACAGGGAACCAACTTTTCTAGCGGTGGATGATGCAATTGACTCGATGTATTTGTTCCATCTCAGATCAGCGGACAGCGTGAGACCGAGCAGCCGCAGAGAGGAACTCTCGAGAAGTTGGTCCTCAGACATTCTGATGGGATGCAGGGATGGGTCCTTGTGGTGGTTAATGGAGAGCAATTTTGTTTTAGAGGCATTAAAGTTGACCATCCATTTCTCTCCCCAGTCCACAACCGATTGGAGGTCCTTTTCAATTTGAGCTGCCAGGTTAATTTTGTCCGCCTCAGTAGATTTGTGCTTGAGGCAGGAGTAAATAGTAGTGTCGTCAGCGTAGATACCGACTTGGGAGTCTATGGCGTCTGGAAGGTCATTTATAAATATGAGGAACAGAGTAGGGCCAAGGATGGAGCCTTGAGGAACACCAGCAGTAGTGGGATAGGAGTTGGAGAAGGATCCACTGAGAACAACCTTCAAATCCCGGTTTGATAGGAACGATTGAATTAGGTCAAACAATCGACCTGTGATACCATAACCCCGGAGCTTGCGAAGGAGGCCGGCATGCCAAACCCTATCGAATGCCTTGGAGATGTCAAGGGCCACGGCACGGGCTTCGCCGTTACTATGGATAGCTTGGTAGACAAATTCAGTGATGGCCGTAAGCACATCGGCAGTAGATATTTATTTTTTTTTTATTTTGCCTTTTGGAATGTTGACATTGGACTTTTGATTTTTGACTCAGTGTGACAGAGAGAGAGTCTGGGAAACACACACACACACACACACACGCACGTATATTTTTATTGAAATTGGAGTAGATTTGAATAGCAAAATTAAATCAGAGCATTTTGTTTACTGATGGGGAAATCTGATCTAGGGCAGAAGTTGTACCCATTGAATCTGGGTCATCAGAAGACAATGGAAATGGTCGAAATAATTTTTAGCGGTTAAAAATTAAAATAGAGCTGAGTAAGCTAGAAGGAACTTTGGAATTCACATGATTTTGGTTGAAGCAGCCAGAACCCCGTGATAATCGTGTGCTAAGTAGTAGGGCCGAGGGTCAGTTATAACCAGCCGGGTTTATCTATATAAATGCATAATTATGCTGAAAAAGGCAGACTGGAGAAAATTCTTGAAGAGAGAAGAGAGAATTGGCCCAGGCAAGCATTGGGAGGAGGAACGCCAACTTCAAGCCTTGCACAGAAATCTTTATCCCTCCATCGCAAGAGTCATATATCATTCTGAGACAATTTAGCAACAAGTTAATCCCATACACACTCTCTCTCTCTGTCTAGAATCCAGTGTGTGAGTTTTTACGTTAAATACTTTTCTTTTTCTGTAACCCGTTTCTTTTCTCTACTATTCTTTTCTGCTATATAAAAGACATTAACAATTCAACCAATGAATAGTTGTTTGTCCGGCTTTCTGCAGGTATTAATTTTTTTTGCTGCATTCTAAATTTCTTAGCACAGATTCCCCATCTGTGTCTACATCTTCAGTTGACCGTGAATGGACGGACATCACTTCTGTTTTCTGGATCAAACAAATCACAACGTGAGCAGGAAGCAGGATTAAACTAGCGGACCAATCGAATAATCTACAGATGCTCAGGGGACCTATGGCCACTTCCTTAAGTTTGGTTAGGGCCGAATAGACACCTCAACCCAGAGAGTAAGACGCCGGAGGTTGAGGGGCGGGGGCAAAAATGCTAGACACCTGTTTTTTGTCTTTTGTATTTATGAGACGGGATTTGCAATAGGGACTTTTTCACCTGCTCTTATTGTTTTGACCATTTCTTAAGAGATACCTGTGTCTTGTAGTTGCCGTGTCTTACATTAAGATTATTTCTTGTATTTTATTTCGTTCCCTTCTTCTTCTTCTTTTACTATTGTTGTTGGGAATTTTGTCAATTCTACTTAAAAATGGCGACCTATTCAACAACAATGAAACCTCATTTCCTTATAAAATGCATTTTTGAGCAATTGCTTTTGTACCAATTATCTTTCTTTGGATTTGGGAATTTTTTTTTTGCTCCTTTCATATTGCAATTGCTGTTCATTATAGCTTTCATTTTGCCAATTTTGATCATTTGATTACAAGATAAAAATCTTTACAATTAATTTTGTCCTGTCTTTGATTTTAATTGCTTCAATCAGAACATTATTTGTCTTGTCTTCATTTTCTTGTGTTCAAAACACATTCACTTCCAAGACACACCCTGAATTAATTCAGCTGAATTATTTTTTCTTTAGTCGGTATGCAAATATCTGACAAGAAAAATAGATTATTAGGTGTCAGTGGTTTGTAATCTTTTTACATGATTGATTGTGGGTGTTATTTTTGTTTTGTTTTTTTTTTCATATTTTGACTTTCTACTCTCCAGCTATCCTCAGGTGACTGCTGTATTGTAAAACGTGATGTATAGAAAAATGGATGTGTATGCTTCTCAAAATAAGGTTTGACAGTGTTACAGAACATAACAGATGCCTGATGAATGTGATGGGTCCACAGTAGAAACATTGTAACGAAAGATGGGGAAATTAGTGTTATTTGATGAACACAGGATGTGTGGGTAGTTTTAGGGTTATCAATGCAGAAAATGAAATCCTGTAATCAATCTTCAGATAACAACAAAAACAGGTTTACTTTGCACCAATGACCCTTAGGAAAAAGCCTGCATCCATTTCTTTTACTCTTTAGCAGTGAAAGAGAGGAACCTAGTTTGCTTTGCATGTTTGGCAGCCAGTCTAGAAATAGAACAAGTAAGTTCAAACCATCCTGGGTAAGACGATAAACTACATCCAGCAGCAAGGCCTCTGATCAAGAGGTTTTGAAGAGCATGGAACCACCTCTTAATTGCTAGTGTTCCCAGGTCCACCCTAACCCGGGGTGGTAACACTTGTTAGGGTCCCAGCTATGGGCAAATAGCTGACCCCACAACCTGACTCAAAACACTATGAAAGTGTAAAAATAGATTTTAATACCAGAAATACTTTTAAAAATTTAGTCTCAGCAATAAATATTTGACCAAAGAAAATATTACCAGAAATAAAAATCTTGTCAGCATTAAATAACCCATTGAGTTTAATATGCCACAAAACAAAACAAACCAAACTATACATTTTTTTTTAAAAATATTACCAGCTATACATTTTTGAACAAATTTTGTCGGCATTAAATAACCCATTGTGGTTAATATGCAGTAAACCAAACCAAATCAAACTTGTGTAAAAATAGGTTTTAATACCAGAAATACTTTGTAATAAAAAAAATTACCAGCAATAATTTTTGAAGGAAAAATTATTATCAGCAATACTTTAAAAAAAATACCAGCAATACAAACAGCTATACATTCTCGGGAAAAAAATATGACCGGCTATAGATTTCTTCAAGGAAGAATATTCCCAGAAATAGATTTTTGAAGAAAAACATTCCCGGCAATGAAAATTTTGTCGGCATTAAATAACCCATTGAGGTTGATATGCTGTAAAACAAAACAAAACAAACCATATTTGTACAGTCTGACGTTCTATGCAACAAGACCAAGAATAACCATAAACAATGATTAAAATATCTGAATAAAATTCAGACAAGGAGTTGTGTCCCTTTTACACTTGGAAATATTAAATTCAGAGTAATTTAGAACAATGTGTGTATGGAGAAATAAGTCAGGTTTTATTTGAATTATTTAAAAATCTGAATTCTTTCTTCCAACTAAACAATCAAATTAAATCTATAGTGATAAATTTGAGTTTATTCATACATAAAGTGTAGCCATTGCAACAAGAAAATGCCATAAATATTGACTCATAATTTTATGGAATCCATAAGCTTCTTCCTCTTTTATGTACAGTGTCTTTTCAGGATGTGGGTTTCATGGCTCTCCACAATTTCCTATCCTTTGTAACTTCTAGATCTTTTTTGGACTAAAGCAGGGCTCTATCCTTGAACCTACTTTGAATTTAATTTTCGCCATTGACCTTCCTGATGACCTCAGTTCTCAATTCGGTATCTATGCTGATAACAGAATCTTTTACTCCTGTCTCAATAATAAGGCTGATACGGTCAAATTGGCAACTGATTGAAAAAGTGGCCAACAGTTGTTAACTGGGGCAAGGAATGGCTTGTTAATTTTAATGCCTCCAAAAAGAAACTTCTTTCTATTAATCACTTGAAAGACCCTTTTGTACCTCCCATCAGCATCGCTGATGCTAAACTCTATGAGAGTGACTCGTTGCACCCTCTCAGACTAAAATTCTTGGCTAATATGAAGTGGAAAAATTATGTTGAATCCATTGCTAAATCTGCAGCTAAAAAAGTCAATTCATTGTGTCATGCTAGACAATTTTTGTCTCCAAAATCTATCTTTCATATTTATAAGTCTACCATTCACCTATGCTTTGAATATTGCTGCCACATCTGGCCCAGGGTTCCTGCTGTATATTTGGAGATTTTTGATAAAATCCAAAGGATCAGTAATATTATTGGTCCTGACCTGGCATCTCAGCTCCAGTCACTTTCCCACCACCATAACGTAGCTTCCCTGTACCTTTTCTATAAATTTCATGATAATTGTTCCGATGAACTCTTCACTATGGTCCCTGGACTTTATGAACTTAAGCGCAATATTAGATTGGTGGCAAGGTCTCATCAAATCCCAGTTGAATTGGTTAGATGTAACTAAGTTCTATGCTAACAGTTTCTTTTCTCACACTTCTTGCTCGTGGAACTCTCTTCCAGTTCCATGCTTCTGGGCCAACTTTGATTTTCAAAAATTTAAATGCAAAATCTGTCGTTATCTACCGTCATGATTACTCTTCTATTCTTCTTGCTTCCTAATATTTTTTTTCTTGTCCTTCCACACCCTGTGACCCCTTGAGTCTTAGAGGCTTTAATGCCTTGCATGGGGTCATATGATTTTTTTAAAAAAAAGTCTAAGCAACTATTGAAACTTTACCATCTTTCATTGTCCTTGCTCATCCATTCCCACCAACTCATTAGGTAGGTTACTCGTTGTTTCGGTCTGTCTCTCCTGTTTCCAATATGTCCTGTGAGTGTTAAATTCTCCAAGTCTTCTTTCATTAGATGTCCCAGAAAATTCAATGGTCTCTTTCTGAGTCTCCTTTTTTTAATTTCTTTGTTGCTTACATGTTCCATCCATAGTATTCTCAGTATCCTGCTGTAGGACCACATCTCTGTTGACGCAAATCTCCTCTTTATCTCTGAGGAAATTGTCCAAGAAAGCAGGAAACACATTACAAAAATGAAGCATAAATCCAATTTTCTGATTATTCCAGGAAGTGTACGCACATTGATTTCTGAAATCAGTCCAGTTCTTGAAAAGGAACTGTCTTTCATGAGTATAAGAACAAAAATTCTGGATTTGGCGCAGGTACTTCTTTGTAAAGCAATGATGAAAAATACATGACTTTGTAAACAATTATTTTTTTAATTAATTTTTGACTCATAATTCATTCTGTTGCTTTTTTTTATCACAACATTCAAATTGTTATTCTACTACTATTGAATAAGCAGCATAAATTATGAACAAGAATCATTCTTATCCCTGAAAGCCCGAGTTTTACTATCACCGTGACTTGCTGATTAGGCTAAGGTTTATTCATTTGCTGTTATAAAATACGCTTTATTTTTGTACTTTTCTAAAGATCATATGCTGCCATCTTGAGTTAGATTTTATAATAGTAGTACTTGACATAATAGTTTGATTTTTTTGTTTGCAATATTTCTTTCATAACAAAAAAAGATCAGTTAAGAGACGAGATATGGCACCAATATTTATGCATTGAATATTGCTGCCACATCTGGTCTGGTGCTTCTGCTATGTACCTAGAGATTCTTGACAAAAAAGAAGAATCTGCAATGTTATTGGTCTGGAACTGGCATCTCAGCTTCACTTACTTTCCTACTACCTGGCTTCCCTGTGCCTTTTCACTAAATATTTTCATGGTAATTATTCTGATGACCTTTCTTTTTTGGTACCTTGACTACAAATTTAAGTGCAGTACTAAATTGGCAGTCAAGTCTTACTATTTTACAGTTAAAATTGCTACAATAACCATAAGTTTTATTCTAACAGTTTTTTTCTCTCACAGAACTGTCTTCCAGCTTCATGCTTTCCAGCTAACTTTGATCTTTAAAAATTTAAATACAGTGTCAATCATCATCTTGTCTCCTTTTCTCTATCCTTTATACTTATTTTTCTCAGATTTCCTTACTCTCAGTAAACTTTTAAGTTTTAATGGATTTATTGCCTTCCTTGGGGTGAAATGATTAGAAAAAAGGTTATTTCTCTTCATTTTAATTGTAAACTCACCAAGTATACAATAATTCCCTCAAGAGAAATCAGATGAAAGAAATCCTAGTGAAAAATGAATAATAATTGACAAGGCTTGATGTAAGAAATTCAAATCTAATTCCATCTAATACTACGAGTGGAATAAAAAGCAAGAGAAATAAGATGAAAGAAATCCTAGTGAAAAATGAATAATAATTGACAAGGCTTCATGTAAGAAATTCAAATCTAATTCCATCTAATACTACGAGTGGAATAAAAAGCAAGAGAAATAAGATGAAAGAAATCCTAGTGAAAAATGAATAATAATTGACAAGGCTTGATGTAAGAAATTCAAATCTTATTCCATCTAATACTACTAGTGGAATAAAAAGCAAGAGAAATAAGATGAAAGAAATCCAAGTGAAAAATAAATAATAATTGACAAGGCTTGATATAAGAAATTCAAATCTTATTCCATCTAATATTACTAGTGGAATAAAAAGCAAGAGAAATAAGATGAAAGAAATCCTAGTGAAAAATGAATAATAATTGACAAGGCTTGATGTAAGAAATTCAAATCTTATTCCATCTAATACTACTAGTGGAATAAAAAGCAAGAGAAATAAGATGAAAGAAATCCTAGTGAAAAATGAATAATAATTGACAAGACCTCATGTAAGAAATAAGGATCAAAACAAAAAAGATAATGATACTATTATGAATTAATTGGAATATTGATAATAGATGAATAATTAATAAGTTCATTATGTGTTTGGTATTTTATATCAACATAATTTTGCTGATCAAAAGTATCACAACTGGTACTATATAAAAAACCACAACACATATCAATGCAGCATTTAATCTCCTTTGAAGTAGTCCCCTTTTGAAGCAATACATTTTATTCTGCATCATTTCCATTGATGGAAACTTTTCTGGAACTCCTTTTTTTTTTCTTTCTTTTTTTTTTTGAGATAGCAAGCAGGTGCTTTATCACATTCTCTTGGATTATCTCAATGCTTTGAAATCTCGTTTCTTTTCAAGTGGGATTTTATTTTTAAAGAGGAAAAAGAAAAGGGCAAGAGTTGTGGAATGTGTTCTTGGCCCAAAACTGCTGCACAAGCTGTTGTCATTGATGGAAATTCCGTGGTGTGGTCAGACGACCGCACTCTACACACTTTCCTTCCAAGCACTGCTATAAACAACAAAAACGAGTGTTCATGCATGACAGAGTTTAATTTCTGCACCGAACAGCTTCACTCTGCGTACTTTAGCTCTTTTACTCTAGCAAAAGTCCTGATTGTTTCTGATCAAACTATATTTTTAGGTCAAAGACTATCTGTCCGTTAATTAAAATAGAATGTAGATGTAAGAAAAGTAATTGAATACATTTTCAAATTATGTTTGAAATTACTTCTTTATACCTAATTTGCATGACTTTCATGGAGGGAAAGTTGTTGAGAAAGAAAGTTGCAGTCAAAGACTATAATCTGCAGTAAGACATAAAAAAGCAATCTTCATCTTACAATTTCAGGTAATGCAGAAAGAGCAGAAAGTGCATTAACTTAAATATGATGATCAAAACAACAAAGATAGTGATAATAGTCTGGATAATTCATAGAATAACAACACCACTTAATCAAAATTTAACCAGCAATTTATGATTAGCAATCAAGAAAGTGTTATTGATTTTTGTTGCTATTTTCTCATAGAGATCAAGTGAATAACGGTTTTCTATGCTGCCTATAAAAAGAAAATGATTTCTCCTTGCAAGAACATTTTTGCCGTGCTTTTGCCCTTTTGCTGAGACAGATATTCCCATCAAAAGTTAAAGGTGACCCCAAAGTTTATTTCCTGAACATAAGAAATTAGACATTTCTACATTTTGTGATCTGTACACTGACAGCCACAAACCAAAAGTGAGTGGCTATGTGTCCCGCCCACATTTCCTTCAAGACATGCTCAGTATTTAATTTATTGGCCTTTCTCAAAGGTTAAGTAATTTTTGAAAAAATTATGAAAAATCTCAAAGCAAAGATGTGATTTGAGATGTGCTTGTATAAACGAGAGGCAATCAAATGTATATTTTACCTGCAATATTTCTATCTGAATTCTATGTATTAGAACCATTCCAACAGGTTTACATATTTATTTTGTCCTACATTTCTTGCATTTTTCAAGTATCTTTCATATGCAGCAACCACCTTGGAATTTTTGACTGAATTCATAAAGCAATACGATCTCTCTCATTTCCTCCATATTCTTAATGTAAAGAGAACAAAATACTCAGACAGCTTTTTCTCCAGCTTTAGATATATTAAAAAAATAATATTGCATTTTTATTAAATAAGTATTTGTTATTTTAATCATCAAATTGTTTTTAAAATAGTGGGAATATTTTGTATGTTAAATAATAAAACTTTTAATTTTTCCAATAGATTAATGAAAATTTATTGTACTAAACTACGCACTGTAGTAAAACCAGCTGTACCTTGTACCCCATTACCTTGTACTTCTCTCCAAAATTTGCTTTCATTCAGTCAATGTATGGCTATTTTAGATGGTGTGATGGACAGACAGACTAATGGAAGTCTCAGAATTTTATATATAGATTTTAGTTTGGGTGATTGTGTGGAAAACTCGCTGCTGAAGACATAATGTATAGTTTGGTTTCAGAAAGATTATTTGGCAGTAAAAAATTATTACGGCAATCAAAGTTAATATTTAAAAAATATTATCATGCACAGTTTCATTTTGTGAAAATGTGTCAACAAAAGAAGACACAAAATAATTGGTGGCGATGAATGTGCTATTTTTATTTTTATTTTCTTTTGCACACAACGGCGCAAATAGAAGACCGACATTGCAGAAATAGTTGAGAAAAATACTCAAAAACCGTCATCGCTGCTTGTTTTCACCGATTCATTGCCAAAATCGTGTAGACAAAGTATCAAGTAATCTTGGGGCCAATCCTTTATTTATTTTGCATACAGCTGACGTGGATTGAAATCCTCGCAAGATTTAGTATCGTTGACTTTATTGCTTCCTCTGCCCATTTGAAACTTTCTCTACTCTGTTTATGTTTACTAGTGTGCTACTAATGCACATTATATTCTACCAAAATGACATTTATATAAAAACTTAAAGAAAAAATAGGCAAAAAACGTTATTGCATTTTTATTAAATAAGTATTTGTTATTTTAATCATTAAATTGTTTTTAAAATAGTGGCAATATTTTGTATGTTAAATAATAAAACTTTTAATGTTTCCGTTAGATTAATAAAAATTTATTGTACTGTATTTGGGTGTGATGGACAGACTAATGAAAGGCACAGAATTTTATATATAGATTATTTCATTATATATTTACTGATATGCATGTTTTTTCATTAAAAGGGAATTACTTTTTTTTTTTAAATTCTTTGACAGGTAATAATTTCAGGTGTAAGTAATTATTTAATATTGTTCTTTCTTTCTTTTTTCAGGTGAGTAATCATTTTCTTGAGAAATCTTCATTCTGTGAGTAAAAGCTTCTCTTTAAATTCCAACACAGTCAGGAAGGTTTTTAGCTGTATCTTTTTCTGGAAGTTCTGCCACCCAGTTGGTAAAGACAAGTTATTGGATGTCTGTTTATACCAGAAACTGTCTAACCATTTCATTTCTTTAACTTTGAATTAACCAATGTTATTATTTTAGTTAATGAGATTTTTCAGAAGAAATTCATCAATTTACCATTCTTCTTTTTCTTTGAATTGTAAATCATATGAAACATTAGTGAGGTAAAAGTTAAAGACAAAGTAGCAATTCCTGAGAGAACTAGTTTCATCATGCAGAAGGGACATAACATGGCCATTATATCAAACAAAGGAAAAAGCCTAATCTGACCAATTAAGTCTCAGAATTGAAGAGGAAGACGTCATGATGAAGGAAGATTTTGACAGAGAAGAAAGGATAAGTTCTTCAGATCAGGTAAATGCAACAGCTTATGGATGATAGTGGAAGTGGTTCAGACACTGAAGATGAAATAAGACAAAGATCTCCATTAAAAAAGAACAGGACATAAACCTCAAGGAGGAGAAGAGGAAAGAGGTTGTAGAAGAATTTCATGAACAACCAAAGGAATTAAGCCTCTTCGGTTCAAGGAGTGTAGTGGATTGGTAAATAGGATTGTACCTATTTGCATATGTTAAGTAGAAGAGATATAAAGTGTATAGTAAAGTAAGAGACAAGCTGACTACTGACCATGTGTTGTAGAACAACACTATACAACAATTAGATTTTTTGTTTTCCCAGTACAAAAATATCTCTTGAAAGATTGTCAACCAATCAAATTGAAAGCTTAAAGAAATACCACGAAGAAAAGTACATTTTTTAAGCAACCAGCATTTTACTACCAAAGAAAAAAAATGTTTTGAATTTTCTGAATATTTCAATGTTTATTTAAATCCTCTTTCGATCATGGCCTAAAACTGATAGAAATAACTAGCAATCTCAATCCAATTGCAAAAAACATGCAGAAAGGAAAGCTTTTCACTTAGTATGCTCAGCATCCTTCTGTAGAATCATATGTTGTCTCAAGTCTCTTCTCCACCTGTGAGGGAATTGTCCAGCATTCACTGCCATAAAGGTCAACTGATATTATGTAATGGTTCAGTAATCTTTTCTTTGATTTTGTTGCACTATATATATATGTATATATAGTCTTAAAATGTGCTATATTTATGGGATAAAGTGCTCAATATCAGAGATAGAGCGTGTGTAAATATAAAAGTGAACATAGAAGTCAACACTTAGAGGCGACAGTCTGTTTCATGCTAGATGCAATCGTCAGGCATGACAATTGCATCTAGCATGAAACAGACTGTCGCCTCTAAGTATTGACTTCTATGTTCACTTTTATATATATATATATATATATATATATATATTATATATTTACACACGCTCAATCTCTGATATTGAGCACTTTATCCCATAAATATAGCACACTTTAAGACGATATTTCTTCATATATATATATATATATATATATATATATATATATATATATGAGGCTCAAACACTAATATTAATATTCCATGGAGTATTAGTGTTTCAGCCTTTTATATTATACCCTTACTCTGTCCTGGACATTGAGTTCTACCTGGATTCTATCCTCTTGGGAATTTATATATATATATATATATATATATATATATATATATATTTTCTTTTAAACAAAATGATGGAATGGACACACATGCCACAAAATGCAGCTGTGGCAGTATACTTAAAACAAATTGTTTACTTTTAAGAAAAATAGTCTAGTTCAACTGTGCAAACGAGCAAGCACTGTTCCTCCCAACTTTGCCTTTTGCTTCATATTAGAATTGTATTCCTTCTCCCCCTCCACCTGATTGGAACCATTGTTCTTCTTGATTGATTTCATATTCATTGGCTTGTCATTATTCCCGGCCCATCATCCTTCAGTCATGATTCTCATTATTTACAGAGTTTTCACTTAACATTTAAATGCTTTATCAAAAGCAAAAATCAAATGAAATCGACTGTCATGATGTCCATCAAATTTGACAGCCAAAATTGGGTGCCAGGAAGTTGTTGATGGGTAATAGGTGTGGGTAGATGTGGAGGGAAGTGTTCAACCAAATTATCTGTATTTGTTTCCAGCTAATCTTGTTGTCACAGGAACAATAACTTTTTATTTACCTGTAACTTTTTCATATTTCTCCCACAAAAAAGAAAAACTTTAAATACTTTTACAGAGAAATAAACATTCTAGACTCTTAATAATGGGAAAACGATATATAATTTCTTTTTTACGGCAGAACAATTTCAGGAAAATTTATGACAAATTGGAAAAAAAAATTTCTACGAGATATTTAATCCTTTTATGTCGTGCAAAAAAATTTTCCATGTCATAAATTTTCCTGAAATGAATAAAAAGTTTCTTTTTATTCATTTTTCTCATTTACCTTAATTTCCCCGTGTATAATATGCCTTCATCCATAATACGCACCCCTAAAATTGTGCTGAAAGTGTGGGAAAATGCTTCTACTCATGCATAATACGCACCCCTTGTTTGATAATCAAACCCTATAAATTGTACCTGTCCAATTTCATTACGGCCAACATTTCCTCGTCTTATTTTTTTTTAAAATGGCTTTAAACATAGAATAATATTCTAATTTAGTTTTATAATAATTCTTATTTTATTTTAGATTTATTTTTAGGTACTTATGATTGTATTTGACATCCTTCTGGGGTCACAATTGCCGAATATTAGTGTCAAATTGTTGTATGTTTGTGGTGAGTAGTCATTTTACAACTGAAATCAACCTATGAAACAGCATTTTTTTTTTCAAGATTTTTTTTGTAGCTGTGCATAATACGCACCCCTAATTTTGCTTATTATTTTTTTAGAAAAAAAATGCATATTCTACTTGGGGAATTTTTTTTTTTTTAATCTTATCACTCCAAGCAAGGCTGGAGGCCACTAGCACGCAAGGGGTTACAGAAGGTTTGGAGGAAGAGCAGACAGGAGTGGTAAAGGAGAGGATGTGGAGAAAGATAGTGGATCGATCAAGGCAAGGGGGTTACAGAAGATTTGGAGTGAGAGCAGATAGGAATGAAAGGGGAAAGGATGTGGAGAAGGGAAGTGGATAGATCAAGGCAACTGGAGATGTCGATTGACATTACACTTAAATAGTTGGAGATTGTATTTGTCAGGGAAACAGGAATAGGGAAGGGAGTTCCACAGGCGAGATGTGCGAGACATGAAGCTATTGGAGTAGAAGAGACGTCTACATCTAACAGTTTCAACGGTTACAGTATTTAAATAAGATTCAAGGACTAAAGAAAATCTGTTCATCAGTTCAGCTTAAGAATAAAATTTGAAATTCAGAGATGCAGATGGGGAGAAAAATGAAAGAGTGTTAGGGTTAATATGTTCTGAGATTCTCTGTCAATTCTTAGAATTCTTTTAATTAAAGGAGAACTTGGAACATTTAACACTCACAAGGCATTTCAAATGAAAGAGGAACGAGGGAAGACAGAGCCACCTACCTGATGATGGAACAGGGAGAGTAGGAGGTTTGGCAAAAGGACAAACGTTGTTAAAAGCCCAGAAGAGAGAGGAGGTTGTGGAGAGATATCATTGCCACATCCTGAAAGGACATAGCACATAGATGTAGAGTATTTGAGCCCCCCCCCCCAATTTAACAATTAGTATTTTTCATACTGTCTTTGGTTTAATTAACTTCTATTAACTTTCGATGAAGAAACTGTTTAACTCAAAGTATTATGGCCATTTTATTTAGAAAGGGGTTTACCTAAAATTTTAAAACCTTCCAGCCCTATGATTACCATTAGTGAGCAAGGTAGATTTGGCAAAAACAGCTGAAATTTTAAGGAAACTTTATACAATAATGAGTTAATTTTATTCTTATCATTTATGTATGTTACGTTTCCTGCTTTGTGTCCTGTAGAACTGGATCCGAACAATGGTCCTTAGGCCCTATAGCAGAATTGTCATTTAATTGATAGCACTTTTCTTAGTATATGGGATGTTCCTACTAGGGCAATCTTCTGGGCAACTTGTATATTAATGTTACTGTGGTGAAATAAAAAGAAAACGGCCACCAGCGAGTAAATTTGAGCTCTCCCAACTGGTAATCCAACCTCTAGTCGTTCCTTCTTGAGTTCTGTCTCAAAATCGCACAAACAGACTTTTCCAGCCGCCAACCGTGAACGTCACTCCAAGCCCTTTTCAACTGGGAAAAACTAGATGCTTTTATATTTGTCCATATACCCATCATCCCTTGCGTCTTCATGCGATCCCATAATTCATTGCGTCTCTGTCCCATAATGCATTGCATCTTCATTGCATAAAAAGGCAATGCATGTCCCTCCTTATTCCTTTACGTTATCTGGCCGAGGACGGATTACGGCAGAGCGGTAAGTGCTTTTTTTCTCCTTCATTTCAACTGCAGTAGCCTTACATGCTAAGCAAAGACGGGCTCTTTTTTTGGCGGGGAAAAGGCAAGTCGCAACCAGTTGTGCTCGTCCCAGGTTCTGCCTCATCATGTCTGCCACAGTTACCTGGGACACTATTATTAAAATTATCCATTCCTTTTCTCATAAGGTCCAGTGTTCCGATTACTATTGGTACAGTCTTAGTCTTCATTCCCCATATCCTGTTAATCAGGTACTTGTATTTGGACAATTACTCAACAATTTTCACGGAGATGTTTCTCTCTGATGCTACTGCTATATCAATAAGCATACACTTCCTGAATTTCTTGTCTTTTATGATAACATCACGTCCGTTGGCTGTTATTTCCCTGGCAGTTTAAAATGGCATGTCCCAGAGGATAGTTACATTGTTATTTTGGGTAACTGTGTCTGGTTGGTGCTTATACCATCTCTCAGTGGTTTAGATTTTGTGCCTCTTGCATATCTTCCAGTGCACATATATCGCTACCTTGTTATGTCTTTGGGTTCCTACATGATCCTGGGTATGATGATAAACTACATCAGGCAGCAAGGCCTCTGATTAGGAGATTGAAGATTTTGAGGAGTATGGAACCACCTCTTAATTACTTTTGTTACTAGGTCCACCTTGACCCGCGGTAGTAACACCTGTTAGGGCCCCAGCTATGGGCAGATAGTGAACCTCCAAACAAAAACACCATGGAAGTTTAAAATACCTATTTATAGAAAAAATACCAGCAATATATTTTTATGTAAAAAATGATCAATAATATCTATATTCTCGTAAAATAACCAACAATACTGTTGTAATGTAAGTAAAGAGTGCGTTGAGATTGGGGGAAACAGCAACTACGGGGGGTAAAAAGGCAGAAAAGGGGTGAAAGAGATGGGAGGTAACAAAAATAACACTGCCTTGGAAACCACGCAACTTTATGAAAAAAATGACCACCAGACTGACTTCACAAGATACCATGTCTTGCCCACTGCTGTTACTTTTATTAGCATGAGGCATCTTACAAAGACCCAGATTTTGACCAGGTGCAGAGAGGCCTGTGTGTAGACATGCCGATCTGTCCTGCTGTTAATGGAGAAAACTCGGATGTAACTTGTGTTGACCCACATATCCACATGTGATCCTGGGCCTCTGAACTGATGTGATTACCAAAATTACTTATTTTATAGTAGAATTACCAACAATATATTTTATAGCAAAATGATCAACAATACATTTTATCTGTATTTGAAGGCATACAATTACATTTAAAATATTTTAGATTTTAGCATTAAATAACCGATAGAGATGTTGATATGCCACTAAGCAATCAACCAACCAACCTTGAAGACAAAGGATAAACCTTAACATTTAATGTAGTTTTCATGCTCAGTTGCAAATGACAACTTTGGGTGGATTCTTGCTATAAAATAATTGGAATGTGTTCCTCATGAGCTTCTCTCAACCCTGCTAGATGTCCCAGTAGAAAATGTCTTGAAACATAACTCAGCCCAAATTAGACTTTGAATGTTATCGCCATTTCAAACATAGCTGTCAGTGGAAGTGGTATTTTTCAGCTTCTGAAAAATGAAACTTTCTGACAGCTGTTGTTGCAGCTTACCCATCTCAGATTTTGTAACTTTCTGCCAAAGATTTCATCAAAGATGCCTTTTTTTTCTCATATTTTTTAAAAAATGATTTGCTTGATATGTTTTGTCTATCACTTTCAAATTTATTAAAGGCCAGCCTTGTTTGTTAAAATAAGTTACCTACCTAATCAAATGACTGAATTTCTGGGATGAGGAGTTATCGTTATTTACATGCATGCTCATGTGTGCCATCCATCGGCCTCAAGAAAGCCCTGAGAGCTATGCCCAAAGAGCTATGCCTCAGCTGCTGATGGTGGCGCAGCATCAGTTATAGCTGTAGGGGCCCTCAAAGGAGTGACAGTCTTGATTGCAAGGGATGCTTTCTCCTGATGTGGTTGTGTTGTTTTCATTCCTTTGAACACACTTCACCCCAGTGGCAAGCATCTGTTTCTTCTCTTCTCACTTCAACCCTCGGTGTAAATTCAGTCTCAATTGTTTGTGACGTCCATGTCTGTTGCCCTCTTGTCAGTGACCAGTTCCTCATACAGAAGAACCTTTGAAACTATTGTGGGGAGGTGATGATGGAGTGCAATCTCCAGGACTGGGCAGGGTTTTATGAGAGATTGACGGTTACCCATGCAGCACGTCTCCCCTTTCCATGCCACCAATATTGTCCAAGATAAAAGGTAGAATCCAATACAGCTTGTCAATATGGGATAGCAACAACAAAGATGAGGATGATAGGTTGCATGTAAATCGTGTAAATCATTGATTGTCAACGTGAGCCTGAAATGTTTGCTCTTATGTGGGCCTGAAATTCCCTTGACCCCAAAAATGGGCGACAAAGAAGAAAAGGTGTAAATAATAACTCCTCATCGCAGAAATTGAGACAAAAATTATCAAATCTGTACAAACCTGATGTGATACGTCAATGGGTGATAACAACAACAAAGATAAGGATATTAGTCCGCATGTAAATAATCTTTTCATGCATTTCTCACTAACGTGATGTGGCTTCTATTTTCATGGCAACTCCTCTGACAAGCTTTTTTGCCTGGTGCCCCCCCCCAAACACACACAACATGAATTGAAGTGTGCTACAAGATTGGCATTTAGGTCCCACCCATTTACTGTTGAAATAGTTAAATGCAACTGCAACTTCTAATCCAACAATTTCTTTTCTCACACTTCCTGCTTGTGGAATTCCCTTCTGTTTACTTGCTTCCCTGATAACTACAATCTTTAAAAATTTAAATGCAACCACAATCACCATCTTCTGTCTTCTTAAACCCCTGTTCATCTTTTGTCCTTTCCTCAATTCTCCCTATACTCAGTTTTTCTCTCACTCTTACACCCAGTAACCCCCCTGTGTACTAGTAGCATTCTCTACTTGCTTGAAGTGAAATGATGAACAAAAAAACTTTACAAAATAGTAGCTTTGTCAATAAAATAATATTTCGTACTAAATGACCCTTATTGATGGTCTGGAAAAATGTTCATGAATTATCTGCTCTTTAAAAGCTCTAGAAAATGTTTAGTTTATCTGATGATTGGATTTCAGAAATGCTTGCTTCAGCTAAATGTTCTGCATATGAGTAAGGGGTTGAAATGACGATGCATTTCTTTGAAGGGCAAAAGTTGTGACAGTTTTGTGTTGGTTTCCTGAAAGTGAGCCATTTTCTAGAATCATAATTGTTGAAATATTTTTTTTTACAATAAGGTTCACCCTTTTAAAGGCCCGGGGGGCACTCCAGGTAGAGGGTTACATTTAGAGGCCATTTGTGTGTATATAAGTGTAAGATATTGGTTTAACCCTAGCCTTGAATCGGTGAAGATTGTAGTGATCGGGGAAACATCTTGTTGGGAGTCGTTTCCACAGGTCAGTGGTTCATGGGAAGAAGCTGCGTGAGTGGAGCTTACTTGTCAACATTTCTTTACTAATGAAAAAGAGAAAAAAAAAGAAAAGCAATTATGGAATTATTTTGATAAACTTTTCTTAAGGAGTAAAAAATCAATATTAAACTTGACTTTTAAACTGTAATAAGGAAAAGTCATTTTGTTATAATTAGCTGCTTGGAAAAGAAAAACTTAAAGAAACTCCTGACTTTCTTACCTGATCAATTTTTCTTTCATCGGTTGCTTAGAGTGAGTTTGGAGTTTATACCAACACCTGAGACATCACACCCTAAAGAAAAGATCTTCTCTTTTATTGTTCTCTTCATTCTTTTCTTCTCTTTTTTTTCTCCTTCCTCTTCTTTTCTTCTCTCATTTCTTCCTCACTCCTCTTGTTTCTTCCTCTCTCCTCTTCTTTTTTCTTTTGTTTCTTCCTCTCTCCTCTTCTTTTTTCTTTTGTTTCTTCCTCTCTCCTCTTCTTTTTTTCTTTTGTTTCTTCCTCTCTCCTCTTCTTTTCCTTTCTCGTTTCTTCCTCTCTTTGCTTTTTATTCTTTCTCCCTCCTATTTTCTCTCGCTCTTCTTCATTTTTTGTCTTTTATTTGTCTTCTCATATATATTTTTTTTCTCAGTTCATTTCTTTGGTACCCTCCCTCTCTCCTATAGAAAGAATGTCCTTGTTATACCATCAAATCAATATCTATTATAAATTCTTTTGCCAAATTTTGGAGTCTGACATTTTGACCTTTTCACCTCTGATTTTTGGAAATTTTAAAAATGTTGATCAAAGAACAATTGAAAAATAAACTCAAAATTTTGGCATGTTAAGAACATGAAAAAGAACGTCACAGAAATTAATTTAAGCAAACCTAAAATGCATGAAGTGGATGAAGAATCAACAAATGATTTGAAGAAATTGATGCATGCAGAATAAAGATTCAGAATGTTAATGTCATTTAAATACATGAAAACAATCAAACTGGTGCCTTTTATGTAAAAAGAGAAATCTTGCAGTTGCAGGAAGAAGTACAGAGGGTCCTCAACTTACAACAGAGTTTGCTTCTCACAATGCAATTTTCCATGTAAATGCGAACGTACCCAAGATTTTCCATAAATAAGCACTTATGTTACTTATCTATGCTAATTTTTTTATCCTGTGACCCCTAGGGTTGTAGCAGAAACACACCCATTGCAGCCACAGTAGAAGTGGTGTTTATTGGGCAAGATAGCCTGATGGAGCCCGACCCTCTCCAGGCCAGTTTTGAATTCAGTTTTTTTCTTCTCCTATACTAGTTGCCACCCAGTCTGCCCTGCTATTTGCCCATGTCTGGGGGGAGAAGAAGAGGATTCATACATTTCCCAAGGGTATTTAGCACGTAAGTGAATATAT
Organism: Acanthosepion esculentum; assembly: GCA_964036315.1. Lineage (NCBI taxonomy): Eukaryota > Metazoa > Mollusca > Cephalopoda > Sepiida > Sepiidae > Acanthosepion > Acanthosepion esculentum. Next base: position 78,822,427 of record OZ038515.1, read on the forward strand.
TGGAACCAACAGGAATTCAAACTCAGCTCTACAATTCCTCAATCTGAGCCGCTATCCATTACTTCATCGTGCCTCCCAAATACAGTTCTAATACAATAGTAATAATCTATTAATAATCTGTTAATAATCTATTAATAATCTATTAATAATCTGTTAATATTCTATTAATAATCTGTTAATATTCTATTAATAATCTATTAATAATCTGTTAATAATCTATTAATAATCTGTTAATAATCTATTAATAATCTGTTAATATTCTATTAATAATCTATTAATAATCTGTTAATAATCTATTAATAATAATAATCTGGTACATAACAACCTATTTTTCTTACATATGTTTGGACTAAAAATATAATTAGACTTTAAAAAAAAAACACATGGAGGACACATATAATGAAATTATATATTTCTAGCCAGCAATGTTATTGGCTCTCAGCAGATGAGATGATCAAGTGTAAGATCTTGCTGTGTTTGTAGTACTTAGAAGCAGCGGCAAGTCTGGGAAGGAAAGGAAAACCAAACATGAATTTGTTTTTTCTTTTTTATCAGGAATTCATCAATTGTCCTTATCTCTTACATGGAAGCTCAATATGTATTCACATATGTCCATGTTTTAAGGGACATCAAAACACGACAAACCAAGGTCAGTGGTGATGAACATGTGCATGTATACAGTAAAAAAGATAAGAGAACAGTTCTTTACCTTTATTCCTGTGGTTGGCTTGCAAATGTTGTTGGAGATACTGGAGCAGGTGAGTCTAGAAAGATAGAACCTACAGAAGGTACTGGAGAGACAGCTGATATAGAAAGTACAGAATCTGTTACAGGCACTGGCCTCTCTACCTCTTGAAAAAATGTTCCAAGCTAGTCTGGAAGGATTCCCTCCTCTTCTCCCAAATCTCCTTGTAACACTGCAGGATATCCATGACTCCTCTGGTGACCTTAGTGTATCTGGCAATGTTGAGGTCCCCTGTTCCAAACTTTTCCAACCCTTCCTCAGGACAAAACCTCCTGCCAAGTTTTTGCTTGTAAATCTCTTTGATTGTGGGTTTGCTATGCCCTCCACCGCTTCAAGCAGCTGCCTATCCAGTTGAATGATATCCTCAGCAGATAGCTCTTTTCAATGAGATGCCAGCAGCTCTGTGACATCAGCCTCCACCTCCTAATCAAGTACTTATTCATGACAGCAACCTTTTCTGTGACAGCCTTAACTGTTTCCTCAAAGCCATAAAAATCATTCACAAACTGGGGTCGCAGTTACTTTCATACACTATTTAAGTCCATCTGCTTAACTTCATCTGAAGCATCAGCAATCTTCTTTATACCATTAAGAATATTGTAAGATTCCCCCAAATCCTTGAGATTCAAGTTATTGTCCTTCTTGGTTACTTAAAGCCATAGCAATCGTCCTTCATAGGTAATAGGCCTTGAAAAAGGCAATGACACCTTTTGGTCTGTAGGCTAGGCTAGTAATGGTGTTAGTTGGAAGGTAAAGAACCTTGTATAGCTGGCCACTCATATTCAAGGATACCTGTCTACTAGGGCGGCTAGCCAATCCCTATTGCAGATGCTTGCTCAGGTGCATTTGTGTTTATTGAACACCCACAGAGCCCACCTGTGGTTTATACTGCAACTATGCTGAGCAGACCTTAGTTACAGTTTCTGGGAAAGAGCATGTTATCTAGCGTGATCAACAATTTGAACAAGGCCAGCACACTCAAGCCATCGGCCACGATGACTTGTGACTTTGAGCTAGCACAGCAATCGACAACCCCCCAAGGGTTCCATCTACCCAATTTCGCTCACAAGGCTTGGGTTGACCCGGGGTATGGCTTTCAGGCACTTTCCAAAGGTGCTGCACGTTGGAATCCACCCCTCCAGTCCAATAACATCAGGAAGTCTCCTTACTGACAAATCGACCATGGTGAGATTTGAACCTGGGTCTCATGATCAGAAAGCGAATGTTCTAACCACTCAGCCATGTGCCCACTAAACAACCTTGATATCTTGATGAAAGTCATTCCAATTGGCAGGGTGACCAGAGGCATTAGCCAGCACTGGCAACACTTTAAGGGGCAGAACCTTGGAAGCAAGGTAAGTCTTAATTCCTGTCAGAAAATGGTTGGTGAACGAGTCCTCAAAAATATTAAATATCACCTATGCCCTCTTGTTAGCCTTTCAGATGACAGGAAGTTGACCCTTCCAAATGCACTTGAATGTCCTTAGATTCTCAGCCTGACACACCAGCAAGGGTCTCAGAATGAAGTCACCTGCAGCATTAGGTCCAAGAAACAAACTGAGCCTTTCCTTTCTAACTTTATGGCTTGATGCTGCCTTCTCATACTTGGCAATGTATGTACTAGACATGCACTTCCCGAACAAGCATAAACCACATAAACCAACCCCTACTGGCCACAAACTCTTCACTTTCACCCCCTTTTCACTTTTCAAAGGTTCAAACAATCTTTTAGCCTTCTCCAGAATTATCATAAATCTCACAGGGATACACTGTTGATTCTGGTCTTTGAGCCAAAGTACTAATAATCTTTCCATCACAATAATGAGAACATTACACTGCTTAGTAAAAAAAGTGAATTTCATTGGAGCAGATCTTTTTACATGTTCAATGATGTGATCTTAATCCTTGATAATCACCGTGACAGTCAAGCAACTTAAACCAAGCAACTGGCCAACGTTCATCACTGTTTCTCTCTTTTCAGAGAGTTTAACAATGTCTAATTTCACTTGCATGATGATTTGTTTTCCTTTTCTTCAAGGCACTGCCAACAGAAAAGGTTACACTTTGCTTGGGAGCCATAATAAAGAGCAGTAAGTTCCCACAAAAGCAACACAAACAAAAGAGAGCAGGCGCACCACAACAACCCAATATCACATGCAACCAAGAAATGATCCACACTACCTCCCCTTGTTCTAGCACCATATGATGACACATTCTTCTGCTGCATAATATATTTTCTACTGTGTCATATATTCTTTGTTTTCTCTATGTATAAGGCAAACGACATAAAACAACATTAATGAAGATTGTATCATAAAAATGAATCATTGTAGGTTGGAACTGTCATAAGCCACGGATTTACTGTACATGAAAACTGATTCCTCAGCAGTAATTCTTATCGATGAATGTAGAGTTACATTGGATGGACCTGATGTCTGAGCGAGAGGCTTGGTCCTCCATGGAAATAATCGACCTAGAAAACTTAGATAACAGCGAGAATAGGGAGCACCCAAGCAAGGCAATAATGCCGCTAAGATGCAAGGGGTTATTGGGAGTGGAAGCAAAAGAGAAAACTTAAGAGAAAGGACAATAAAAGAACAGGATCCAGGAAGACAGAAGATTTTGATTGATGTTGCATTTAAATTTTTGGAGATTGTAGTTGGCATGGAAACAAGTAATCAGAAATATTTTCCAGAGGTGAGAAGAAAAAATAACTATTAGAATAGAGCATACAGTTACATCTAGCTATTTCCATAGTAAAGTGATGAGACCTAATAGCCAATCTAGTAGTATGCTAAATTCACACAGGAATCAAGAAACCAATTACATTACAGACCTATCTTTGGATTTTGTTGAGAAAAATTACCTGGCATGACAGTGTGAACCAAGTTTCCTAATGGCAGACTTTTTATGCCTATTGATTCCTTGGAGAACATAGGGGGCCACAACACCACCTCTCTAGCAGATGTGATTCCAGGCGATCTTCTTAATACGCTGAAATAGCTTGTGGTGAAATAAAAAGCAAACAGCAACCAGCGAGTAAATTCAAGCTCTCCCAACTGGTATTCCAACCTCTAGTCGTTCCTTCCTGAGTTCTGTCTCAAAATTGCACAAACAGACTTTTCCAGCCGCCAACCATGAACGTCGCTCCAAGCATGCCCACTGTGAAAAACTAGTTGCTTTTATATCTGTCCATATACTCATAATCCCTTGCGTCTTCATGCGATCCCATAATTCATTGTGTCTCTGTCCCATAATGCATTGCATATTCATTGCATAAAAAGGCAATGCAAGTCCCCCCTTATTCTTTTACGTTATCTGGCCGAGGACGGATTACGGCAGAGCGGTAAGTGCTTTTTTTCTCCTTCATTTCAACTGCAGTAGCCTTACATGCTAAGCAAATACGGGCTCTTTTTTGGCGGGGAAAAGGCAAGTCGCAACCAGTTGTGCTCGTCCCAGGTTCTGCCTCATCATGTCTGCCACATCGGCACATGTCATGCTGGCTGACTTCACCTCTGCGTCAATACTTCTGCACAAAGTCTGTTTCAATCAACCCACTTTTCGCTTCTCTTGTGAATTCCAGTCAAGGGCCTGCCAGGGGACACTAGAAGCAGGCTTGCAGTGTGTGTGGTCGACCCCTCCCCATTTCCGTTTCTTGATGTGTAACCTTGATTGGGGCTTGTCTGGTCATGTCCCACAATTGGTCATTGGAGACGACATCCGGCCACCTGATATTGAGGATATTCCTGAGACATCGGTTGGTTAATGTCTGAAATATGTGGGTGTTGGTCTTGGTTAGCCGCCAGGTTTCTGAGCCGTAAAGTAAGAGCGACTTGACGTTGGTGTTGAAGATCCAGATCTTGTTGTAAAGGGAGACGGCTGCAGACTAAGAAAGAGAATTGATTCAATATAATCATTCCAGTATTTATGTTGGTAGAAAGCCTGGCGCCAAGAAGGTGCAATGAGTTTCTCTGTGAAAATGGAAACAAATCTTTAAGCAAAGAAGATATCTGGGAAGCAATAAAATCTACACGGATGGGATATTGCGTTAATCAAATACATTTTTGTAGCTAATATCTTTTGAATTTATTGATAAAGAAAAAAGTAAATGATATACAGGGTGCGGCAGAATTACCTCCCACATAATGGTAAGATATTAGCTAGATGAAGAGAATATTGCTAGTAAGGTCTTACCATTATCTGGGAAGTACTTCTTCTATGCCCTGTACTTAATTTGTCTACCGAATAAAAATCTTTTTAATAGGGTTAGATATAAGCTGAAACTTGCATGATTATCTAAATATAAAAGTAATCGTGGACGAAAGAGAAAATAAAATAAACAGGATGATTTGCAATCGTCTCTCTACTTATGGCTTGAAATATTGTAGCCAAAATATAAGACAATGATGAATTTGTTATTCCAAGTAAATTAATTATGAATGAATGTCATCTTTTGTTTCTGACATGGCTAGATCGAGTTAAAAGAAATCGTTCAGGAATCTAGATTGACTCTCTGGTAAATTTTAAAGGAAAGCAAAAATGATTTTAATGAGAAATCATTCTGCTGGACTCTTGAAATATCATTGAGTATTACTGGATGTTGTCCTCCCTTTCTCTCTCTCTCTCTGTTCCAAACTCACACTTTTAGTCTTTTGTCATCTCTTCCACCCTCTCTGTCAAGGTCTGTACTCTTTCTCACATACTCTCTCAAATGTTTCCATTGCTCTCTCTCCCTTTCACTCATTTAATCTGCTTTTTTTCTCTCTCTCACTCTTTTATTTTGCTTTCCCTCTGTCTCCCAATCTTATTTTACTCTCTCACCCATTTATTTTCTTTCTCTATCTCTCGTCTATTTTGCTCTAGCTCATTTACCCATTTTGTACTCTCTCTCTTTTGTCGCCTTAGCTCTCTCTCTCTTTTGTCTCCTTAGCTCTCTCTCTCTTTTGTCTCCTTAGCTCTCTCTCTCTCTCTTTTGTCTCCTTAGCTCTCTCTCTCTTTTGTCTCCTTAGCTCTCTCTCTCTTTTGTCTCCTTAGCTCTCTCTCTCTTTTGTCTCCTTAGCTCTCTCTCTCTTTTGTCTCCTTAGCTCTCTCTCTCTCTTTTGTCTCCTTAGCTCTCTCTCTCTTTTGTCTCCTTAGCTCTCTCTCTCTTTTGTCTCCTTAGCTCTCTCTCTCTCTTTTGTCTCCTTAGCTCTCTCTCTCTCTTTTGTCTCCTTAGCTCTCTCTCTCTTTTGTCTCCTTAGCTCTCTCTCTCTTTTGTCTCCTTAGCTCTCTCTCTCTTTTGTCTCCTTAGCTCTCTCTTTTGTCTCCTTAGCTCTCTCTCTCTTTTGTCTCCTTAGCTCTCTCTCTCTTTTGTCTCCTTAGCTCTCTCTCTCTCTTTTGTCTCCTTAGCTCTCTCTCTCTCTTTTGTCTCCTTAGCTCTCTCTCTCTCTTTTGTCTCCTTAGCTCTCTCTCTTTTGTCTCCTTAGCTCTCTCTCTCTCTTTTGTCTCCTTAGCTCTCTCTCTCTCTTTTGTCTCCTTAGCTCTCTCTCTCTCTTTTGTCTCCTTAGCTCTCTCTCTCTCTTTTGTCTCCTTAGCTCTCTCTCTCTCTTTTGTCTCCTTAGCTCTCTCTCTCTCTTTTGTCTCCTTAGCTCTCTCTCTCTTTTGTCTCCTTAGCTCTCTCTCTCTCTTTTGTCTCCTTAGCTCTCTCTCTCTCTTTTGTCTCCTTAGCTCTCTCTCTTTTGTCTCCTTAGCTCTCTCTCTTGTGTCTCCTTAGCTCTCTCTCTTGTGTCTCCTTAGCTCTCTCTCTTGTGTCTCCTTAGCTCTCTCTCTTGTGTCTCCTTAGCTCTCTCTCTTGTGTCTCCTTAGCTCTCTCTCTTGTGTCTCCTTAGCTCTCTCTCTTGTGTCTCCTTAGCTCTCTCTCTTGTGTCTCCTTAGCTCTCTCTCTTGTGTCTCCTTAGCTCTCTCTCTTGTGTCTCCTTAGCTCTCTCTCTTGTGTCTCCTTAGCTCTCTCTATTGTGTCTCCTTAGCTCTCTCTATTGTGTCTCCTTAGCTCTCTCTATTGTGTCTCCTTAGCTCTCTCTATTGTGTCTCCTTAGCTCTCTCTATTGTGTCTCCTTAGCTCTCTCTATTGTGTCTCCTTAGCTCTCTCTATTGTGTCTCCTTAGCTCTCTCTATTGTGTCTCCTTAGCTCTCTCTCTCTCTCTATTGTGTCTCCTTAGCTCTCTCTCTCTATTGTGTCTCCTTAGCTCTCTCTCTCTCTTGTCTCCTTAGCTTTCTCTCTCTCTCTCTTGTCTCCTTAGCTTTCTCTCTCTCTCTCTTGTCTCCTTAGCTCTCTCTCTCTCTCTCGTCTCCTTAGCTCTCTCTCTCTCTCTCTCTCGTCTCCTTAGCTCTCTCTCTCTCGTCTCCTTAGCTCTCTCTCTCTCTCGTCTCCTTAGCTCTCTCTCTCTCTCGTCTCCTTAGCTCTCTCTCTCTCTTGTGTCTCCTTAGCTCTCTCTCTCTCTCTCTCTCGTGTCTCCTTAGCTCTCTCTCTCTCGTGTCTCCTTAGCTCTTTCCTCCCTCTCCTGTGTCTCATTAGCTCTCCCTCTTCTCTCTTTCTCTCATTCGTCTTCTTTGCTCTCTTTCTCCTCTAATTTGTCTCCTTAGCTCGTTCTCTCACTCACCCTTCCTCTTTGCTATCTCTCTCTCTCATTTCCTTCACTATTACGCATCTTAGTGTATTTGTCTATATCTGTGCATATGCTGGCTTCAATATCCCTAGCCTTGAGCCCTTTCACCCACTCCCATCATAGACATGTGTGTGTGAGCGTGTGCGTGCGTGCACAAACACTAATTTGTACAGTACAACAAGAAACTAGAGTTTCCATATTTGCTCAAGCAAGAACTACTTTCTGTTCAGATATAGATTCATAGACTGAAAAGAACTTTACATATTACAAGTCATTATCTCCGTGAATTTACATTGAACCACATCGGAGTGTGTATCTGCGCGCGTTTGTTGTAGAGTAGAAAAAGCTCAGCTGCGTTTCATGGTTACATATTTTAATTAAATTCACTGCAGATCAATTTTTATCAAGAGTTAGTAAAACACAAGAACCTATTTTCACAATTCTGAAACATTTTCTTTGATTTTATAGAGAAAATCTAGTCTTCAAAATTCTAATCTCCTTCATTCCTATTCTAGTGATGGCTTTTATTCCATACATGGTGCTTGGTTGGGGATGCTTGTGAACATGGCTAAAAGAATGAAATACCAATTAACAAAAGTGCATTCTCTTTAAATTGGAACAACAGAAACGAGCCAGGGAAAATCTCTGGTTATTTTCGGGTGTGGTGGGGCCGACAAATGACCATTGTCCTGGAGATTGACTTTACACATACTTAATACATTTTGTTGTAAAATAGTCAAATAAAAAGCCTCAATATATATATATATATAAAGAAATATAGTCTTAAAGTATGCTATATTTATGGGATAAAGTGCTCAATATCAGAGATAGAGAGTGTGTAAATATAAAAGTGAACACAGAAGTCAACACAGTCTGTTTCAGGCCTGACGATTGCATCTAGCATGAAACAGACTGTCACCTCTAATTGTTGACTTCTACGTTCACGTTTATATATATATATATATATATATATATACACACACACACACACACTGTCAGATCATACAAAGATTGGTAAAAAAATAATGGTTCTTGTAATTTAATTTTAAAATATTAAAATTCCAAAAAATATATATATATATATATATATATAATCATTCATACATGTTTCATGAAATAATATAGAGAAGTTGTGTGTATTTTAAGCAACCTCCTTTCATAACGTCTGATGAGCTTAATAACATTATCATTGAAAGACGAAAGAAAATCACCATTTCGATGCATGTGTTGTTCTTATTCCTTCCTAAGGTCTTGGCTACCATAAGCCATCATCGAAGATTACATATGGTCAGTTTGAAACAATGATAGTTTGTTTGATATGGAAGATTGCTATACAAAGATAAACCTGCATATATATATATATATATATATATATACACACACATACACACATGTGTGTACAT
>OZ038515.1:78831418-78958918 GCA_964036315.1 Acanthosepion esculentum
CGTTGACTTACAGAAACTTATAGGTAGTTACTACCTACGGTGTAGTCACTCATGGGGGTGACAGGTTATTCCATTACATCATCATCCAACTAAACAATGCCTTTATCTGTGACAAGCTGCACCTCCTCCAAACTTTTCTTCCCTCAGTCAAGCCATTTTGCTTGGAGGCACTTGAGAGCTGCTGTCATCATTGAATCTTGTGATGGTTGTAACCTTAAATCCTCTTTATGCCTCTTCAAGGATTTCTTTTCACCATCCTCTTGACAACTTCATTCCCTCTCCTGGTACAAACTGAACGCCTTCTTACTGGATTTGGGTTTGGTGAGGTTGTTGGCTCCTCTTGAAACTTTTTCCACATATAAAATCAGTTTTTCATAGATTGAATTGTCTTATCTAACAATTCTCCATAACATCTATTTTCAATGTAACTGATCACATTTTTGGGAGCCACCATATTTAACTGTAAATATTAAAACAAAAGAATGTTTGAAAGTTTTTATGCAAAATTTGAAACTATTTTTTTTTATTTCAATTCATGTTTAACTAATGGGTAAATCTTTATGTTTAACTAATGGGTAAATCTTTATGTTTAACTAATGGGTATATATTTTTGCTGCACCAGTTACATTTTAAGTTCCTTTCAAGTTGATAGAAATTTTTATCTATACACTTTTTTATTGTTTTTTTTTTCTTCTTTTTTTTTGCATGGATTTATTGAACATTGTTTTTTTTTTAATATACCAATTTAATAACAAAGAAGCAAGACATCTTTCAGTTAATTACAAGAGAACATGTAGGAGACACTAAATTTTATCATTCATTCATTCTTTTCTACAAAATTGTATTAAAAATGTTTATAATTGATGAGAAAGAAAAGTAAATTATTTTAACTCATTCAATTTAGTTTTATGAAAAAAATCTTCCTTGAAACGGGAAAGGAAGGGTTATGTCCCTTGATTCACCAAGAAATCTCACCAAATCAGTTACAAATTAAAAAATGAAATATTTTTCATTACATTTGCAATGATGTATACATAGTGGTGTGTAAATATAGAAGTGTGTTTATAAGAAATATCTGTGTGTGTGTGTGTGTGTGTGTGTGTGTGTGTGTGTGTGTGTGTGTGTGTGTGTGTGTGTATATATATATATATATATATATATATTTCATTGAAAATGATTGATGAGGTACTTTTGTTAAGATTTTTATTGTGTGCAGGCAAGAGACTTCTTTTGGGGACAGAGCCTAAACAGAAATTGTGCAAATGATTGTTCATTCAAGGATTTTGGTTTTCCTATTGCAAATGGTGTGTAGGGTTACTGATATGGAGACATGTTTTTAATTTTCAAATATGCTTAGTATATTATGGCCATGTTTGTCGTTGATGTTGTTAAAGGTTTTCTTGATTTTTCATGATGAAGGCTTCTCTGATGCATATAAAAAGAACAGAAGCCCACATCATAAACAAAACATAAAAAACAATCCGCATTCAAGACGAGCAATCATTTGGACAATTTTTATAATAAGTACTAAAAAGAAATCTCTCGTTCACGCATATAAGAAAAACACATAGAAAAACTAAATTTCTATGAAACATCTATTAGAGAAGGGTTGCTGCTCAAATACACGATTATGTATATAATGGTTAGCAAGCCTCGACAAAATCTAGAGAGAGATATGCAATGTGATAGGTCCTGATCTGGCATCTCATCTACAGTCACTTTCTCACAGATGTGATATGGCTTCCCTCTGTCTTTTCTACAAGTATTTTCATGGCAACTGCTTTGATGAGCTACTTTCACTGGTATCCAAAATGCATGAATTTAAGCGTGCTATTAGGTTGGCCTCTCAGTCCCACCCTTTCACTGTCAAAACAGTTAAATATAGCCATCTCTTCTACTCCGACAGTTTCTTCTCTTGCCCTTCCTGACTGTGGAACTCCCTTCCTCTTATTTGCTTCCCTGATGACTATAATCTTCAAATATTCAAGTGTGATGTGGGTCAACATTTTCTGAAGGCCTTGATCCTGATCCCCGTCCTTCTCTATATCCTTTCCTCAAGGAACTCTGTGTACTCTTGCTCTCACTCTCTGTGACCCCTTGCGTGCTAGTGGCACTCCCGCCTTGCTTGGGGTGAAATGCTTAAAAAAAACAAAAACTCTTAACAAGAAATTGGCAAGACGAGTTTGAATTCTGATTGAGGTTGTTGCATTCACTTTCACACAAATACACTGTGATGCTCTATCTATATGCAGATTGCCACATTTTACACAGAAGAGAGCCCCACCCTCACCCCTCAAATCATTTATGATAGTTTCCAACTCATTCTGGCATCCATGTCCCCTAAAATAACTCTTGAGATCAGCATTCGTTTTCATGGATATCAGGCATATATGATTGATAAACTCTGCCTCATTGATTGGGTTGATTTCAACATTGCCCACAACGCTCCTGTGTTCCACCATGTGCCCTTCTCAGTCCAGATGATGACCTGCAGACTTTGTTGCAAACAACAAATGGACAACGAGTTAGGTTGGTATAGTCGGCTTGCTTTTGCTTGTTAATATGACCTTTCAGATGGTTGACCTAACCTGACCGTGACAACTGCATGCGCTCCCACAGCACATTTCCAAGAGGGCAGGGTTAGTTGTCAAATCAGAGTGAATCACTCTTCGGAGATCATGCTTGAACTGAGCATGCCCGAGATATTTATCCTCAAAGGCATGGCATCCCTTTCTAATACAGTGCCTTCACTCTGTATAATTTAAAGTCAGTTCTTTTCAGTGCTGCATATCCATGTGCAAGCAATGCATTCGGACTATCCTTCAGATTGTCTTTTAAACCCGCCCACACACACACACACATATATATATATATATATATGCTGCTGGACTCTCCTGTCATTTTTCGACATTGAGAGTCAAGCAACTCAATTCCTAGGAACAAACAGTGAGACGCCTGCACATATTATAGTGGTGAAGGCTTTGTGCAGAATGAACCAACCACACTTTTTGAATGGCTGAATACAGAGACCTGGTGCACCATGTGCCACAAGGTCCCCAAACGACCCTCTGCAGGTTTTGAATTCAGAGTTGTCATTCTCCCAGACCAGTTGCCATCCAAGGCTATAGATCCCAGTCTGTCCTGCTATTCACCCACAGCTGGAGGGAGAAGAAGAGGATTCACACCTTTCCCAAGAGTATTAGCACATAAGTGAATGTAATGGATTTGAGTGGAATTCAAACTCGGCTCTTCGATTCTTCAATCTGAGCTGCTCTCCATTACTCCACCATACACACACACACACACACACATTTTATATATCTTTAACTTTATACCTTTCACATTGTTACTTAACTATTTAACTGTATCCACTTCCATACACCTACTTTGCATATCTTGACATTTAAATGCCTAAAGATCCTGCAACTAAAATACACCACCTGGTAAGTCTCCATGTAGTTTATCTATTTAATAAGATCTAATCTTAGATTGCTCTGTTTTAACATTGTGCACTTGTGGCTTTATTTCTTTTAATTTTTATAAACCCGTGGGTTATGATTATATGACAATTATTTCCACTCAATAACCCCTAGAATAATTTAAAACAATTTTTACTTTCAACACAATAACTGTTAGAATAATACAATAGACCTACCCATAATGTACCACTGACCAGTATATATATATATATGTGTATATATATATATATATATATATATATATATATATATATAAGCAAAAACACACCACACATGATTGTGTTTAAGCATGAAACAAACTGTGACGACAGGGTGCTGACTTCAATGTTCACTTTGATATTACATGCACTCTAGCCTTGATATTGAGCACATTAACCCATGAATATAGCAGGCCTTAAAAAAAACATTTTATCCTATATACATACTCAGTCATGTTTGATTGAATAATCTAGATATATTATGTCTATTTATTTTTAAATTGTAAAAAAAATTATCAAAAGAATTGCAGGTTGATTATTTTAAAAATATTAACAATAAAAAAATTTAAACTAAGTTACCTCCCTTACATATTTTTAGCATAAATTGGCTAGAATGGAGTGCACTAAATTTGTACAAAGTGAGATGCTGATTGCTAAAGAGTACATTTTTTTTATTAAGTCTCAAGTGCACAGCTGATAGACATGATTCACACTGTTAAAAAGAAAAACAAGATGTCTACGTAAACATATTCACTAAAATAATGTTTAGGGTAAGAAAAAATATTGTTGAATTAAAAAATTAAATTAGAATATATATATATATATATATATATATATATATATATATATATATATATATATACACACAGACACACACACACACAGAGTTGTAGTTGAGCTAATTGCAATTCTCGAAACATCAAATAATGAAATCAGGAAAGGAGTTGCCAACTGCCTGTATCATTTAAATCTGCTACAAAAAGGCATGAACTCGATTTTCTTCTTTGTTACTCCTAAGTTTGAATTAGCCAATAAATAAATGTGATACTGCACAGGCTTGCATCAGATTTCTCCACTATCAAAAGCCAAAATGCATTTTTGTCACTTCTAAAAACGAATAAAAGGCTTTCTAAGGCAAAGATGAAAACCATATAGCAATTCCACTTTCTTTGATATGTAATACATGCTCATGCACAGTAGACGTAATTATTCTTGATTGCAGTTCAAATACAGATGGCACTCTATAGGAAGCTGCCACTCTATAGAGTTCTATTTCAATCAGTCGAAATTTCTCAGACTGTTCTTGCATTCTCAGAATTCACTCATAAAAAAATGATATTCATTAGTGGATGGGAAAGGGGGACTGCAGAAGGGAAAATGACTTAACCTCCTGGAACAGAACACACTCGTAAGTATTCTTGCGTGCAAGATACTTGAAAGAAAATATGTCCAATCTAAAAGCTACAAAGAACAACTTGATTTCAGAGCTCAGAGATTTTGTGAGATGAATTTGTGGCTTATGCAGATTTCTGAGCCTCGGCTACTCAATAAAATGAGTATGAACGAGAGGACATCAGAAGGGCAGCAAAGGCCACCGAGCCGAGAGGTTGTACTTTGTGTGTGGAGTTTCACAGTAGTCTCACTGATTGTGATTTAAAAAAACCGACAGGGTAGAGCTGGTACTCGAAACTTTTTGCTCATAAGGCATTTCTGTAACTATTCGGATCAGCTTTTGTTTGATTCTATAACTTGGAGGCTTTTGGCATTTTCTGAGGCCAGGTCAAGCTGCTAAAGTTGTTGGAAGGTTTTATCAATTCCGAGGTCAAGATGTGTTGGTATAGGTGTTTGGGTGGGGGATTAAAATGTTTGTGTACTGATACCCGTAAATTTGGCAAGAAGTGAACCCACTTCATTTGGAAATTTGGCACATGATCTTCACACTCAGATTATTTGACAAGGGCAGTATTTTTTAATCAGTGTCACCCATGCAAGGCAGTAAAGCCACTAGGAAACAATAGGTTTCAGAATGTGGAAGAATTAGGAAGAGAAACATTAATAATGGGCAGGAAGAGGAAAGAGAAATCAGGGGAACAGTAGGTAGGGATTGACATGGCATTTAAATCTTTGAAGATTAAAGTTGGCTGGAAAGCATGGAGCCGGAAAGGAATTCCACAAATGAGAAGTGTGAGAAAAAACTGTTTGCATAGAATTTACAGCTACATCTAGCCAGCCCAAGTGTAAATTGATGAAATTTTAATGTCAGTCTAGTATTGATCTTAATTTCAAGAAGTGAAGAGCTTATCCAAACAATTATCATGAAAGTATTTATAGAAAAGGCACAGAGAGGCAACCTTACAGCAGTGGGCAAGTGACTGAAGCTGAGCCACCAGATCAGGACCAATAATATTGCTGATTCTTCTTTGGATTTTATCAAGGAGCTCTAGATAAATAGCAGAAGTACCAGACCATATGTGGCAGCAATATTCTAAGCATGGATGAATGGTAGGTAGACTTATAGATATGTATGATAATGAAAAGTATTTGCACTGCCTCAAATAAGACTCCCATTTAGATATTATCTCTTGTCTTTTCAATTTCCAGCTATACATTTGTGTATAAGCAAAGAAATATGCAAGAGGAAATGAAGTTAAAATAATGGATAGGCTTATATCTTTCTGATTTTTACAAACTTCAACAATTATGTTAAACTAGGCCTAAAGATCTGGAGTGATTTGATTGAACATGAAACACATTAAAAGCATTGGGAATTAAACATTCATTAATTATTCTCTGACTTTTATATATTAAAGCCATTTTTTCACACAAGCTTTTATTTTCACATTGTACAATATATAGGTGTCAAGTTCGCCTTATGAAGTTTTAGTAACTTCTAAAAACTGGATCTGATTGTTGGATGTAACATGAATTCCAAGTTTTTTAAGGCCTGCATTTGATTTTATATTTTTTTTAATCATCTCACTCCATCAAGGCAGGAACGTCACTGATATGCTAGGGTGGGGGTGCTAAAGGGGGTGAAATTTAAAGAAGACTGAGATGAACAAGATTCAAGAAGATAAAAGATGGCAATTGGTGTTGCATTTAAATGTTTGGGGATTGTATTTAACAGGGAAGCAAGTAAACAGAAGGGAATTTCACAGGTGAGAAGTGTAAAAAAAAAAATGGAGTAGAAGTGACAAATTGCATTTACCTATTTCAACAGTAAAGAGGGTGGGTCCTGGATGCCAATCTAGTAGCATGCTTAAATTCATGTTAAATAAAATCCTGTTATATTCAGAAGACGGTGCTATTATGGAGTTGTTGACCAAAAATGATGCTCTAAATGACTTTTTAGATATCAGAATATTAAAGCATCATAGAAATATTCTCGTGAGAATTTACAAAACGTGAAAATAAAGTGTTAGCTACTTGCTTCAGCTTATATAGGGGCTTTGGATTTTTGCACATTTCTCAGATATAAAACAAGACGTGGGTGGCTTATATTTAGATCAACTTCTCCATGAGTATATCCAATAATTTAACACTTACTGTACTATTCAGCTTTGTACTTCAGTAAACTTGGTTTAATAAATATCACTGATTTTGTTATCAGGGTTATCTCCTCTTTCTATGTAACCTCTTTTTTTTATTGAAATGCTTGCCTAATTTTAAAGATTTGGAAGCAAAGTAGACTTCTTTTTTTTTATTCAGTTACTAATCTTGATGTTAAATTTTTGAGATTCTTAGAGTTTCCTTGTAGTTACTGAGGAAACAAAATATTTGTTCATGTAACATTTAAAGAATGGTTACTCGTCATATATTTTCATGTGTCAGCTAGTGAAAAATGTCATTTACTCTGGTTTAGTGAAAGTGTCATGCGACATCACAAGGCCAAATTAACTGGGAAATATTACCTGATACAAGATATCCTCTGGCATGATCAGTGGGATGAGTGCAATTTCCCCCATGAATTGAATAAATTGTTTGGTTTAAAATTCCCGGCAAGTTATCAATTATGACAGATACTTGAAGAAGTTGGAGGATACAATCGCTGAAACAGTGTGACTATAACAAACAAGATAAAGATATTAGTCCAACTAAATTGCTTAATAGTAAGGATAATTGTGTATTTAAAAAAATTCATACAAAAAACATGTAATATCTGTTTATATTTCTGACATGAGTTATTGTAATTATTTGGACTGTTGTCCTCATCTTTATTGCCATATTCATAACATTTCGGCTGTTGTATGTTCCAGCCTTCTTCAGGTGATTGGAATACATGGCCCAGTGAATAAAAGCTTTGGTTGGATCCAGTGACTTCATCCAAAGAGTTGTGTGTTCAATACCTGGTTACTGAAGTGGTGAACAAAAACTTGGAGAGCTGAGTTAAAGGGAGATAACTGAGACATCCGGAAGATGCATGGCACAGGGAACTAGAACAATCTACCTCGGTGGACAAGAATAGAGGGTTCCGTTCAAAATTCCAATCACCTGCCGGGAATGCCAGAGTGTACAATGGCTGAAACATTGTTAATATGACAATAAAGATGAAGACAACAGTCCGAACAATGTAAATAACATAAATAAAAGAAAACATGTATTGAGAATAAGTGACAGCAAATCTTCTAAAATATACAGCACTCTCTTCAGTATTCTTGTGAACCCTTATCACTGCTATCTACCTCTTGTGAATATCTATGCCGGTATTCCCCAGGGTTAGATTATTAATTCAACCCTCTTTTTGCTTTATATTAATGATCTGCCTAAGAGCATCCTGTGATCTCTTGTGAATATCTATGCAGATGACACAACAGTGTATGGGTGCACCACCAAAAATCTAGATGACCAGAGGCTAGCAGCTGATTGTTCTTCTTACCTTAGCTTTAATGACTCAGTGTGAGAAAAATTGGCTGGTCACTTTCAATACCTCAAAAAACCAAACTTGTACCATTCCATCCTGAGCAGCCCCTGAATTTCCATCTATGACAATGAACAATTCTTTTATCAAAGAGGTTCCTTGTTTTGAGCAGCTATTGGGACTTGAACTCATCCCAGACCTCAAGTGAAACTCATATATATGATCCATTGCTACAGATGCTGGACAAAATGGTCAGTTCCATGTACAACTTTAGTAAAAGTACCTGGTTCCTCTTGTTATCCTCTACCTTTACAAGAGCCAAAAATGGAATCTCCTCCTGCCATATCTGGGCTGGAGTTGCTCAGTCTTCACTTTCCAGTCTTGATAGAGTTCAAAAGTGTCTCTGCGGCCTTGTGGGTGATGTATTTTTTGCCACCTTACAGCTCCTTCCCCACAGATGAAATGTTGCAAGCTTCTCGCTACTCTATTTCCATGTTTAACTGAGATACATTCCTTATTTTCCTCAATTCTAACCCTCCCAGATAAGACCTATCATACTATGTACATTGAGGTGAACCACTCTCATTGCCTCTGTATTCCTTTAGTAAGTAGGAAGTGTCACTTGAAGAGCTACTTCCCAAGAACTGTTGCTTTGTGGAACAAAATCCCAGGAGGATGCTTAATCTATTCAAGTCTAGGGTTAACCATTATCTTTGCCACATATCTGCATAAACTGTGCTCGTTACTCTTACCTCTCACATAACCACCACCTTCAGTAACCCTCTACCTTGAGTGGCTCTTGGCCTTGAATGGGGGGGAGGGGTGAACATTAGTAAAAAAAAAAATTTTTTTTAAATAGTCTCAATCATTTTTTGAATTTACAAATTTCACTTCTGGTATTTTTATATGATTTCAGTATTCCCATTATTATGAGCATTACTAACCTTCATGCCGCCATAACTTCTTCAGCTCTTAAGAAATCTACTATTCAGCGCTTTCTCTCCTTTGGACGCATTTTGGCAATTTCTTTGGACAATTTTCAGCACATTCTCTCCTTTGGACACATTTTGGCCTTTTCTCCACTTTGGGTGCATTTTGGCGATTTCTTTGGACAATTTTCAGCACATTCTCTCCTTTGGACACATTTTGGCGATTTCTCCACTTTGGACGCATTTTGGCGATTTCTCCTCTTTGGACGCATTTTGGCGATTTCTCCACTTTGGACGCATTTTGGCGATTTCTCCACTTTGGACGCATTTTGGCGATTTCTCCACTTTGGACGCATTTTGGTGATTTTTTTTTGGACAATTTTCAGCACATTCTTCCCTTTAGACAATTTTCAGCATATTCTCTCCTTTGGACGCATTTTTGCACTTTCTCTCCTTTGGACGCATTTTGGCACTTTCTCTCCTTTGGACGCATTTTGGCACTTTCTCCACTTTGGACGCATTTTGGCACTTTCTCCACTTTGGACGCATTTTGGCACTTTCTCCACTTTGGACGCATTTTGGCACTTTCTCCACTTTGGACGCATTTTGGCACTTTCTCCACTTTTGGACGCATTTTGGCACTTTCTCCACTTTTGGATGCTTTTTTGCACTCTTAGGTGTTTCCACCTTTGTAATGCTTCCAGGTACTTTCACCTTTTAGACACTTTTCAGCACTTTTCCACCCACGGGTTAATTTTCTCTTCCCATTGAAAGATTTTGGCATTAACTTCCTTGGGTAGTTGGTCAGTTGAAGATTTTATTAGAAATATTTCTTCACAGACATGTAGTCAATACTTATTAATATGAGTGTATATAGACATACATACTAATGGTAGGTAATTGAATGACAAATTGGCAAACATCAGGATGCTGGAAAAACTTAATAAAAATTAATTAAATCCTCCTTGTTGGCCGTATTTAATGAAAGATGTTTGAAAGAAAGGTTGCTGCTAAAATGTATGATTGCATCTAGCATGAAACAGCCTGTCGCCTCTGAGTGTTGACTTCAATGTTCACTTTTATATTTATATTTACATATGCTCTATCTCTGATATTGAGCACTTTATCCCATAAATATAGCACACCTTAAAACTATATTTCTTCTTGTGTGTGTGTGTGTATATGTGTATATATATATATATATATATATACACACACACATACATCGTGTGTGTGTGTGTATATATATACATACATATATATATATATATATAAACACACACACACATTTCTGGACTATGCTGGCACATGGTGGTACACAGGAGAGTTGTAGGGTGATATGGATCAAATCAACCCAATCAAGGATACAGAGATTATATGTCATGTATGTATGATCCCTATGAAATCAATGCTTGTCTCAAGAGTTATCTCGGAGACCATCAATATTTAAATGAGATGGATGCTATTACAAATGATGCAAGGGGTAAGTAAGCAGTTCTCATCTGAATAAGGCATGGCAATCAGCATCCCAAATGAAACACAAGATTTCATTTGTTTCTAGAAGTTTTCCTCTGACAAGATACAATAAAAAGTAGAAAATTGTTCACTCATATTTTGCTTTTTCAAAGCACACATATTTTTCTAGTTCTGGCATTAATTATAAAAGACTTTCTTTATGAGAAACCCGAACCATTTTTTTTTTATGTTAAACACTTTCACTTGGGTCCAAAAAGTACACAATAAGTTTGGTCATGTATTGTGAACAGAGAAACTTTTTAAAATGAATATATATGAGAGGGTGCTGAAGAATCTTTGCCTAACCAAGAAAGGACTGTAAAACAAATAAAAACTCTGATGTTTGATCATCTAATCCAGTTTTATTATGTTAGTTGGTCAAGACCTTTTATGGTCTCTAGCTTTGTAGGGAATGAATTCTTTTCATCCCTCTTGCCCATTTCCCACAGGTACATCCATAAGAGTAGATAGGTTTGCCTATCATCCAGTTCACACTCCTCTGCAGTCTTTTGAACAGGAGTACAGGTTTATCCCTTGTTTTCTGTTTAGGATCGTATTTCCATTTACATCAACTCTAGACTTCTAACGTCTCTGCCTGAGCTCTGAGATTTTATTCACAAATTATCTTTTTCTTTTCTCCCAATAGGAGTGGATGGTTTGCCAATCGGCCAGTTCACACTTCTCCCCAGTCTTTTGAACAGAAGTAGCTGTTTATTCCTTGTTTCTTGTTTAGGATTGGATTTCAAGTTTCTTCTAAAGTTTTTTTTATTCTCTTTAACTCCCAGTAGCCCCTTGTGTCTTAGTGGCATTATTGCCTTGCTTAGGGTGAATTGATTAAAAAGAAAAGAAAAGAGATCATTGCAAGCCTATCACTGCTTCCATGGCAGTTATTCAAATGAGTTCCATTCTTTAGTATCATCAATCCATATCTTAACAGCCAAGACCCACCTTGCTATGTCCACAGGGTTGAATCACCCACATTCCCTATATATTCCTTTAGTTAAAAGGGCATTCTACTCTGAAAGCTTCTTTTCAAGAGCTACTAATTTATGGAATTGACTCCCACTTGGATGTTTCCTCAAACACTACACAATCATTTAACATTTTCAAGTCTTGGGTCAGCTATTATCTATTCTACATACCCCCCTCATAATCTGCACTAACTTCCTCCTCTTATATCCATTCAATAACTTCATTCAGTTGCTCTCTACCGTGTGTGGCTCTTGGGCCTTGTATTAGGTGAACATCTAGTTAGAAAAACGTAGAATACAGATAAACATTAATTTTGTATCTATGAAACTCTGTCGGTAAAACTGGAAATAATATTTTTCAAAACTGGTTTGGAGGAGGAAATTTAATCCTTGTGTATAGCTGGCATATACAAGGAGATCAAAATTAGCTTATGCCACTCCCTTTAAACACATGTCTCATGTCGCTTGGATTTTTTGTTGTCGCCTCTGTCCCACCCCCACTCATTCTGCTGCTTCCACTGCCAAAATTTCTAAGTTTGTTACATCATCTATTTCAGCTGGTTTTTTCATCTCTGCCCCCCCCTCCCCTTCCTCCGACACCATCCCATGTACCTTTATGATTGCAACTACCTGTGAAAAAATCGAGCGTGTGCATATATATATGTGCACATGCACTTATCCGTCTAACAATCTGCAGTTGTGTACTTTTCAACAGGTGTCATGCTATGCATCCAATTTACTCCCCCTCATCCGCCCTTACATCTTCTGTAGCAGTAAGCTCTTCTTGTATTCTGTCATTTTGCAATAGATTTTTTTTTAAGAATAATTTGTTTTTTCGATTCCATATTTCCTGCCTATATCTGGAAGTCTTTTCATAATTCCTTATTCTTCTTTGATAATATTCAAACACATATGGAATAAATGGTAGCGCAGTAGAGTAAAGGATATTTGCTCAAATTGAGGAAGGATTTGAAGAGTGTGATTGCTATTGTTCCCAGGTCCACCCTGACCAAATAGTTACCCCCCCCCCACAAACTGGGGTCAAAACACTATGAAAATATAAAAATAGATTTTTATAGTAAAAATACCAGCAATACATTTTTGAAAAAAAATGAACCTATCCTAAAAGTCTTGTCGGCATTAAATAACCAATTGAGGTTGTTATGCTGTAAAAGAAAATAAAACAAACCAAACATTCACTTATGCATCAACACCCTTGGGAAATATATAAATCCATTTCTTCTTCCCCACCACCACCATCTATGAGTAAATAGCAGCGTAGACTGGGTTCTATAGCTTTGGGTGGAAACTGGTCTAGAAGGACAACTCTGAATTTAAAAAAATTTCCAACTATGGGTTAAATAGCCTCACCAACCTGCAATTGGCCAAGCATGATAAGTATGGCTACACTCCCTCAAGACATGGTCAATCAGGGAGGGGATCCTCTGAGGAGTGCCAAGGATCTGGAATTAAAAAATAGCAGAAAATTAATATAATTTCTGGCTGTGGGTCTGAAATTGGAATTTTTAAAAACAAACCTATTTCCTCTTGGCACAACATAGTTTTCGGAAATGTTTTTCATCAATGTCATTTAATTGTAGAATTTTTCAGTTGCTCCAAATTTAACAATATTTTCATTTGATATGAAAAAAAATTCTTCTTTTCCTGAAACTTGAAGCACAAAAGTGAAAAATACTTTTGTGATTTTTGTTTGCGATAAAAAATAACCAAATTAAAGTTCAAGAGCAAAGAACAAATTCAGGAACTTAACGAAAAGGATTTGTAAAGAGTAAGGATTTCTTGGAGACCATGTCAACCAAAATAATTAAAAATAAAGTATTATTAAAGAGAGACATCAATAAAAGTAGAAAAACAAATCAGTACACTCAAAACCTCAGTCACAATGACTGTCACTTACTTGCACAAATATCACTGGTTTCCAAAAAAGTTTCATCTACCCAATTTCCTTCACAAGACTTGGAAATCAACCTGTGCAGTGTGGTTTTTAAGCACTTCTCAACAGTACTCCCTGCTGGGAATAAGATCATCTCTCCAGGCCAATATTATCAACTAGTTGACAAATCAACCATACTGAGATTTGAACCCAAGTCCCATGGTTGAAACACTAATATTCTAACCACTCAGCTAAGCAGCCACTAACTCGTAACTAACATTAAATGTAAATGGGGAGGATCTTATATATCTTACAAGTGGTACTCATAAGTGTCTAAAAAAATGGGTGGATGTTTATTATCATAAGGAAATTTTCCAACCCTCATGTCAAACGTACTAACCACTCCTCATTTATTAATTTTACACATTTTGTCCGTTTAAATGATTTTCTGTTTCCCTTTTTAAGATCGCTCTCCTGTTTATTGCATATTAAAAAATTCTGACTCCCCAATTATTAAGACCCCATTGTATTATTTTTATCATTTCACCTCAAGCAAGGCAATAAAGCCACTAAGACCACAAGGGGTTAGTGAGTGGGAAAAAATGATAAAAAGAAAAATATTATTAAGGAGTAAGACCAATAAAAGAAGAGGAATCAAGAAGACAGAAGAAGACGATTGACATTGCATTTCAATTTTTGAAGTTCAAAGTTGACTGTAAAGCAAGTAACTGGAAGAGATTTCCACAAGTGAGAAGTGTGAGAAAAGAAACTGTTAGTATAGAATTTAGGGTTAGATCTAGCCACTTCAACTGTAAAATGATGAATCTTGCCACCAATCTAATAGTATGCTAAAATTCATAAAGTCAAGGTACAAAAGATTATCAGAACAGTTTTTATCAAATTATTTATAGAAAAGGTACAGGAAATCTGTATTATGACTGAAGCTGAAATCCCAGGTCAGGGATCATAATATTGCAGATTCTTCTTTGGATTTTGTCAAGAATCTCTAAATACATAGCAGAAGCATCATACATACATACACACATATAAAGCGTGTTGTAATAACTTGGATTGATTTTGAATATGAATAAAGTTTAAGCGTCTAATGATTTCTTTTTTCTTTTTCTTTCACATTTAACAACTTAAGTGTTTGGCAATTTCAACCCTGGAAAGATTAACAGTCAAACAACGTGTGAAAGTTTCAAGAGTGCAATTGGAAGAAACTGTTCGTAAATTCAAACAAATTGGGCCTATTCGTCACCGCGCGCAGGAATTGAACCTCCCCACAATAACGTTACATCGTTTCCAGTTGCACTCTCGGTGAACTCTGCGAGACGAAGAAAGTCGAGTGGATACTGTCACTGCCCATGCAAGACGGGGGGGGGTGCTCTCTGTGTATCAGCAGCTGACAAAAGAGCAGAGGTCAGATACAGAGCAGATTAAGCAAGCCCTTATAACTGCACAAGCAGTATCTTGTATTGTACAAACGTCTGAGGAATAGAGACTCATTTAACTAATGTTCATAGAATCAAAATATCAAATGATTTTATTTTGGATTAAATTATCTTATTACTGCCTAATTAATTTTTATTGGTCAAGTTTCTCTATATTTTATTGTTGCCTCTTTTAGTTTCTGCATCCGATTGACCCTGACACATTTGCAGAATTTGAGAAAAGAATTCGCAGCAATACCCTATTTAACTATGAAAGCTTTTGTGCTGAATATTTTTTTTCAATGTAGATTTTTTTATGGGACAATAGATTTTTCTTTTTTACATTTATCTACACCTTCTATTTTTTGCCACTATTTGAGAACATTTTTTTATGAATAGAAATCAATCTTATTGTGAAAGGTTGCATGGTATGCTTGACAATTTCTTGAAAAAAATGCTTTTTTTATTTTTATTTTCAGAAGGAGAAAAATGCCAGTTTAATTTGTAATTTTGAGAAAACTTCTCGAACTGAACTTAAATTGGTTGACTATGGCCAAATAGATTTATTCAGTTTTGAGAAAAGAAAGGAAACTGCTGAATTTTATTGACAAGCCTCAAAAATCATTACTTAATGGATCTGTTTGTATTAATTGTTTCAGTTGGTTTTGTCGACAGCTGTTGACAACAAAACTTACAGTCAAAACCAACCAGATATCAGTAACTGCTATAAATAGTTTTATTTTTTACACATTCTAAAAACTTGTATTTTATTCTCTCTGACTTTCTAAGAGGAGGAGATCATGATTTACATTATTTACACTCTAGTCAACTATAACAAGCAACATCAGCAAGAAGGTTGATTAAGTTTAATGCTCTATAGTGAAGAAAACGGTGACTTACCTCGTCAAACCAAGCGACAGCACATCATGTGTATCCTATGATGGAAAATGTGGCGAAAAAGAAAATTACTTACCAAAAAAAGGGCACGTATTCCACATAACATGCTGAAGACCGAATATGTAAATTAAAAAAACAAGTCCATTGCAGGAGTCGCTATAAAAGTATTTTGATATATTATTTACATTATTTGGACTATTGTCCTCATGATGAGGACAATAGTCCAAATAATATAAATACTGTACATAATACCTCATCTCAGAAATATAGACAAGTATTTTGATATGCAAAGATTGGGCGTCCTCTCCCAGTTGTCGGCAAATGAAAAAAAATGCTCGGCCGATAAAAGCAGTTGGTGTTCTCGAATTGGGGAAGCAGAATTGGTGTATTTTGGCTACTGCATTCGTCAGAGAGTGAGTTATTTTTCTGACTGTGTACGTGCATTGTGATTTTCGAATCGAGTTTTCAGCATTTCTTTCTGCCCCCGATATTCGAGTCTGAACTTAGTGATTTGTTCTCTGCGTTGTGGAAATAATCTGCAAAAAAATTTGTCCTTTGCTTTCAGTACGCTTACAGGCTCCAAATTCTATACTCAGGATTGTCCCACAGTACAATAGCCGAGTGTTGGTTTGTGAATTTAGCGACATTGTAAACATGAATTCAATCTTTAGGTCAGGTAGAGCAGACTTCGGTTAAGTAGAGACAGGGTGAGTAATAACTGAACAGCATACAAACTCGATGAGATAGCCCTTGACATAGCGGAGCAAAACTAATCTACCACCATAGATTAAATAAAGAGTTCAGTTTGAAATTTCTTGTAGGTTACTCAGAGGGAAAAGTTTCTGATGAAGACCAGAGGGCCCATAGCAGAAACATAGTGATAAAAACAATAAAAATGAGTACAATGGTCTGAGTGTAAATAGTGTTCATATTGTATTTTTGTCACAATACTTTGAGGCCTGAATATTCTTAGTTTTAACATAAAAGTGCAAGTTCAAGTCTTTGTTAAAGCTGATTCTTTTAACTTCCTTCAATTGAAGGCTGAAGAATGTATCATCTCATTAAAAAGTGAGAGATGATAAAAAAAATCAAGGACACATGGCACAGTGGATAAAGGCGTTAGTTAGATCCAGTGACAAGACCCAAAGAGTGTGAGTTAAATATCCAGCTAAGGCAGTGGAGAACTTTCAGAGGGGAATTAACAGGAAATAACTGATAACTGACATCCATTAAAACATGGCATATAGAACTAGAACCGTCTACCCCAGTGAGCGAAATAAAGGGTTCAGTTTGACATTCCAACTACCTGAAGAAGGCCGGAGTGTACAACGACCAAAACGTTGTAATAAATATGGCGACAAAGATGAGAACAATAGTCTGAATAAGGTAAATTGTGTACACAATACCTCATCTCAGAAATATAGACAGATAATAAAAAAGATTATTTTGAAAATGTGGCACCGATAAGCAGACCCCAACAACTATTATGGAAGTGTTTTCTTTATTTTTTTAAATTTTTTGCTTTTGGTAAAAATGACAAATCTAATAGGCGAAACTGTATCGTAGACAACAACTAGATCAAATATAATTTACCATTGTTCTGTGAGTATCACCTCAAAGTAAAAGCCATATTAAAAGATTCTAAAGAGCCGTGTTGTTGCAGTGGGGAGCACTGGAAACATAGTGCATCAATTTCATCCACCCTCATAG
Organism: Acanthosepion esculentum; assembly: GCA_964036315.1. Classification (NCBI taxonomy): domain Eukaryota; kingdom Metazoa; phylum Mollusca; class Cephalopoda; order Sepiida; family Sepiidae; genus Acanthosepion; species Acanthosepion esculentum. The sequence continues at coordinate 78,849,083 of OZ038515.1, forward strand.
ATATTGCTACTCAGTACAATTTAACAATTTCCTTCCTTTGCCGAAAACTAAATAAATCTACCTTTTTCTGTAGTCAATCAATTTAAGTTCAATTCTATAAGCTTTCTCCAAATTACAATTCAAATTTTACTATCCATTTTACTAAACATATCTAGAGATTCTTAACAAGATCAGTCTGACTGTTGTGTAATCGATCCTCACCTATGTATGTTCCGTTTTAACTGTTTCTTCTCTCACCTGGGAAACTCTCTTTGAGTTTATTGTTACCCTGACACCTGTAATCTTCCAAAATTTAAATACAATGTCATTTTTTATCTTCTGTCTTCCTGAATCCTGTTCTTTTTCTCCTAAAGTCTTCTCCTCGTTCTCTTTCGCTTCCAGTAATACCTTGTGTGTTAATGACATTATCTTCTTGCTTAGAATGAAATGATTAAAATGAATAAATAACACACACACACACACACACACACATGTATATAATGAAATGGATTAAGTCCAACAATAGTTTAATATATTTTCTGTTTTGCCTGAATGTTCGAGACATTACATAGAAAATATTTCTTCCCAGGCAGGTCAAATGACAGTTTCCATCTTGGAATACAGGTTCAGTTCCTATCAGAGAAGACATATTTTGTATGAAATTCTTCAAACATTCAGGCTGGTAAATGTAATTAATACAGTTCAATTAAAAACAAAGCATTTACTGAAAAATAAATTGTATCTATAAAAAGAATGTCTAAAAAGAAAATACATACCTATATATATTTAGCATAACACAGTTTGTCACCTCAGAGTGTTGACTTCAATGTTCACTTTTATATTTATATTTACATATGCTCTATCTCTGATACTGAGCACTTTATCCATATATATATAGCATACCTTAAAACTATATTTCTTCATATATATATATATATATATATATAGTACAGGTAATAGATCCGTTGGTATATAATCCAGGAGGATCCTAGTAAGATCAGATATTAAAACTGATCCACAGTGAGAGCTCAATGTATTTATTATAACAGAGCATATATATTATACAGCAAGAAATACAAAATTACGTCATGTTAGTATAGTCTATTTCAAACTGGCACAACCTTATGCCAGTTTTCTTCAGCCCTAGACTATAGCCACATGAGGTAATTTGGGATTTTTTGCTGTATAATATATATATATATATATATATATATATATATATAACCATAAAAAAACTAAGTAGAAGGTGAAAGAAAAGTACCAACACAAAACCTGCAAAGAAAGAAACAAAGCAAGAAACAAAAACCTGGCTAAACAAAACTCAACAGCGTTTAATGGCAAAACCCAAAATTGGAAACTAAACGAAGAAAGAGCTGCAATAATAACAAGAGCATCCAAGTATTTGTCCAGGGACTCTGAGTTTCTCATGAATTTCAAACAGACAATTAAATTTAGATCAGTCTACCCAGATGCATTCCTTATCTTTTATATATAAAATATAACAAGAAAAATAAATATAAAATATATATATATATATATATATATATATATATATATATATATATATATATATATATATATATATATATATATATATATATAACGTAAATCATACATACGAAAAAACAAATAATGAAGTTAATGATTTACGTTATATAAATTGAACACGCACCACATAATTGATATATATATATATATATAAAAAATAAACAATAAAGTCCCAGATCACCTCATATTGGGGATAGCAAATTCAGTAGATGAAGATATTGGTTGTCTGTCTTATCAACCCCGGTGTGGACCAAGTTTGTGTCAGAAATAGAAATTTAACTGGGAAAAAAAAAGTCAAAAAACTAATACAGAATTTATCCATTTCAATGTTTCAGTCAGATAAAAGGCATGAAACAGGGGTCAAGGGATGGTGAAAAGTATTTGTCTTAAAGGGAAGAAGTTTTATAAAATTAGACCCAAATATTAAACTTATGACATTAATTTGGGGTTATATGAAGAATGAAATATTAATTTGAAATTATATTATTATATAAATTCGAACTAATCGGAATCACTACATTTAAAGAGCCTCAAAGCAAAATGATGTTCACTTTGAAATGCGCTGTTGACAAATGTGGAAAAAGATTATGATGGCAGAAAAGTTGTAGGCACCTTCACTAATGTTACTAATTCCATCCGAATACCAGTTGCACCAATCTTTATTGCTTGTGCTGCTGTTACGACAACATGTATGCTGAGAAGCACTGACAATACCACCAGTTGAAGGCTTTTCATTACCCACGTTTTGTCTTATGACTGCTCTCTCTCACTCTACATTGGCTATTGTTATATAATACTCCCACCACATTTGGAGGGGGCGCAAGGCTTATTGGGGGCCCCGGGCAGTGCTTTGTGATCCTCATTATCTTATCAACGCTTGATTTTTCTACCTACATTTATATACGTTACAAATTAAACTAAGCACAACTGATTATAAAAGGATGAGAAGTTTTCCCAGATTTTGACGCCCCTTCTGGGGTCTTTCTTTTTTTTCTTTTTTTGTCCAAAGTCCAGGAATTTCTTTTTGCTCATGGTCAGTCTGGAAAAAATATGATATAAGATTTACTCTTTTTTTTTTTTATCCATAATGTTGTGTGTGTTAAAATTATTCAACTTTTTAACAAGAAAAATCTCAATTTCATGTTAAAAATTGCCACGAAACATTGTTGACTTAAGACTGAATGATCTATTTTTAATATGCTCTAAGTTTAGTTACATTGTATTTAAAAAATTTTCTCGTTGAATTGTTCACCTATATTGCATATGATCCATTATTGTACATAATTAGGTTAGAATAAAATTTGTATTTTATATGAATTCTACCTTACTAAAATTGGGATGTACTAGAGTTGGGGGGGGGGTATCATAGATTGTGCGGGGCTCATGACCCTTCCACCGGCCTTGATAGTACTTATTATTAAAATAATAATTATAAAAAAAATACTATTAAATAAGAATATACAGAACAAGTACTATTAGTAGAGCTTTTATCACTGGTCAGTTTTGAAGGAAACGTTAGTACTGCTACTATTACAAAGATAATTACTATAATTATTAATTAATTATTAGTTTTCATTCTAAGTAAAGGAAGTATGCCAAAATTTTGTTCCTTGTTTAAATTCATTTTTTTCCTACAATCGCTAAATTCCTTTGTAACATACACCAGCTTGTCATTATTATTTTTATTGTTTTTCCAGAAATTAATTTTCAATTTTTTTAAGTAGAAACTTAGAAACCCAAACCCTTACGAATTGATGCAGCTGATAAAAATGTAAGAAATGAAAGTGATGAGTGGGTGTTCAAGCCCTACTTGCGGTTCTGCATTCTCATTTTTACACTGGTACCTTTCCTTGCACCTTGGAAATTCTGACCCAGATCTCTTTTCCTGGAAATCAAGACGTCTTCATACATTTTAATTTTGAAGATATTAATGTTAATTATAAACTCTCCATTACAGTTTTAAGCAATTTTTTTTTTTTTTTTGCTTTTAGGAATATCATCTCTTGTTTCAAATTAGTAAGTGAAATAACTTCTTCTCCTAGGTTGGTTTCTCTTACAATACTGCATTATATTTATGTGTTAGTGACGTCCAGATCTGTTCAATTCGTACCACTACAGAATATTCTCCTATACTTATTGTTCTGAAGATGATGTGATTAGACACTGAAATACTGAACACATCTTCCACACTTTCTTGCCTGTTTCTCAAGTTTTCATTACCTACAAGAAGGATATTGATTTTCTTTACTGCTTTGAAATTTTCACATCAAAGCACAGAATAGAACAAACTTGTCAATAAGAACGAGGGTAATTAATTGAATGAACAAGTTTCACTGTCAGTTGTTTTTGAATTTCATTTCAATATCGTTTCATTTATAAATCATCCATATAATAGCCCTGTTCTGCCAGTAATGTTTGCCTTCATTCATGAACATTGACAATGCTTTTCTCTTTGATTTTTAATACATTTTCATAGTAAAATCATTATCAATACATTTACACTATACATATAATAATCCTGTTCTATCAGTAATACTTGTCTTAATTCCTGACCACTGACAATCCCTTTCTTCTTGATTTTCACTACATTTTCATAGCAAAATTATTAGCAATTTATTTACATTATATATATATATATATATATATATATATATATATATATATATATATATATAATAAATAAACTGATTGGAAATATGGTTTCTTTGCTACACGGGAATTACCATGTTTCAAAAACCAAAGCTAAAAACTTCAAATTTATATAATTAAATTAAAAGTATTAGTTCTGTTTCATCTTCAAATGAAGCAGAACTAATGCTTTTAATTTAATTATATAATTAAATTTGAAGTTTTTAGCTTTGGTTTTTGAAACCTGGTAATTCCTGTGTAGCGAAGAAACCATATTTTCAATCAGTTAATTTATAATATGTATGCTCTGTAAATTTACATTGAGCACTGTTTTGTAAAAATAGAAATATCAATAAGAACACCAGATTATATATCTTACTGTTCTTTCTTTTTGTTATTATAATATATATATATATATATATATATATATATATATACACACACACACACACACACACACACAGCTCTATTCTATCAGTAATGCTTGCATTCATTCCTGTCCACTAACAATCCCTTTCTTCCTGACCATTCAATGCATTTTTATACTAAAATCATTAACAAGATAATTATGTTCTCTATATAATAGGCCTGTTTTTATCAGTAATGCTTTCATTCATTTTGGATGACTGAAAATCCCTTTGTTCTGATGAAATACCAAAACTTAGCAAAAGAAATCTTGGGTTAAAAGAAAAGATTTACAAAATTCAGTTTTTGAATGCAATATTTTTTACATGTCGCCACAATTATTTTGTTAATGATGAAGTCTGGATAAAGTGTGTGGGAAGTGATAATAAAAACTAAAATTCAACTCAAGTCATTGCTAAAATGTAACTATTGCTTCAGCCAACTTCTCACTGTTGACTTTTCTGCTCATATTGGACCAGTCTCTACACATCGTAGTGCTCTCTCTTTCAAACAAATCTGAAATTTTTAGTCTCTTTTATTGAATTATATCTTCCTCTCATTTGAAACCTTGCAATTGTTAGCATGAAAATTACTCCTTGGAGGGATTTGTGACACATGGCTTAGCATCTCTGTCTTTCAACAGTGTGTGCTCAGGGGCTTCTCTGTCAAAGGACAGAGGGGCAACTGAGAAAACTATGCTGAGAGGTGCCCAGCCCTGGGGAACAGCTACCCGAGCCCTCCCATTGCACTAGAGGAAGGGATCGGTGCAGGGGGTGTGGGCAATTTTTGTCCCTTGCCCAGGTGCACGCCTACAGGTCCCCACTTTAAAAAGACCTTGTGTTACATCTTGTCCTGGTGGGGGAACGAGTAAACACCGTAACCTTGCAACTGTTCTAAAGAAATCTGCTCCTGAACTCATTTCTGTTCTCTCCAAACATTTTTCCAATAAATCTGCCTTGCCCGCTTTTGCTGAAAGTGCTCTGTAGTTCTTGTTTTTAAGAACTCCAGGGAACCATCTGACCCCTCAAATTATTGCTCTGTTAATCTCTTGCCTCTGCTTAGAGGTTCTAATCAATGACAAATTGGTTAAGCATCTTATTTCACGACCTTTCAGAGAAAAATGGCTTCCTTTTCTCCATATCTACTTCTGATGTGTTAGCAGCATTCACTGAAACTTGTCTAAATTATTTAATGAGATGTCTTATATATGTCATTTTCAGACAGTACTTTTTCACTGTATCACTAGACAATGTTACTAGACATCTGAATGCTTCAAGCCAGGACTGAAACCTGACTGATTTAATGTTAGCCAGAGTTTCTACCACTGAGCTATCATCATTTGACAGAGTGAAACAGCTAATTCTAGTGTATTGTTTTTACGAATGTAAACAAATGCCAATCAGCTGGAGTGCTCCAATTCATTTTACTGAAGAGCTTTGCATTAGCGCAGGTGGCTGTTGTTTATAGAATTAGTTTGTCAATGAACAGTCCTCAATTTTCAAGAGAATCATTAAAGTGAATTCATTTCTTGATGTATTTGTTTAACAAATTCTCCCCATTTTGTTAGAATCCAAGAACTGAGTACTGAACTGCTAATATCTAATCTGTAAAGTGTTCATGCAGCCTTATGGCTTGAGGAACATTGCTAGCCTCTATTACTATTTTTAAGGTGATTGTTCAAACCAGCTACATTCCTTAGTACCATTAGTCCAGATCTTTACAGGACCCGCAACACGCATATAGTCAACATCCTCAATCCCTTTGTATCCCGTTGGTAAGAAGGTTTCACTCGGATATCTTCTTCCCAAGAGTTGTTACTTTGTGGAACAGTCATTCAAGACAATGATCACTACAATCTTAACCTCTTCAAGTCTTGGGTCAACCCTTATCTATCCTACATATCCTCATAATAGGCAACTATTGTTCCCTCATCATTCGGTAACCATGAGTGACTCCTCGACCTTGTATTGGGTAATCAATAGTATTTCAAATATTTCCAGTATGTCAATGAATGCTGAACACTTTCCCCTCAGATAAAGAGGAAACTTGAGGCAAGAGAGATGTGGTTCTACAGAAGGATGCTGAGAATATCATGGTCATAGCGTGTAAGCAGTGATGAAGTTTTATGGAGAATGGAAATGAAAAGTTCTTTTAAAATAAAGAAAGTGGTAGTTGAAATTTCTGGGACGCATAATGAAGAAAGTAGGCTTAGAGAATTTGACACTCACAGAAAGTAAGAAGGACAGAGACAAATTGTGAGTAACCTACATAGGAAGTTGGAGAGAGCCATGATCACCCATTTCCTGTAGGGACAAAAGAAAACCCATGATATCAAATTAAATAGTTCTGAAATGTAATGTATATGGAGAATTCTGCAGATCTTTGAATGAAGAATCCCGATGTTCTTTATAATGGCTTCCATCATGTCTTTGGAATTGCTTCCATTATGGAATTCTTTAAGTTTTGAAGATGCCATTTTCAATGAAAGATGAACAGTTTTCTTTTTACTCCCTTTAGTTTGTAAGGGTCAGTTGTCACAGCATCATGTCTTGAAAGGAAGGGAGAAAGAAATAAAGAGGACAAATCCCAACTGGTTGACAAACTACCCATCACTATGTGGTGGCTTGTTTTACTAAGGAATCTGGGTGTGGCAAGACATCTTGGCACTTTCATTCTTGCAGCTGTACTGATTTACTTTGATGTTTTTATATCAAAACTTAAATCAAGACAAAATATCATTGACAGAATTCCATGTCCACAAGTCACCCTCACCTCGTTTGAGTATTCATTCCTGTCCAGTAGTTGGCCATGCTGGGCCAGCTAATGTATTCTTTAAAAATGGAGATGATTGTTTTTGAGCATTAAAACAATTTAATGTTGAGTCAAATGCTTCATCCACCGCAAGGAAAGTCGGCTTCCTGTGCCGTGCCAGGAAATTTATCTCACCGGTGTCGATCCTTCAAATCTACAAATCAACCATTCACCCTTGCTTGGAGTATTGCTGTCATATATGGTCTGGTGCCCCTTATGTTTGTCTCAAGGTTCTTGATAAGATCCAGAGACGGATATGCAACGTAATTGGCCCTGATCTGGCATCTCGTCTGCAGTAGCTCTCTCACTGATGTGTCATCGCCTCCCTGTCTTTTTTACAAATACTTTCCTGGCAACTGCTCCAAGGAACTGCTCTCGCTAGTTCCCAGACTTCATGAATTTAAGCGTTCTACTAGGCTGGCATCTCGCTCACATCCTTTCACTGTCGAAACTGTTAAATGTAGCCATCTTTTCTATTCCAATAGCTTCATGTCTCCAACCTCTTGCCTGAGGAACTGCTTCGCCTCTTCCTGTTTCCCTGATAGCTATAATCTCCAACTATTCAAATGTAATGTCAATCGACGTCTCCAGATGCCTTGATCTATCCCCTATCCTTCTCTTCATCCTTTCCTCTATCACTCCTATTTGCTCTAGCTCCAACTCTCTGTAACCCCTTGCATGCTAGTGGCTTCCCGCCTTGCTTGGGGTGAAACACTTAAAAAAAAATTTGACACTACAGACATGTCACTTAAATCACACCTTTGTAGTATTATAAGAGCTCAAAACTAGGTAATTCCCTGATGCCTGCAGTTACTAATGGTGGGTTAGTGAGGATACTTTGGTGACTTTGTGGAATATTATGACAATTGAAAATAAGAATCATAGAAAACAAAATGTTGAATACATACAGTTGTCTTGGATGGATATGAAGAGACTTAGGTAGCGGAACTAATATATATATATATATATATATATATATGCACATTTCATTAAAAACGACTGACAAGGTGCTTTTATTTAGTTTTTTATACAATTTCTCATGCAATCTAATAATGTTTTTCTTTTCGGATGATAAATTATATAAAAACTGTCCGAATGTTCTTTTTATCCGAGCGCTTTCGGCTATACATTTAGCCATTTTCAAGGATTATATTTTAACTGTTAGAATTAGAAATAGTTTGTTGTATGTATGTTTTATAAAATGTTTCATTTTTTTTGTTTCAAAACACGGTCAGGATATTATGTCCATGTTCAAAGTTAATATTATTAAGTGTTGGTTTGTTTGTATTTATTAATAAGGCTTCCATTATTTTTAGCCTTTTTTTGCATGTGGATGATGCTATTATATTAGTGTTGTCGACAAGCATGTTCCGAATTGTGTCCGACAAGTTTCCATGAATATTAGATCGCATGAGAAATTGTATAAAAAACTAAATAAAAGCACCTTGTCAGTCGTTTTTAATGAAATGTGCATGAAAGTAGGATTGCTGCCTAAATACACAAATATATATATATATATATATAACAAGATAGGAGAACATGTCAGATATGTGCACAGTTTGCATTTGAGTTACTGTGTAAAAGATCTTATCACTTTTAGATTCTTATAAGATGAATAATGAAGGCTATTCAGGAACAAAATCTGCTTGTAGGTAATCAATAAAAAGCAAAGGATTGTATTTAAAAATATGTTGCCATGTTGGTTTACCTTTGTATAAATATTGAAATAAAAATAAAAATTCTTTTATGTCAATCATATATTCTGAAAAGGCTTGGTTTCCAGAAATACCTGCATCTTTTTTTATTTCCATAATTCTATTACCTATTGAACTCTGATATAAGTATTACAAGGATAACAGTTATTGGAAATTAGAGAACAATTAATTAGTTTTGAGTTAATTACATCCCCAATTGGGTAAGATGATTTCAAGACCCTAACACGTGTTTTTAAAAATATTTGTTTACTTCGGGTTGCCTTTCTCTTGGCATGTTGACATGGAACCCAAAACTCTGTTTGGGGTGGGGGGGGGTCAATTATTTCAACAGCTTTTACTCCAAGTATCATTCTTAATAAAAATTTCTCTACTTGTATATTTTTCCCCTTTTACCTTTTTCTCTAAAAGAATCACTGTATGTAGGAATATCTATGTATAATATATACATAGAGGTATGTATGTATGTATTTGTGTGTACATATATGAATACAGTTGTTCATATGAGTTTGTGTGATGATATATGCACACATTTTTTTCTGTGCAATTGTATACATCAATATTAGCATATAGATAAATATAAATAAAAAATAGGTCAATGTGTGTGTGTAATTCACACTTAATATGTGTAGTATGCATATGCGTGTGTGTATATACAATTTCACTCAAGCACATACATACTGTGCATATATGCTCATGCTGTTGTATAAAGATATGCATATATACTTCAACACACACACGCATGAATAATTGCATCTATATACGTTTGCACGCATATTTCCGGATGTGTGTTTATTAGAGACACCACACACATTAGCTGGAGGACCCAGGTATAAATGAATATATTATTGATGTCTTTAAAAAAAAAAAGAAAGAAAGAAAAAAAAAAGAGGCCTGTTTTCAAATGATTGCTTTTAAATTTTGATGTGCATTTTTTCCGGTTTTTTTTGTTTTTTTTCATCGATCAATTCCTGAAATGAACGGGATTTTTTTTTTTTTTACGTAATAAACGTAATGGAGTAGTTTATTTAATATACCGAAATATTTCTGTTCCTGTTTATTTATCCAATGATATTGGATTTGTGTTTCCGTGACCACCGCCGACACTAATCATTAAGTACTACTATAATTGGTACGTCCTCCTTAACCCTCTCAAGATGATAGCCGCTGCGACCGAGGACATCCCGGTTACTACGAAAAATATTATTATTATTGGTTGGTGTAAATAAAATTACATTTCCTTTCCAACATGAGAGAATGATTTGTCTGTCAATCGTTTTAAAAATAACTTATATTGAGTGACCTTGTATCAGACTTGTTCAAAATAAAATCCGGTTCATGGTTTCATGCCTTATCCTTCCATTTTTTTGGTGGGGGTGGTGGTGAATGTGAAAGGAAGCACTTGATAATGAAGCACAAATTCGTGGGTTAAAAAAAATAAAAAATAGTTCTGCAGGATCGTGTGTAAATGAAAGGGATTTTCATTTGGTTCAACAACCCATCAAAGTGTAGACTACACACTTTGATAGGTTTTTGAATGGCATCTTTTCTTTTTAAGAAATTTGGCTCGTTAAAAATAAAATCGAACAGAAACTTAAATTAACCGGTTTAATGCCCGATTCTACTTACGGTGGCCTATGAACGGGCATCCAAGGCTCTAAAAACATTTTAAACAAGTTGTTAGAAAGTGTTAAGTACCTACTCCCTCCAGAAATCCAGTTCATGTGTTTTAAAATCTATTTTTCTCAAACAAATCCGAACAAACAACGATAAACTATAAACACGAGACAAGTTTCGGCCTTCAAACAGGTATCTTTGCATTTACCAAAAAATTGTTACACTCCCTATTCTTGCTGCAGTCAGTCTATCCCTGATTGCAATGAGATACTGAAGAAGTCTCCGTCCGTTGTAAATAAAAAGTGATTTTTATATTTTTCTTTGAAATCGAATCTGAGCTGACAGGTTTTCTTCGGCAAATAAATTTCTTCGACCTAAAAAGAAAATGAAAAAAAGAAAAGGAAACCCGACGAAATGAAAAGAGATAGAACTCCAGACATAGGTGTCATGGTACCATTGGTTCGTAAACTATATTGATTTCTTCAACCTATGAGTGAGCATCTGGACCTTGGGCATGCTTTTTTTTTTTTTCAATCGTAGACCTATTCATTGAGTCCAGTTTGCGTTCAATCACTTGTAAAATTCTCGATACTCGGGGGTGTAAAAATATCAACCACGATTTAAATACCACCAGTGTGCGTGTCGTTAATGGTACTGTCGGCATTCTCTACTACTCCTACTACTACTACTAGCGAAAGTCGGACTGTTGATAAGAAGAGTGAGCTGATGCAACAACAAGCCGTTCTCTCTTCTTTGCAACAACCTGCACTGTGATGATGATGATAATTCTTGTGACTACTACTATTATTACTACAGAGAGTAATTCTTTTTGCTGCTTGTTGCCGCTATCTTGCTACTAGTATCTTGCACAGCCACCAACTACTACGTTTACCCATGTGCTCTTCTCGAAGAGCGAACTGCCTACAGAAGGTGGGGGGTACCGTTTTGTTTGATAGCAGTCATTTCATTTTTCACCAATACACAACACAAGAGATTCAAAGACAAAATTACCTCATCTTACAGTAAAATCAACCAACGTGTCTGTGTATTAAAAAAAGAAAATAAGAGCTAACATCTCACGCATACACAGAAACACTCACTGACCAACCTGGATGGAACAACTCTAGGACCTTTTTACATACATACATACATACATACATATATATATACAAGCTCTCTTCCTTGTTCATTTCACTTCAGACGCATGCGTCCACCGATTTAATAATCTACCCCACCCCATCTCTTTTTTTTTTTTTTTTTATCTATCTTAGCATCTACTGTCCGTGTGTATCCTGTGTATGGTGTCCTTGTTTTAGCAATTATTCGTGTATGTCTATGTGTGTGTATATATATATATATATACACACACACACACACAATGTATACGTCTCGTGCGTTTTTAACAAACAGGTTGCTCTCATTAAAACGACGCCAGGCACGCTTCAACCTACGCTTAAACACCCAGCCTCCGACTCCCTACCCAGCTACAATTTTAGATAGATCATTCCTTTTTTTAAATAGTGTTAGTTACCTAATTTAAATTTATGTTAGAGACCTATACGTCTTTTTCTTGTTTTGTTTGTTTTATTAACATTGACAATTGACATTATTGGTTTTTTGGGGGTTTTTTTTCACATGCATATACACACATAGACAATGCGTCTTTTATGATACACACACAGAGGCAGACACCCACACCTCACACGGACTGTGGAGTGTCTTGTCATTTTTCTTCTGCTGTAGGTTTGTAATGTAGCACAGAAACACTTGTGAAATAATGGCTATGATTTTAAACAGTACGACTTTCTGTTCTCTTAGGTACAAGGAGACACATGTCGTCAGCTATCTTTTCTATCGTTGACCACATACAAAGGAACCAAGGACTTACTTCGATTTCACGTCTTTATTGTAAGAATGGATATTCACACCTGGCTGTATTTTGAGAACCTTTATGTGAAAATTCGGCATGGGTTTACGGCTATTACATAAGAAACAAAAACGGAAAGACATTTCTAAATAATCTTTCCATTCCGCACGCTTTTTTTTAAGCATTTAAAAACAAACATCCAATTCATTTTTAAGGTACAATGTCCCCTACCACAGACTTTTCCTACAAGAGCCTTTCTTCTTTCTTCAGCGTCTTCTTTCATTCATTCATTCATTCATAAAATTAAACCCGTACATTTTTATACTCTCAGTCCATTCTTTCTCTCTTTCTCGCATGTGTGAGGCTGACCGTTCCTCTTAAGTACATCACTTGTCCCCATGTGTATATATTTTTTCACTGTGTATATAGACGTAAATATTCTTATATAAATCTTTTTTTTTATTTGCCTATACAAGCAGACGTTCATATTTTCTCTTCTTTCTACTGTGACTTTTGTTTTTGTTTGTTTTTTTGAAAACGGCTTAATTTTTTCCCCCCATTTCAGTGCTAAAAAAAAACAAACGAATTTTTGCTGAGTTTTCACTAACTCATTTTTAAAAAATTTCTAATAATCTTATGAGATTTTAAAATTCAATTAAGGTTTTAGAAAAATTAAAAACATTGTACAGATGCATTAGTGTCTACTAATCCTGAGTACCAACTTCAAAACAAAATACTATTAAAACATTCTTTGAGACATAAGTATTGTCCACACACACATTTGCAAAATATATGCCTACTTGCACAGACACACTTATATTCAGGTACACATATATCACATTCGGTAAGACTCTGTCTGGAATGGCTCTTAGGCCTTTTATTGAGTGAAGTTTTGTAAAAAAAAAATAACATATATATTAGATATATTAATGTTTTAATCTTTATATAAAAAAAAATTAAAAAATCGATTTTCTCTTGACTAGTTTTCATTCACTAGCAGCAATTCATCTATCTATCTATCTATCTAAAATTAAGTCATTAGATTTCACAAAAGAACATGTGACTTCATTTTTTCCAGGTGTGTTTAACAGCATAAAGTAGACACAGTGTTCCTCTTTCTCTCTCATATATAAACAAAATTTTGCTACTTATGTTGTTATCACAACAGACAAAAGCTAAAAAATAATTATCAGAATCTCACCTTAAAAATCTTTCTCTTTGTTTATTGGTATAGTAAGCTGGTTTTACAGACCAATAACTAATTGCATTTAGTTAAATCCTTTATTTGTGGCCTTGTGCCAGACTTGTTGTCAATGAATACTTGAGCTGAAAAAGACTTTTTCTCTCAATTTTTCACTGACCATTCCAAGCGTGGGGTGGTACCTCGCTGGTTCAAAGAGGAATATTCTTGTAATGCCCTCGCAGAGGTGATGCTCAAGAAGAAAAAGAAAAGGAAGAAGAGATGGAAGAATGGAAAGCGACAAAGAAGACGAAACAGATTCGAACGCCTGACTTTACAACTTTGCTTGTTGTCAGTTGCTTATTGCATTAATTCTTCAAAAGTGGAAAGAAAAAGAAAAAAAATTTTAGATAAATATGCAAAACCTTAAAAGAATAGAAAAATTAACAAAACGTTATGCAATTATTTTTTTTAATCTGAAAGGTTTTGACATTTTTAATTGTATTTATAAAGGGGGCTGTTGAATAATTGCCAGTAGACAGGGATATTGTTTTCCAAAAAAATACACAAGACATCTAGGTTGTGTTTGTCCTTAGTGTTGAATATAGGTATGTACCTGCCGAAAAATCCTGTCTGTATAAATGCGTATATCTATGTATAAATGTATGAATGTTGTAGTACCAAAAAAACAAAACAAAAATCATTTTAGTGATTGTATAATAGAAGATACAGGATATTAAAACACAGAAGTGATTAAAAAACAAACAAAAAAACAAAACAAAAAAAACAACTGTGATTGCTGTTAAATTTTTCTCAGTATAATGAAAAATGGAATGGCAGAACAAAATATTCTTGGTTGCCAGCATTGGCTTCAGAGTTTCTCTATTATTCAGGCACCATCATAATGTTAAAAAACCCCAACCACCCTCCTGGATTTAAGTGACACCCATCCATCAACTTTTCAGTAGCTATGGCCTCTCAGCATGTCCAGTATTATCCCCATAAAAACTTCAATTCCATCATTGACCTCACTCATCACACCCTCATAGAACACTGGCCTCACCAACAACATTTGTGGATACAAACTCAAAATTTAACTATTCTCATGAATCCTGTGCATATATGTTTGTTTTGTTAGTTAAAAAAAAAAAAAAAATTGGATAAAAAAAAAAGTTGGGGGTAAATATTTATTCATTTGGGGGCTTTTTATATTTGCTTTTTTTGTCAGTTCATTTTATGAAAGAAAGAAAAAAATTGTGTGTGTGTATATGAATATATTCCATCAAATTCAGGTTGACGATAAAACTTCCACAGATCAAAATCCTGAAAATACAAAAAAAAAGTTTCAAAGAAACATTTCTCAATTAAAAAAAAAAAAAACCCCAAAAAAACAAAGCGAGAGAAAAATTCCAAACTTAAATACTCACCTCCCCCACCACTCAGCAGGGAATCTTTCTCAATTCACGTGGGGACTATTACCCTCAAATAGTGTCTTCTAGCTATGCAAATTTTCCGTCCGTTTAATACCCTGAAAATCTTTTTCAGAGACTAACAAAAATAGAATCAGCTTATTAAGGGTGTATTTCCTAAAATAAACAAATCAATAAAAAGAAAACCAGACCCAAAAAACATTTTTTGAACTTTCATCAAAAAACGGTGACTGAAAAAAAAACAAAAAAAAAAACAGGTTTTCAAGAAATCTCCATGAAAAAATGAATTTCTAACTCAAAAGAACAATGAGAGAAACCAACCCCAAAATATTTCTATCAAATTCCACCTAATTCCCCACCCCCAAACATTCTCTTTCTTTCTCACTTCTCATCTTCATCTGGTTCCAACATTCAATTTCTAGCCAACTAACTCCACAAAATAGCAGTCTGTCGAGTGAAAGTTATTTTCTTCCTACCCCCACCCATGCATTTTTGCTCCTCCCCGAAACTTTAAATAATAACAACAAAAAAGGGAAAAGTATATCTGCCTGTTCATTTATTTATCTGGGGGGGGGGGAAACAAAAATGGCCTGCAAACCCAAGAAACGTCCTGACAGTCTTGAGGGCTTTCGTTTGGGCTATTCGCCTCAGAGAATCGTCCAGTGTCATTTTTCATCCCAGAAGCAAAAACAAAAAGTGAAAATGCATGGTTGGATTTATCCAGGCAACCCTCGAAGGGATTACAATTATGAGATGTATAATCACCAATGCTGGGTATGTACAATTCCAGGAAGAATTTGTTTGTTTGTTTTTTGTTGTTTTTTTTTTTGTTTTTTTTTTGTCAAGAGGAATTTTTTCAAATTATTTAATTGATTTCCTTTTACTTGAATTTAGTCAGCTGGAACCAAAAAAATAATTTCTAAAAAACTAAAAAAATAATATAACTAAATTTAGATTTAAACTTTTTGACTCCCTGCAAAAGTTTTTTTTTTCTTTTTTTTCTGTAATTCCAATTCCCTTAAAAAAATTTTAAAAAATCTATAATAATAAAAGAAAAAGTTTTAAAGTTGCTTTTTGCTTCCTCTGATTGTGATTTTTATCAGGAGGGAAAAATGAAGAAAAGAATTCTTTTTGGCATTTTTAATTTTTTAGTTCTTAGCAAAAAGTTTGTAACAGGTGCCAAAGAAATTTTGATACAAACGTGAACCTCAAACTTTGAAAATATTTTGAAAGGAATTAAATTCTTTAAAAATGCAAATTTTTTTTATCTTGGAGATAGATTTATGTTCATTAAAAAAAAAAAAAAACCAATAAAGTTTGGATAAAAGTCTTTTTTATCTCAAGAATTGTATGGATTGTTGAGATAGTTTTGTTTTGTTTACTTTTATCAAATCTCTCCTTCAGGACATTTGATATGGGCTTTGTTATACATTTATTGCACTTAGCTTTTGAGAAGACTACAAATCTGGTGCACTCAGTGAGAATTGAACTGACTACTGAGAAATAATGGTCTACAGAAACATCTAACCAACCATTACTCACAAGAAAGGTGCTCACATAGTTTTTTTGTATATTAAATTTTTTAAAAGTTGATAAGAACTTTGAAGAAATTTTAGAGTCAACCATAAAATTATTTTATCTATCTTACCAAATTTGACGCTGTTATATTTGCTTAGTCTTATTTAAAGAAATATTATCAAGTTTTAATAGAGAATCAGAAATATCTTTATAAACATTTTAACCAAGGATTTTACCTCATCTTTGATAATTTGTAGATGCTTTGAGCTTTCAGAAATCTGTTTCTTTCTTAAATGCTAATAGGGGCATGTAAAGATCTCATTAACAAACATTTAGAATTAATTTACAAAGCACAGTTGCTGGAAGATAAAAATTTCAGATTGGTTGAAGCCTGAAGAATTTTTGTCGGGTAAATCTTGCTTAAAGTATATTTTTAAAAAATAGCGTGAAAGGAATTTTGCAAGTATATTGAATTTTTTTCACTCCAGAGCTTGATACAAAGATGCATGTTCACTTTGACTGTGTTTTGTTGTTGTTTTTGTATCAGTTTGACAGCATTATTTTTTTCACACTTTGCGTCTTTAGAATATTTTCTCAATGCTTGTATTTATTCTTCTCAGGGTTTAGCTTAATTCTTCTGTGATATGTCCAGTGAGAATTTTGAGGTACATGCCTTTATCTCAGATATTTGTAATAAAATTATCCAATGTAAATCCCAGACTTTGTTTCTCATCCCCTGAGAAGGTTTAATAGTCTCTAACCCAGCCTTTAAAGGCATCACTTGGAAAATAGTCTCTAACCCAATGTTCAGAAATTAGTTGAAAAATATTTCAAATTAATTTTCAACACTTCAGCATATTTTCTATAGTAAAACATTGTGATTGTATATTTAAAAAAATGAAAAAAAAATTACTGTCCATCAATAGAAAACAAATTAATTGAAATAAGTCTTTTTTTGTAATTAAAATCTACTGAAGAAATAAAAGTAATATATTAGCATTTTGATGTATGATTTACCTATTATAAGCAGAAAGTTTTTATCAGCAAACAGAGCGAATGTAAACAGATGAAAGAATATAAATTAGTTCAAATTAAACTTGTTTAACAAATGGTAGCCTTAATGAGTTTGAAATTTTCAGATGTGAGCAAGCATGAATTTTTCAATAACTTTCACTTACTTGTAAAATCCACATTTTAGATGTCATTCTGCAAATGAAAAATCTGAAAATATTGCAACTGATTTTTTTAAAGCAATTTATTTATAGAAATATTTTAAAATTAAATAAATTATTTTTAAAAAGTTAATTCTTTTGTTTTTTAGTTTGCATGCTTCTTTATTGGGCAATGCTATTTTGAAACTTCTGCTTTGCTATTTTTAACTGAATAGTTTCAGATAGAATAGAAAATAATTGTGGCTGCCAACTGTTGTATATTTTGCCATTTCCTTATATTTGCATTGTGAACTACGTATGCTGAGAATATGAGCAAATATACGAACAAAACATATCCAAGAATTTGTTTGTAGAATTGCTTCCTTCCACAAATATTGTAAAGATAAATGGGAAACCCTGTTCACTTTTAAACATGATTTATGATAGCAGTGCAAAATCTCCTTTCTACACCATGCGGCAGTAATACCTCCTATATAATGGTAAGACATGAGTGGCAATGGTATCTTCATCTAGCTAATGTCTTACCATTTTGTGGGAGGTATTTCTGGGGTGGGGGTATATGTAGGAGGTATTTCTGACACACCCTGTATAATATTTCTGTTATTTTCTACTTAGTGAGTTCTAAGAATAATTCATTATTCATTGGAACAGTCTTCTTCCTTCTAACCTCACTGACATTCTAATTGTGGTATCTTTCCATTTTTGTTTTTCTTTAAGACATTGATGACCAACCATGAGAAACTAGTACTTTTTATTATGATACCGATGACAATTTAATTCATTCTTGTGGTCTTGTCATCAAGGCTACAACTATGACTTTTTTTATTGTTTTTAATGTAAATAACTGGTACTTTATGTCGAAGCAGTGACGTGGAGATGTTTGGTGATGCCCAGGGCCAACTCCTTGATTTTAAACCTCAAGTTTTGGCCATGGGGCCTAATACTGAGAAATGTGAGAAAGGAAGACATTTTAAATAAGTAAAAACAGATGAAACATAAAATAAACACTTTATTCAAAATAATTTTTATTTCACTGCTTGATTGGATCCCCCCTCTTTATATGGAGGCCTGGGGCCATCGTACCCTCTGCCCCCACCTGTGTCTAAGATAGGAATAAAACATTATACTGGTAACTATAAACAAAGTTTTTATGAGAAAAATTAATTGAAAATATAACACATAAAGCATTTGAAAAAATTTTGGACTACATGCAATGTACTGTATCTTCCCTGCACCTTTTCTATAAATACTTTCATGGTAATTGTTCTGATGAGCTTTCCCCTTTATGAATTTAAGAGCAGTACTAGATTGGCAGTTAGGTCTCATCCTCTTAGTTGAAATGGCTAGATGTAAGTTCTATGCTAACAGTTTCTTCTCTCGCACTTCCTGGTTGTGGAACTCTCTTCTAGCTTTTTGCTTTCCAATCAACTTTGATCTTCAAAAATTTAAATGCAGCATCAGTCATCATCTTCTTAATTCCATTTCTGTTACTGTTCTCCCTCTGCCATAATGTATTCATTTCTTCACACTATCAGTAACCCCTTCATCTTAGTGGCTTTATTGCCTTGCTTGGGGTGAAATGATTAATTAAAAAATAAATACAGAAAAAATAAATACATTTTTTTTTAATTGAAACTTACACAACTGACAGCTATTGATATAAATAATATTAATAACATTATTCAATATTTTAAAAAAATAAAGTAACAATTATTGATTGAAAGAATGCCAATTTTACCTCAGAAATAAGCCACAAGAGAATCAGCGTTTTTTTTTTATAGATTCCAGTTTTTAAAAATATTTGATCATGCTGTGCTAAACAGGTATGTTTCTCCAGAAACAAATACCGAATAATTCCCACCTCTTTGTTATGTCAGTAATAAACCGATAAGTCTTAAACCTTGCCCAAAGGTGACCTGGAATATAAAAAGCCAGATGAGCTCAACTCTGTGATGTAATTTTGCATAGCAGCAGAGCTGGAAATCCACCTGTTGACCTGATAGAAAATTCAACTCCAGTCTCTATCACTACAGGTATTTAGGGCATAAAATAAAAGTCCAAGAGGTTGTAACTGGAAACTATATTTTTGAATAAATTCCTTTAAAGGAAATTGACAAGGTTACCTGGTATTATCCAGCTTGAATTTTCTAAGGGAAAATAATTGACGTTTACCTTCAAATTCTGGAAAGTTTACTCCCTACATATTAAGACATTATCATCTCAACCTTTTTCACTGCAATATCCTGTGCAGATACAATTTGTTCACTGCTTTTATTATTATTTTCTTAGGATAGCACAAGCTCAGTGTGTAGTATCTGTTCCTTTACATTCAAAGATGTCAGATTTGAAACATTTTATAAATTGGGTTGCTTACAAATTTAAATTAAATCTTTTAAAATATCCCCTAAATTTAAAAAGAAATTACTTAAATGAAAATTAAAATTTAATTTCTAGAATAGACTGATGGAAAAGATTAACTATTATTCAGTGCCAAAAAAAGTTAAATTTAATAAACAACTGACATATATATCGTGCAGTGGGAAAATTGTCAACATTTTATATTTTTACATCTTTCCACCTAACTTGCCAGACTGCAACCCTCTTCGTATTATGTGTGGGGCTCAGTTGAACGAGAGATCAATAAAACTCTTTGTAGCACCAAAGATGAACTGAAAGCAAGGATTATAGCCACATTCACCAACTTAAACGAGAAGACCATCTAAAAGAGTTTCAGAAGATTCTGAAGTCGTCTAGAGGCCAAGGTTGAAGCCAATGGCAATTTTATTTTAGTATTTCAAGATATTTTTGTGTAATTTTGGTAAATATATTTGTTAAAATGAGATGTCGGTAATATTTTTATTTTTGCGTAATTTAGGTGACAATTTATCCATCGCACCCTGTATAGATATAATGTACTCGCATGCACTCAGTGATAATGAAGGCTAATTAGGTGGGCTTTTAAAATGGGTTTCTCGATAAAAGCTAAAAAAAAATCAGGCAGGCTTTATCTAAAGTCATTCTTATGTTAGAGAATTAGAAGCACAAAAGATTTTTTTTATCTTTCTTTTTCTTTTTAATTTTCTCTTTTTGATATGTTTTTTGTGACAGGTTTTCAGGCATCTTAAGTGCAACATTTTGAAGCCTATTAGAGATGTTCGGGGGAATAGCCAAAAATTTCTCTAAAAACAAACTTGCATTCGATAGTAAGAATTCTCAAATGACAAAAATGTGTTCATATCTGTAATTCTTCTATGAGAAAGAATTCATCAGAAAGAAATGTTTTCCCAAGACAATATATTGATGCTACTTTATCTATCCTCAAGTGTGTGTAAGTATATATATATATATATATATATATATATATATATATATATATATATATATATATATATATTTTCCTCCTGATACTGACCATAACTAGTTGAGGAACCTAACTGAAATAATAAAAAAAAATATATTAATACACAACCCAGTGTGTCTGAAAATTTTAATTTTTTAATATTTTTATTGTTCAAAACATATGACTTCACTTAGGATATCATTAGTCTAAATTTGTTATGTTGCTACCAACAAAACAAAGTACTAAAGAACATGCATGACAAGAAAAAGTTTTACCAGTTTGTCATATATTTTCCCCAATATTGTTCTTGATATATAAAAATATATATCATTACCTCATATATATATATATATATATATATATATATATATATATATATATATATATATATATAAGCGATTTGCAAAAATCTAACATAGTTTACAAATTTAAGTGCTCTCTAGGAGATTGTATCTCCAACAGATTAAATAATATCTATGTTGGTCACACCACAAACTTGCTTTCACGGCGCTTGACTCTACCTTTGAATGATAATTCTAACATTTTTAGGCATTTAAAACAACATGCCTGGCTGCATACACAATTCTGGAAAATCCTCGTTGAAAACACAACTATACTTAAACATGAAAACAATAAAGAAAAACTAAAAATTCTTGAAGCTATATACATAAAACAGTTGAAACCTAACCTGAACAAAATAAACAATGAAATCTCCACAAATATTCTTAAATGCCTATAATTGATAACAGAAGCCATTGGTTTATACCAACGGCTTCCCATACTTAATACTTCTTGTTTTCACTCTCGTTTGGTCATGTGTGATGTCATGGGCCGCAGTGCAATTTTCACTTTCAGTGGCTCATATACACAAGTTTGTCGTTACTGGGAAATCTTCCGTGCAAACAAAACAGACTATCATTTTTGTTATGTCCATGTATTTTTTAATTTATTTTATTTCCAAAGGTTGAAACGAAAAATGAAATTTTTCGTTTCAACCTTTGGAAATAAAATCTGATGATCCGCTGTCCTTTAAAAGGGCTGTGGTGAAATAATTTATTATATGGAACCTTAAAATGGTCTGTTTTTATTTAAATTAAATTATATATATATATATATATATATATATATATAAAATGTGTGTGTGAATGGTTACAATCTTTGCTTTCCGGCCATGAGAAAAACTGGGTTAGATTCTTATCAGGGTCAATTTGTCAGGACTGTTAGTGGGGTCTGGAGGAGTTGATCCTAGCATGCAGCACCTTTGGAAAATGTCTGCAAACCATGTCACAGTTTGACCCAACCTCTGTGAGTGAAACTGGGTAGTGGGGAACTGAGTGAAAGCTGTTGTGCTAGTATGGAGTTGCCAGTCATTGTGAACTTATTGACATTGCTCAGACTGTTGATCATGCTGGATAATGTGCTCCCTTCCAGAAACTGTAACTAAGGTCCACACAGCATAGTTGCAGTATAAACCACAGGTGGGCCTCTGTGGGTGTTGCACAAATGTACCTGAGCTGGTGTCTGCAAAAGTGATTGGCTAGTTGCCCTGTGCTAGGAAAATGTGACTAGCTGGCCATTACACACACCCACAGAGGAGGGAGAGAGGGAAGGAGACAATGTGGACATAATTAAAACTGCATGGTGACCAAGATTAGTTTGAACATTGCATTGAAGTGTGAAACTGCCAGTCAGCTTGCTGTGTTGATTCCTATGTCCACACTGTTTATCTATAAATGATCTATCTCTGATATTGATCACTCTTCTCCTACAGATATGTTAACTTTTAACTAATATATATATGTGTGTATGTGCATTTGTGTGATGGCAGTTTATTCATCAATTGAGCCTGGTCATTGCTGACCAAAAGCATTGATTTACTACTGAATGTGATGTTGACTGTGAGGGTAATGGTGACTCTTGACACCAGCAATGGACTTACATTCCTTGGCGCATGTACAACGTACTATTTCTGTCTGATTCCTTTGACATCCCGGCTGTATAGATGGCTGCTTTTTGGCGGCCTCAAATGTCTTGTAAGACCTGAGTGACTTTGCCACACTCTGTATCTGTCTATATTTCTGAGATGAGGTATTCTGTAACCTATCCACATTATTCAGACTATTGTCCTCATCTTTGTTGCCATATTTATTACAATGTTGTATGCTCCAACCTTCTTCGGGTGGTTGGAATGTCAAACTGAATCCTTTATTTCGCTCTCTGGGGTAGACTGTTCTAGTTCCACATGCCATGTTTAATGGATGTCAATTATCGGTTATCTCCTGTGAATTCCCTTCTCCAAGTTCTCCACTGCGTTAATCGGGTATTGAATTCACACTCTTTGGGTCCTGTCACTGGATCTAACCAACGACTTTATCCACTGTGCCATGTGTCCTTGCCACACTCTACCCATATAAAAGGTTCTGTAATAATGAAGTTAGTCTGTTGGTGGGGCATCAACATGGCTTTGCAGTTGGCTACAAAGGTCTGCATTTGATAGGCATACTCTACCACACTTCAGACACATGCATTGTTGGCCAGTTGCATCTACCTGCTCTCCTTTATACACATGCAGATACGCATGCACATAAAGATAAATTGTCCCTAAATTATGCAAAAATGAAAATAACACTGACATCTCATTTTAACAGATATTTTTACCAAAATTACACAAAAATATCTTGAAATACTAAATTTATTCAATAAAATCAAGATTGGCTTCAACTATGGCCTCCAGATAACTTCAGAATCTCCTGAAACTCTTCTGGACAGTCTCCTTGTTTAAGTTGGTGAATGTGGCCATAATCCTTGCTTTCAGTTCATCTTTGGTATTACAAGGAGTTTTATTGGTCTCTCGCTCAACTGTGCCCCACAAATAGTAATCAAGGGGGTTGCAATCTGGAAAGTTAGGTGAAAAGATGTAAAGGATGATATGGTCACAGAAATTGTCTGACAGCCATAACTGGGTTCTCCAGCTTGTGTGGCATGGTGCAGAGTCCTGTTGTCAGATATAGGGTTTTCCAGTAGCCACCCTTTTGACCCAGGGCAGCACTATTTCCTC
This sequence comes from Acanthosepion esculentum, assembly GCA_964036315.1. Taxonomy (NCBI): domain Eukaryota; kingdom Metazoa; phylum Mollusca; class Cephalopoda; order Sepiida; family Sepiidae; genus Acanthosepion; species Acanthosepion esculentum. The sequence goes on from OZ038515.1 coordinate 78,873,348, forward strand.
AAGGCACTTGGTGTAGTTCTCTGTTTTGAGGTCATGTGGGAAGATGAATGGAGGCTCACCATCACCACTCCAAACACCATGATGTTGACTGGATATATCATCCAACTCTTTCTGAAAACCTCTGCACTGTCCTCAGATTGACACCCAAACTCTGAAATGTTCATATTGGAGCTTCTGGCATGAATGCCAAGCAGTACAGCATGCTGTTTCTAGATTTCTGGTGGAGGGAATTGTGTCCTGGCAATCTTTTTTCTCACAGACAGTGCCCAGCCAATACTACTATACCGGGGAGTTGACAGAATCAAAAACAAATTACACACAGGCACAAAATTAAAAATGTAAAAGGGGTGAGAATTTCTCCATCACACCCTATACATACACACATACATACATACATACACACACACACACACACCCTATACATACACACATACATACATACACACACATACACAAACACATACATACATACATACATACACACAATAATATAAGCAAATATTTAATTACAATTCGATTTCAATTAGATTCAAGTTATTATTAATGTTTTTTTAATACAGAGCTCAATATCCGATGGACCAAACCACATAATTTGTAAATGTTAGATTTTTAGGACCTAATTAAAAATATTATACATGGCTGTAAGTTTCACAAAGACAGAACTGATCATTAAATACTTAAAAAAACTTTAAATTTTAAGCATCTGTTCTTTCATTGTGAAACTTCTAGTTACATATATGCTTTTGACATTTTAATAAGATCCAAAAACCGTATGTGTATATGTATAATACATATATGTAGGGACATCAATAAATTCACAGTTCGATAGTGAGAAAAGCATTTACACATATTATGCAATATAATTTTTTTATTTACATTTAAATTACTGACCTCATTTTTGTTGTCATCACATTTTGGCCATTGTGCCTCCAGCAGCCTTCATCAGGTGTATATTGGTCCAGGTAACCTACAGTGAATTCTGAACTGAACCCTTTATTTAATCTATAGGTGGAGGCTGTTCTCTTCCCACTGCCCATGTCTAGAGATATCTTGTCTAGTTCTTATTTTTAGTACTGCTCACTTATTGCTCATCCTGTTTCCGCTGATCAAGTACACACTGCCCGGTCCAGGGATTGAACTCACAATTACTATGTCACCAAATTCATTAACCAGCACAGGGCTATTGTCCTTTGTCTCTGTAGAGAACCTGGAGCCTTAAACCTAACCTACTTGTTGATAACAACAAAGATGGGGGCAATAGCTTCATATGTAAATACTGCAAATAATAACTTGTCATCCCAGAAATTCAGACAGAAATAATCTCTTTTCTTGTCAATGCACTTAATTCAGTGATAAATTCAAATTATATTACATATTGAAACATTATCCAGTGAAAGTTTCACCTAATAATTACTGCAAGCTTGTTGTTGCACTTTTCGATAAAGTGCACGTGTGTGCAATATATATATATATATATATATATATATATATAATGAAATGAGGAAAAACTATTCTTAGCCGACATATTTTGTTCAATGTATTGTGAGAAATCTGCACAAATTTGAAGAAAACATTGGGGAAATATGCAGAAATTTAAAAAATGTATCTCTGAACACAAAAGGAACCTTATAGATAACAATTTATCAAATGCACTAGTCATATAAATAAATTTGGCAACAATTTTGATATAAGATATGCCACATTCATTGAGAGAAAGTAATTTACTCAGTGGAAAATTCTCTGCTATTTCCCAAGCCAACATACACAACCACAAATATGTCAAAAAAACTTTTTAAATGGTTAAATCCATCACATGTTTTTGAAGATGTACAACACATATGACCATCTCATACCATGAGAATCTAATCACAATTTAAGCAATATACCATCTCATACCATGAGAATCTAATCACAATTTAAGCAATATACCATCTCATACCATGAGAATCTAATCACAATTTAAGCAATATACCATCTCATACCATGAGAATCTAATCACAATTTAAGCAATATACCATCTCATACCATGAGAATCTAATCACAATTTAAGCAATATACCATCTCATACCATGAGAATCTAATCACAATTTAAGCAATATGCAATTAAAACAAAAGATTTCGTTCATATTACTTGCTTACTTTTTGTGAAATTTTGAATTATGTCACTTTGTATTCTCCACGTTTTGACTGACCTTTCAACCACCTGATGAATATTCATGAACATGCTGAAATTTAAAAGCCTTGATAAACCAATGACATCCTTGCTTTTGTATATAAACAAGTGTAATAAACTATTCTTAGCCAATGCATTTCATCCTCTTAGGGACTTTATCAAGGCAATGAAATGAATCAGCTAAGAATAATATTTCCTCTTGTCTCTTTTTATTCATTTTGTTCCTTTAGTGATATACTATATCTGAAAATAATTTACATATATAGTCATATGGATATGAGTTTGTGACCTTGGGTTTCATGCTTTTGCGGTCATCAAAAAAACTTTCTGATGATCATCAAACAAGTTTGTCTGATGATCGCAAAAGCGTGAAACCCAGGATCACAAACTCATATCCATACAAATGAATATGTTAGGTCTATCACTGATATTGGGCACTTTCCACTAAGTACTGCACATATAAAATAAAATAATATATATATATATATATATATATATATATTTACATTACAGTACATGAATGAATCATACAAAAAGCAGATAGTGAAGTTAATGATATAAATGGCAAGAATCAGTCTCGCAAACAATTTTTTATAAAATACATTAACCTCGAACCCGTTGATGAATGTTATGATCCCTGTTTATAAATTCCAGTTGTACAAGGTCTTTTTTTACTACAAGCTTTTGAGTGTGCATACAATCATTGTCAGGTATAGAATGAATATGAATCGAACTGCACCACATATATATATATATATATATATATATATATATATATATATATATATATATATATATATATATATATATATATAGTACACACACTATATATATACATATATATATATAGTGTGTGCAATAAATAAATAGATAAGCTTTTTGGTTTTTTTTTTACTTTAAATATTGTTTTTTTAAACAGTCCCATTTTCTGTTTTGTTGCACTGCTCATTTGCCCTTGAGAAATTGTTTTCATGGATCTTGTCTTGTTAACAATCCAATATTATGAGAAATATGCATTATTTCTGTAAGAAGTACCATATATTTTATATTAAATTTCATCCAATACAATGCTCGAAAGCCATGCAAGCTAGAGGGCTATTGTTAAAATAATTAGAATGAATGAGGTAAGACAGAATGAACGAGGTAAGATAGAATGAATGAGGTAAAAAAGAAGTGAAAGAAATGAACTGGTGATTATGAATTTATCTACAGTATTGTATGGCATTAAAACATTATTCAATGGGTGTAAAAAAAAATGAAACAAATCTCTTTTGGTGAAGTTATGAATCATTTGTAAAATTATGTTGATCATATTATTTTATTATTTGAAAATGAGTTTATTTTTATTTGTAACACTAGAGAAAGTGGCCTACCTCCTGGACAAAAACGGATTCAGACATGTCTCACATGTACAATATTCCAAAAAAGAAAACGGTGGCTTTACAAGTCGTATATATTTAAAAAAGATAGATGTCAGAATTGGATCTATCTTTTATGAGACTCTCTTTCCACTTATGCAAATTTGAACTGTCGCTCAGTCGATAAAATGTGCATAAAGGGGGGGTAGAGAAAGAGTGCAACACGGGTAGCGAATCAGAGACACGTTGTTGGATTCGTTGACTTACGCTACTCTGTTGGTTGAAGGAAACAAATTAGGGAAATTTGTTACAAGCCAGAAGAAACTGACTACATTATTCGTGAACATGAAAAATTGATAGAAAATTATCATGTCTCAGTGTCTATTAGAAGAGTTTAAATAGGTAATTTGAAAGAGTGCGCCGTTACATCCAGCTCTGCAATTGCAGAACAACTTTTACAAACCAGGAAGGGTAAATCCTCCCCTCCGAGAGGACATAGTGATTTTCTAAGTGTACCTTAAGTGTGGCACAAGGCTGAAAGTATGGGGCATCCAATGAGGATCAAACTCATTACTCAGTAGTAATTAACTGACAAGACGAGCTTGTCAACCATTACACCATGTTGAAATGCTCCCCTCTGAGGGGACATGTTCTCAGTTCAGTCCTTGAAACTATTTTCATTGAGCCTACCTTCTTTATGCAAACAGAAAGATTGGTTTTTGGAGCTGAATGTGACTTATTTATAAAAATATAACCGTCTATATTTCTGAGATAAGGTATTGTAATTATTTACACTGTTTACATTGTTTGGACTGTTGCCCTCAACCTTGTTGCCATATTCACAATGTTTCGACCGTTGTACGCTCTGGCCTTCTTCAGGTGACTGGAATTTTTAACTTAACCATTTATTTCATACACCAGGGTAGATTGTTCTAGTTCCACATGCTATGCCTCTTTCTGATGTCTCAGTATCAGTTATCTCCTTTAACTCAACTCTCCATGTTTTTTGTTCATCTCAGCTACAGCCAGGTATTGAACTCACAGCTCTTTTGGGTCAAGTCACTGGATTCAATCAATGCTTTTATCCTTGTGAACACATGACCCAGTAGCTAAGATAACTTGTACTGAGACACATACACACACTAACACACACACATACACATATATATATATATATATATATATATATATGGCTGAACTGTAGGTGTTCAGGACGAGTCCATCAAACACATATATATATATATATATATATATATATTCTGTTCATACGTTTTTTTATGGATACACTTATTTGAGTAAATGCTCTGTTTTTTAATTAAACAGTATTAATTACAGTTACTGACCTGAATGTTTGAGAAATATCGTAGAAAATATGCATCCTCTGACAGGAATCGAACATGTAACCTATACGGAACTGTCATTAAGTCTGATGTGCTATGACCATTCAGCCACAGAGACCTTCCAGTTTAGCAAAGCTCAAATTACTGCTTTTAAATGATCATAGCACTTCAGGCTAAATGACAGTTCCATTTAACTAGAAAGAGTGTCCAGCAGAAAACTGAGGATCATGAGGCCTTACTGACAACATTGCACCCCGCTAGCCAATGATTACATAAATCTCTTGTTTAAAGTGAGGATTAGGTAATGTACACAATATTTACTATGTAGCGCTCATCTGAATTTTTTCTCTGGCAACATGGTTGGGCAAAATCTCCATTCTTGGACTCTAGTCATGATGATATATACAAGGAATTACTGAAAAGTTCTTAAGCTGAGTTACTTCCAAAAATCAAACTAAATCAATATTTTGTGGTTGGAAGGGCTTACTAATCAAACTGAGAACATTTCAACACATCTTGTGTGTGTTTGGGTGTGTGTGAATTTGCTATATTCATAGGTGAAGAGTGCACAATAGTAAACATATAAAGCAACACATTCCTATGTTGATACTGCATCTCTTTCTTTCTTTCCCTCTCTCTCTCTCTATACATACACACACACACACACACATACATACATATATATATATATATATATATATATATATATATATATATATATATATAAAAGGAAGAGGTTATAGTGGTTCCAACGAGAGAAAAGTGTGTATATTAAAAAGAAGAGAGGTACCGCAAACGTTTTTGGTTGTAATGTGGATTTAAAAAAAAATATTATCCTTTATTTTTCATAATTTTACTACACGTGTTTCTGGTCTCGCGACCGTCTTCAGGTAAAGGATGGAGATTTCCACATATTATTAAAAAAAATTAATTTTTTCTTTGTTTTTCAATGTTAAACATTCTCGATACGAGACATTCTCTATTTTTGTGTTAGTAACGTATTAACACAAAAATAGAGAATGTCTCGTATCGAGAATATTTAACATTGAAAAACATAAAGAAAAAATTAATTATTCTTAATAATATGTGGAAATCTCCACCCTTTACCTGAAGACGGTCACGAGACCAGAAACACGCGTTGTAAAATAGAAAAATAAAGGATAATATTTTTTTAAAAATCCACATTACAGCCAAAAACATTTGCAGTACCTCTCTTCTTTTTAATATATATATATATATAAAATTACAAAAATACTTTGTGAACAACTTTATACAAAATGTTTTGTGCATCTTTTTTTAAAAGTATAACTGAATGAATTGCATCAGCATAGGTTGAACGATGAATGTGTTTATATGTATACAGATATATGTGACGAGTCTAGTAACTTTGAGACAGGTGTAGTGTGTATGAATTCTAGTTATAGGTCTTATGAGCTAGACACTACTATTGCATGTGTGCAGATGTGTATATGTCACAAGTTTACATTGTCTGCACTGTATGTATAAATTCTAGTTGGAGACTATGACACATGTAAACAAGTTAACAGAATGTTTGTTGCTAAACATAATTTTTTTAATGTAGAATACTCAAAATAAATAAGCAAAAGATGTGAGTAATTAATGGTGAAAATTTCAGTTTTGTATGTGTGAAAAAGGATCAAACAAACAGCCCTGGTCAAGTTAAGTAAAAAACTAATATTGTAAGCAAAATGCTTTGCTATTTAGAAAAAATCTTATGAATAAAACCAGCTCTGAAAGAAGCTAAAATTTAGGTTTTTTAATCAAGAGCTTATTGGCTAGTAAATAATTTTGCAAATTTAAATATTCCTTTTAAGGAAGAATAAATATTGTTGTTATATTCTGAAGTTGATCCATCAAAATTTCAGATCTAAGATATTTTACTGTCTGGTAATTCAAAGAAAATTGCGTGTCTTGTTCAATGTCACTGGTTGTTTAAGATTCAAATATTTGGAGCTGTAAAAGTACAAAAATTGAGTTACTTTCTGTGTTATGAATTTTTAGTAGTTAAATCTATTAGTATTTTTCTACAATTCTGAAATGGTACCACACACACACACACAATATATATATATATATATATATATATATATATATATATATATATATATATATATATATATATATCCCAGTTTTGGGTAAATAGCAGGACAGACTTCTTCTTATAGCCTTGGGTAGCAACCAGTCTAGAAAAAGGACAATTCAAAAGATTATTTGGGGACATTGTGGCACACTGTGCACCAGTTCTCTGTATTTGGCTCTTCCAAAAAGTATGGTCAGTTCTGCACAAGCCTTCACCTCTATAATCAAATCATTTTTATCTCCAGAATTTATCTTGCATATCTATAAGTCTATCATTCATCTATGATTAGAATATTGTCCAGTGCCCCTGCTATTTACCTAGAGCTCCTTGATAAAATTCAAAGAAAAATCAGCAATATTATTGGTCCTGATCTGGCAGCTTGGCTTCAGTGACTTTCCCACCACCATAAGGTTACCTCTCTGTGCCATTTTTTATAAATACTTTCATGGGAATTGTTCGGATGGGCTCTACGCTATGGTACCTACACTAAATGAATTTAAGCGCAATACTAGACTGGCATCAAGATCTCATCAATTTACTGTTGAGCTGGTTAGATGCAGCCATAAATTCTATGCTAACAGTTTCTTTTCTCACACTTCTCACTTTTGGAATTCCCTTCCAGCTCCATGCTTTCTAGCCAATTTTAATCTGCAAAAATTTAAAGGCAGTGTCAGTTGTTATCTACTGTCCTCTTGATTACTCTTTTCTCTTTCTGCTCATCATTAATGTTTCTGTTCCTGATTCTTCCACACCCTGTCACTCCTTGCATGCTAGTGGATGTACTGACTTGCTTGGAGTGATACTGATTTAAAAATATATATATATATATATACTTAATTATATATATATGTGTGTGTGTGCAGAGTGTCTGGCTGTTTCGTTCTGTCATATGTCGAAAAAGAGGCAGGAGAGTACTCTCTCTCTCTCACACACACACACACGAATGTTATTTCAATGAAAAAAATCAATATTATTTACTCAGTTGCATTGAAAGTGATATGATCTACAAATTCCCTGATTGTTTCAGTTCATAACATCTTACTAGATTAGGACTGAAACTACATGGTATATTTAAGGCTTAAAATAATAAATGAAAATAAAATAACCAAGATGAAATTAGTTAAAATCTAATTTCTAAACGAGTTGACATGAATGTTAAGTGTGTTCATATGCTTAACGTGAATCACGTTTTCTCTTCCCTAATGTAAGTTCAGTTGAAATAAAATTCCATTTCTGATAGCGCCATATTATATATTTACCATTCCAACAGATTCTTCTCCAAACTTAAACGCACACACATAAAGTTATTCCACTTAAGTGGAACATCACTTCCAAGGAATGACATTTTCATAACTGTTTTTCTAAGAATAGAATTTAGCATTTTTTCTTCACGTCTATTTAAAAGCTAAAATATGCTTATTGGGCCTAAAATTTGTGGTTTTGATGTGTTCTACCTAAGTAGAATCCAACTTGCATATGTGGGTAATATGCTGGACTCTCCTATCATTTTTCAACATATAAGGGTCAAGCAACTCAGTTCCTAGGAACCAACAAACAGACACCTACACAGATGATTTGATTCTAGTGGTGAAGGCTTTGTGCAGAACTGGCCACATTTTTTGAAGAGCCGAATACAGAGACCTGGTTCATCATGTGCCACAGGGTCCCCAAACGACCCTCCGCAGGTTTTGAATTCAAAGTTGTTCTTCTCCGAGACCAGTTGTCATTCATGGCTATAGAACCCATTCTCTGCTGCTATTTATTCATAGGTGGAGAGGGTGAAGAAGAGGATTCATACCTTCCCCAAGAGTATCAGCACGTAAGTGAATGTAATGGATTCGATTGGAATTTGAATTCAGCTCTCTGATTCTTCAACCCAAGCCACTCTCCATTACTCCACTGTATATATATATATATATATATGTATGTATATATATGATAAAATTCAACAACAATTTACCCACTTTCATTTATAAGACATTTAATTACATCACTTAGCATCCTCTATAATTTACCTTGACTTTCATAGTTCGCCTGAAGGATACTTATGAGCATTCTTAAATTTAAACATTCTCAAAACCTAATGACATTTTTAATTGTGTTTATAAATACTTGTTGCAAAATAAAATCCTCACATTTGCTTTGAGGTCCATCAGAGGAAAAAACACATGTCTTTATTCATATATATATATATATATATATATATATATATATATGAAATGTAAAACATTGGATTGAACCTTGCAAGAACGAGTCCAGCTTACCTCGATACGAATTCCAGGAAATGGCGAAAAAAAAAAACCGGATGTAGCAAAATGCAAGACTATATATAGGAGGGAAGGGGGGAAAGTCCTTATTTCATTGGCTGATGTTGACTGACGTATGTCAATAAGAACGGTCGGAATCCTAGCCATATTTTATTTATCTTTTTTGCAATGTCGAAGTGCGTAGCAAAACGCTATCAAGGAGGCGGCCTGAATCTTGTGGAATTAGGTCGGGGTTGCTGTTGGAGCCGATATGATGCAAAACCCGAAATCGGTTATGAAGACAGTGCATCACTGAAGACCTTCCTTGTTGCATCTGAAATGTATTACTCTTCTATATATATATATATATATATATAAACAGAATATTGGCTCGTGATTATTTAAACTGAAATTTCGTTTCTGTAGCAACTTCCTGTTTTATGTTTGAAAGCATTGTCGGCTAAGTTAAAGTTAACTGTCTTATGAACAAAGGAAAGAAATTTTTACTTCCATATGTAGATTTTTTTTATTTTTTTTTAAATAGGAGTGTTGTTGAAAAGTTCTTAAACCTATCCAACTTCCCCAAATTTGATCAGATCACTGATTTTTAATGGAAACAGTTTCTTTAGATTTCAATTATACATTTTCCCATCTTTAATGGATATTAGCTCATGAATGGTTTAATTATATTTGTTAAAATATTGATATCTTTGGATCTGTATTTTTATTTGACTAATTTACAAGGTTACGCTTTATTAACCCACTGTGTGAGTGTATTCTGCCAAAACATTATATAGCATGTGTTAATATATGAATGTTTAAGAATTAATTTGATAATAAATATCAAGTGAAAAATTTCTTGTATTTGGCCGATAAGTCTCTTCAAATTAAAATGTTTTCAGAATTTTTTGTTCCAAAAAATATGTAATTCATATCTTAAAATTTAATCTGAATATCAAACCATATAATAATTATCTGTGTGTATTTATATATTTCCTGTTCCATCTGTACTGGCAAGGGAGGTAAACCAACTAAAGTTTGTAAATTTATGAGTGATTACTTCCCTTAATCATTTTAATAATCTATACAAATAAAATATTAATCTGCATTTAGACAAAATTACTTCTCGAGCAACATGAACTTTACTTCTACACTTTGATCACAATTTAAGTTTGTCTTGTAATAGGGTTTGTCATTGCCTGTCTCCGCTTTATAGAATCTAAATGCATTGTTTCAAGACTTTTGTTTCATTGCATCTCAATATTTTAAAAAAATCTAACAATTGCCGTCATTTTTGATGGCACAGGTATACTAGTTTATTAATAAGATGTTTAACCTTGAGGTAGGAATTACAGGTGTTATTTACAAAGAGTGTATGTAAATGTATATGCACACACATGCATATACTCTCAAAGGCGGTATGTTGTCTATATGTGTATATGGATGCATATCATATATCTATCATTATTTACATTATTCGGACTATCGTCCTTATCATACATAACACCTCATCTCAGAAATATAGACAGATAGTGTATGTATCAGTTGATTTTTTTTTCTTAATACCATATCCTTTCAGGTTGTAGGTGATCATGGCTCTCCACACATTCCTTTTCTTTATTATCTGTAAATTGCCATGGAATTCTGATTTGTTTCTTCTCCTAAACTGACTGCTATCCAAGGCTAGCTTGCTACTTAAACCTTAGCTGGGGTGGGAAGAGATAGGTTCATGCCTTCCACAATGGAAAATGAATATAACTGACTAGGTTGAAATTTGAATTTTTTGATGATTCCACTTTCTATTCTGATAACTATTATTCTCCCCACACAAAAGCATTTGATCAATTGATATAAAGCAGGTGATAGAAATTACCTGAAAATATAAAGCAGGTGACAGAAATTACCTGAAAATATAAAGCAGGCGATAGAAATTACCTGAAAATATAAAGCAGGTGACAGAAATTACCTGAAAATATAAAGCAGGCGATAGAAATTACCTGAAAATATAAAGCAGGTGACAGAAATTACCTGAAAATATAAAGCATTTTTACTCCTTTTTACAAAATTATAATAAGATTATAGATAGCCTGAAATAGTTTTATATAGATACCTCCAAACATTTTGTAAAAAAAGAGCATACCATCATGAAAAAAGGCCCGTAATGTGATAAAAACAAAATTTTATCAAAATATTTGTTATTATTTAAGAGAAAAGACCAAAGTATTTTTTATTATTTTATTAATTAAATTTTTTTTATTCTTTCTAGCACATTAGAAATTTTCATTAAAAATTTAGAAATTTATCTGACAGCCCTGACTGGGTTCTTCTGCTTGAGTGGCATGGTGCAGAGTCCTGTTGCCGAACATAGGGTCTTCCAACAGCCAACCTTTTGACCCAGAGCAGCACTACCTGCCTGACTATGGACCTAATTGACTTGGAGGGATCATTTTCAACCATGGCCTGGAGAAATTAAAATTTCAGTCTCTTCATATTTGTATTAGTTAAAAGCAAGAATCTTTTGAAGAATTTAAATCCTAAATTTGGTTTTGTCAAACATAAACCCCATTTACTGAAAATCTGCTCTGAACTGTAAAATAAAAAATGCAATAAAACTAAGACATTAATTAGGAAAGTTTTTAATTGTTTTTATAAATAAAGCCTATTAAGGACATTATTGTCTTGAGAATTTTTTTTTGAATGAATAATGAATTTTTACAAAAAACGTTTTCATTTTTTTTTAAATTTTAATCAGAAAATTTTATTAATTTTTAAATCTTTTAAAATTCTGTATTAATTTTAGTCCTTTAGATGATATTATTTTTAAGTGAAAACTAATAAATGGAAATGCTTAATGCAAATCATTTTGTATGTGTATAAACATACCGATTTTTGTATGAACAGGTGACTATGCATATTATCAGAAAATAAGAGCGATATCTATAGTAAATTTAAAGCCAACATTTCTAAAATTCAATAAAACATTAAATTAGAGAGAATATTTTTTGAAATTTTTAAAATAACTCAGTACTTAAAAATTATATTAAAAAGACACTCGCATCATTTTCTTCAATTATGTTTTATTTACAGATAAAGTCTTTGTAGAACAACAATAGATCTATCATCACATTGTCAAACATGTCAGTACAGCTACTGTTGGGTTAAAAAATGCATTTCTGTAATATTTTAAACTTAAACTAAATAATATTTGTTTCAAATCAGATTAATTAAACTTTAAATCAGCTGACATTCCTCAAATAAAGTTTCAGAAAAGTATATTCTATTTTTGAAAGATTTTTTAATAAAGTAAATTAATTTTATTGTTTTTACTGATAATAATAAAAACTCAATCAGTTTAAATTTTAAAATCAAGCAAAGTATTTTGCTTATTGGAAATGTTAAATTTAATCGATTAACTTGAAATTAAAACTAAAATAAAAGCTTCAAGAAAGATTTTTCATTTTTTTAAATTCATAATAAACCTTAGGTAGTGTGGTTTTTGTGGAGGTCCCTAATTATTTATACACACACACACACACACACACACACACACACACAAGGTAAATTTTCAACATTTTAACATAAACATAGCATGCGCATTGTTTCTTTTTGATTTTGTCAACTGCACTGTCTAGTTGGGTCAGTTGAGCACCATCTGTGAGAAAAAGAGCACCATGACGCAATTCACTCTGCCAGAAATTTGGAAATTGCATGCTCTACTGCTTGGCATTCATACCAGGAGCTGCAATATGAACATTTCAAAGTGTATACATGTCAATCTGAGGACAGTGCAGAGAATTCAGAAAGAGTTTGAGGAGTCTAATGGTGATTACGAAAATACGGCAATTTGAAATACTCTAATTGTTCTGATAAGAACTCCCAAATTATGTTAGTGAGATCTAGGCCATGGTTGAAAATGATCCCTCCAAGTGAATTAGGTCCATAGTCAGGCAGGTAGTGCTGCTCTGGGTCAAAAGGTTGGCTGTTGAAAGACCCTGTGTCCGGAAACAGGACTCTGCACCATGTCATTTAAGCAAAAGAACCCATTCATGGCTGTCAGATAAATTTCTGTGACCACACCACCCTTTACATCAAGCCACCTAACTCCCCAGACTACAACCCCCTTGATTATTATGTGTGGGGTGCAGTTGAGCAAGAGGCCAACAAAACTCCTTTTAAGACCAAAGATGAACTGAAGGCAAGGATTATGGCAGCATTCACCAACTTAAACAAGGAGGCCATCCAGAATAGTTGCAGGAGATTCCAAACTCATCTGGAGGCCGTGATTGAAGCCAAGGGCGATTTTATTGATTAAATTTACTCTTTTGTCATTTTGGTAAATATTGCTGTTAAAATGAGATGTCAATGTTATTTTCATTTTTGCATAATTTAGTCAACAATTAATCATCGCACCCTCTCTCTCTCTCTCTCTGTGTACATACAGCGGGGGGGAAATAAATATTTGTACACGTACAAATTTTTAATTTATTGTATTTCCAACTAATAAATAATAATACTTTTCATATAATTAACTGTACGCAGATGCATAATAACTAAATATGCATAGAAAATAGAAAAGATTTGATTTAATAGAAATAAATCCCATTTATCCATTTTCATGGGTAAAATAAGTATTCGTACAATACAAAAAAGAATGCATAATCTTCATTTAATACTTTGTAGAACGGCCATTATTCACTTCTACAGCAACCAACCTCCTCTTGTAGTTCTCAATTAATGATTTGCACATTTTAGTTGCTATTTTGTTCCATTTCTCTTCGCATCTGGTCTTCAGATCCGAGATATTTGTTGAAGTTCTCAATCGGATTTGAATTTTCAAATAACGCCACGGATTCTCAACCTGAAGACTGACTTGGCCGTTTTAGGATTTTTACATTATTTTCAGTCAGCCATTTCTTCGTAGATTTTGCAGTGAGCTTCGGGTCATTATCTTGTTGGAAAATCCAATCAGGAGGAAGTTCAAGATTTTCAACCGAAATCATTAAATTTGATTCCAAAATATTTTGATATGCTGCAGCATTCATTCTACCATCTTTTACTGATATGTTGCCAGTACCTTTTGCAGAAAAACCATGATGCTGCCACCACCAAATTTCACTGTTGGAACTATGTTCTTTTGTTTGAAGGCATCACCATTTTTCCTCCATACCTGATTTCTAGAATTATGTCCAAACACCTCAATTTTGGGTTTTTGTCTGTCCATAATCCTCTTTCCCAATACGATCTTTCCATATGTGTCGCAAATGAAATCCAACCGGATAATCTCTGCGTCTTTTCAATAGCATTCCAAGGGGAATGTCACTTTAGGTTGTTCCTCTGAATTCCATTGCTTATTATCCATTTGGCGACACAGATTCCTGATGGAAGTAAATCATCCTGCAACTCTTGACGAGTAACCATTGGATTTTGTTTAATTTGATGCATTCATTTCCTCAAAGATCTTGCAGAAATTTTATGTGGAGCACCTGTTCTTTTTTGGTTTTCAACAGTTTTGATTTTTTTAATACCTTGCAATGAATGAATTAATGGTAGTAAATGGCATATTCAGGTTGTCTGAGATTTTCCTGTAACTTTTATCCTCTTTCCAGAGCTTAACAATCAGTTCCTTTTGTGAATTTGTCAATTCTTTACCTTTGGCCATGATGAAAACTTTCTTGCACGAATATGAATTACAGAATGTTCTGTTTGTACTTTTTAGGTTAAAAATAATTGCTTATAACATTATTGAAACATTCTAGAATATTCCACTTGAATAATCTAGAGTATTAAAGCAATGTAAATGTTTTAAAATCTGAAATTTGTATTGTACGAATACTTTTTTCACCCATTAAAATGGATAAATGGGATTTATTTCAATGAAATCGAAATTTTTTTCTGTTTTCTATGCATATTTAGTTATTATGCATCTGTGTACCATTAATTATATGAAAAAGTATATTTATTCATCAGTTAAAAATGCAATACATTAAAAATTTGTGTGTGTATGAATATTTGTTTCCCCCCACTGTGTGTGTGTATATATATATATATATATATATAAAAGTGTAAATATGAAAACAAATTTCTACTATACTACCTCCAACCATATCATAACCAAAAAAAGTAAATAAAATTTCATAATCGATTTCAAATACTGAAATTCACAACCAAGGAAAAATATAAGATAAATAAAATAACAAATATATAGACAAAAGCAATATGGAAGTCATGAGAATAAATAACCCTAAGCAAAAGCAAGAGGATGGGCCAGTTTATTACTTCCCTTAATCCCCCAGTGATCTATATATAGAACCTGCTAAAGGGGTAGTGGTAGCATGAAGCTTGCATTCATCATGCAGTGTTGATTCCTTATTCCCACACTATAATAACTTCATCTTTTTTCTTTCATTTATGTAGTGTGTGCAGTGATGGATATAGAATTTCTCTGTCTCCTTTTTTCAATCTTGTCATGCACAGAACCTACCCCCCACCCTGGTTAATGTATTCCACTTGTAAATTCCAAGTAGGTTTAGTGATGTTGAAAAAAAAATATTGATTTTTAATTTTCCCAATAAACAAAATGGAATATACTGCCAATGATGTAGAAATTTGGCAAAGTTTTGAATAGAATTTTTGCTATGGAATGTTTTATGCCAAATATCATAGAATAATAACCTTTTCTTTTCTTTTTTCTGTGAAAATTCTTTTTCAACCTATTTAAAATATTTTCTTTTGCAACATAGGAATTTGCTACCATATTTAACAATATGCACACATCCCTCACCCTCCACAGATGAGTACAAAAAGTAAATGTTAGCCTACAAGCAACTTGACATTCATATATAAAAGGGAGGGATATATTTTTAGCCATTTTGTCTTTTTTTTTTTTTAAAAAAAAGCAAATGCTGTTGAATATTTCATTTGTGGTTTAGTTGAAAATAATATCAGATTATAAATATTTGATTGTGTTTCTCATGCCAACATATGATATTCGAAAGATTTTTGGAACTTGAAATGTCTTCTTGGAGTGAAGATTAAAGAAAAGCCACAGTGCAAACTCTTTATGACAAATGTCACTCTCAAAAGATTGTCAAATTTCTTATGGTTTTCTGGATGAGTTTTTCTAAATTTTTTTTTCTGTTTTACTGCTTATATTTTGTAAATATTTTTTTCTCATAAATGGAATGTGGCAAATATATTTTTCTCTCTTTGTGAATTTTAAAGCGCCTTGACTATGAATTTTAAAGCATCTTGACTATGATTCATGTTCAGAAAAAACACAATAGAAAGTCATTTTGTTTGTTTTTCTCAGCAAATCTGTTATTGGTGAGGAAAATAGAATTGACAAGCCCAGGTTCAAATTTTAGCTGACATTATTGTTAGAATAAAGCATGAAACCATCTCTTTCCCACCCCCATAAGCTATGGATCAAACAGTTGGGTAGATGGGAATTGTAAGTTATTAGTGGACAATGTGCAGTAAAAGTGGCCAGCATTATATGAACATAAATTAGCAAATGATCATAAAATATAAATACTTATGTGACTCGAGTTTCTCCCTTATGGTCAGGGATCATCAGGCTGGGTCATATTTTGAAAATATAACCTCACATAACAAACTTGAATTGCTAAAGTATAAAGTATTTATATTTTATAATTTTGTGTTTATTCATTTATATATATATATATATATATATATATATATATGAAGAAAAAGTATACATAGGAGTAATTGAAGGACCCTGGAAACAAAGAAATTATGTACACAAAACATCTTTCACAAATAGTAAATATGCGAACAGCCCAATGCTTTCTAAGTATATCTGGGAAATAAAAAACAAAACACACATCACATCAAAAATATCTTGGAAAATAAGGAAAAGATCATCAGCCTACAACAACCAATCAAAAACTTGCAAACTTTGCTTGGAGGTAAAAATAGCTATCATTACCTTCCCAGACCAAAATAAATTATTAAATAAAAGATCTGAGCTCATCTCAAAATGCAGACATGAAAACAAATTTTTACTACGTTACTTAAAAATCGAAACCGGAAAAAAAAAAAATATATAAACAAAATGACAATAAAATAAGCAAAATAAATTAACCCAAACAAATTACCAAATCACACCTGTTAGACGAAATAGAATAAAAAAATAAGAAAGAAAATCAATAAACCCAAATAAAGTCAATAATAAACAAATTAGCAAACCATTATGACCAAAATATTAGTTAGACTATAGAAATCAAACCAAAAATCGAACGAAAAAAATAGCTATAACAGTTATATAACGATAAAAAAAAAAAACTATGTTACTTAAAAATCGAAAACCAAAAAGAGAAAATATACAGTGTAACAAATAAATAATAACAAGTAAATTAAATTTATCTAAATACATCCAAATATATAAATAAACTAACAACCGATACCGATAAACTAGCCGTTAGAAAAAACATATAAAGATAATCAATCCAAATAAATACATGAAGTAATAAACAAATTAAAAACTGTTCCTGCCAAAATAATAGTTAGAACAAACTACAACAATCAACCCTAAAATTGAAGAAATAGCGTTATCTTCCCAAACAAAAACAAAACTATTAAATAAGGGATATAAACAAATTTTTACTACGTTAATAAAAACACTGATTAAAAAAATAAATAAATAAGATAAGAAATAAAAAATAAAAACAAGCAAAATAATTTAACCCAAATAAATAAATAAACAAATAAACGACTTCCGGTGAAGTAACTGCCAAAATAGACTACCCACAATGCACCACTGACCCGTATATATAAATAGCCGAGAAAAACAACAGCACTCGTGGCCTGACGAATGCATCTAGCATGAAACAGACTGTCGCCTCTAAATGTTGACTTGTATGTTCACTTTTATATTTAGACACACTCTATCTCTGATAAGACTATATTTCTTCATATATATATATATATGAAAGATGTATGATAAAAAGGGGAAAGTGAAACTACACATGCACACAAGATGCTCGGAATTTTAAATATAATTTTTTTTTTTTTTTAAATGCTTTGGGTATATAATCTACACCTGGACACAAATTTACTGTGGATGAACTGGTGATTAAAGTCCTTTCTAAACATTTTCGTCTTAATGAATTGTTTTCTCTTTTAATTAGAGTTGCATTTTTTATGGCAAAATTGTGGTCAGTCTCATTATGGTGAGCAACTAATGTGTTTAGTGTTGTTTTGTAAAATGTCTCTTTTCTGTTTATATAATCTTTTATTTAAACTTTTTGAGGGTTCTCCAATATATCGTTTCTGGTAACCCTTACAGGTGATAGAGTAAATTCCTCCTTCAAGTTTGGCTTGTTGTTTTGTTTTGTATAGATCACGTCTTTTGTTGTTTTATATGTAGTTTTGATAGAGTTAGTGGGTAGAAAATATATTTTTTTGATTCATTCGGTTTGTCAAGAGGGTCCTCTTTTCTATTTAGGAATATTTTATGAACCCTTTTGTTTCACATTGAATATAAAATAGAGTATTGGAGGTTCTGGAAACTGTTTTCAATTTATTTCTCATCTTCATGTAAATATTAAGGGCTGCACATTCTGAGTGTTCTTAAGTAGAATCCAATGATTATTCCAGATTTTATTTTGTTGTTATGGTGAGAATAGAAATTTATGATATCATTTTTATTATTTGATTTTCAGTGGACACTCAGTTTTAAGCTACTGTTAATGCAGTGTAGCATGATATCTAAGAAAAGCAAAATATTGTTTTCTTCTGTTTCGTATGTAAATTCTATTATATGTTCAACTTTGTTTAGTTTATCTACAAGACCAGGTAAATCAGAATAATAATTTTGTTTTTTAATCAAACCATATGTGCTGGTGTCTGGTTGTCGGTTCCTAGGAACTGAGCTGCTTGACCCTGATACATTGAATAGAACAGGAGAGTCCACCATATGTATATATACAACATACAAAGCACTTTTAAGTAAAAATGGTCTTCTCCACTGTTTTAACAGTAAGTTATTAACATTTAAATTTTACAGCAGTCAGTTTTCAATCGGTATCTGAAGATTTCTGCATCCTTGAAACTCAGAGTTGTACCAAATGGTGAGATGAAGAAAAATATGTATGTCATTAAGATGGTATGTAAGATGACGTGTGAGAATTCTAGTTCTGTGTCTCACGTCATCTTACATACCATCTTAATGACACCAGTGCCATAAAAAATCACCTCATAACAACACACTGTATCACTAGCAAAAGATTCAGATCTTCTGAAATAAAAATTCTCATCAACAAAAACATCTACAAAAACAAATGCAAAAAAAACACTTACAAATTCTTGAAGAGATCGTAATTAAAAACCAAAACCCCAACATAAATAGGATTTAATATTGGCAGAAACATCTTCAATATATTTAATAACTAATCCTCCAAATAATAAATATCAACCTCCTCCTAAATCGCTAATGGACTAATCCAACAACATGACCTGAATGCCCCAAAATATTAGCTCTAAAATTAAAAAGCATCCTACTTAAAACCAAAACATACAGTTATGATGATGGCTGACGACAACTGAAAGCACTTGGCAACACACCAAAGACTGGCATCTTTTTTTCAACAATTTAGACCCAAATACAAAGAAACTTGTAAGAAAGCAAGAAAAAAATCAAAAGGGAGATTATTAAATGAAAAAATTCTGTAGTCTTCAATAACATGCTGCAATAATGACATGCTGCCAATATATATATTGTTGGAACAGTTGGTATGACGTTTGCTTGGTAACTCAACTGTCAGGGTTTCAATTCTTGGTAGTGGATGCGCACTGCTGATGAGTCCCAAATATAGGACGAAACGGCTGTCCGGTTGTTTTCTGCATTCTGTTGAGGTTTCTTTCAGACTCAATGAATTACTTAATTATAATTATCAAATCCTCCTAACAATTTCTATCATTATATATATATATATATATATATATATATATATATAAGGAAGTAATGGCTTTTTTATTTATTTATCCAACAGATTTTATTACTTAAATGTAATTTTTAGTGAACACACATATTTGAGTAGAACTCTCTGTTTATTTATTAAAGAGTATATTTATTTTTATGCACCTACCAGCAGGATTGAACCTGCGTCCCCCTTCGAGATTCTATGACAGGATGGATTTTGCTTAAAGGTTCTGTTTAAACTTGCTTTATCGGTAATGCTCTCTGTGGCTGAGTCGATATAAGCACATCAGATCTAACAACACTTTCTCATATATATCTTCTTACTATAAATGTTATTTTTAGCGGAAACGTGTTTGAGTGGCTAAACTGGTTTTCCTTGATGAAGAAAAAAGAGATACAGGTTCAATGCTGCCATATATATATATATACATATAATAAGTAATTCATTGAGTCTGAAAGAAACCTCAACAGAAAGCACTAGACGGCTGTTTCATCCTATATTTGGGACTTATCAGCAGTGCGCATCCACTACCGAGAATTGAAACCCTGACATTTGAGTGATCAAGCAAACATCATACCAACTGTTCCAACGGGCTTCGGTGACGAAGAGGTAGCAAATCCTACTAACAATTTCTATCATATATATATATATATATATATATACACACACACACACAGATATATATATATAATTTTTTTTTTTTTTATAGAATTTTCAACATTTTATTGAATTGGAATATTAACAAATAAAATCTTTTGTATCAAATATGTTGGAAATCATATGATTTCCAACATATTTGATACAAAAGTTGATGCACTTTGCAAGATTTGCATGAACTCGATGCAAGGGACAGGGCTTCTATCCATGTACCTACATAGTTTCTTATCTTCATCAATGACCTTCCTGAAGTCATTAGTTCCGAATTCGGTATTTATAATGAAGCCATTAATCCCGTCTTAATAGTAAGTTCAATAGGTCTGATAAAGTAAAACTAGCAGCTGATTTCCAGTTATTTGTTAACAGAGGCTTGTTAATTTTAATGCCTTCAAAACAAAATTGCTATCTTGTATTCATTATAGAGAACCATTTTTGCCTTCATCATCATCATGGCTGATGCTAACCTCCACAAAAGCAACTCATTATAACTTCTCAGTCTTATATTTTCCATTGACATGAAACGAAATGATGATATTGAATTAGTTGCTAGGTCTGCTGCTAAACAAAGTTCACTGTGTCATGCCAAATTTTTCTCATCAAAATTTGTCTTGCACATTTATAAATCTACTATTCTTCCGTGTGGTGAATATTATTGCCATATCTGATCTGGTGCTCCAGCTATATATCTTGAGATTCTTGACAAAATCCAAAGAAGGTACTGACCCGGAAGACAGAAGATGGTGATTGATGTTGCATTTAAATCTTTGAACACTGTAGTTGGCAGAGAAGCAAGAAACCAGAACAGAGTTCCACGGGTGAGAAGTGCAAGAAGAGAAACTCTCTCGCTATTTCAGTAGTAAAATGATAAGACCTAGTAGCCCATCTGGTAATATGCTTAAATTCATTCAATTGAGGTACCAATGAGGAGAACTCATTAGAACAACTGCCATGAAAATATTTATAGAAAAGACAGAGGGAAGCCACGGCACAGTGGTAATTACGCAAGGAATGGAATTGGAGGGGGCTTTGGGAAAAAAAATTTTTGGCACAAATAATTAGTGGAGGAAAAAATATTCAGATACAGAATTTCCCTCACTCTCATTCTCACTCTGTTAGCAAGTCACAGATTAAGTTTTGTTTTACCACCTTTCCTTTCTCTTTGTTGTTAGTAACCTAAGAATGATTCTCTCTCTCGTTACTTTTGTTGGTAACCCACATATGTTTTCTTTACCCCCCTCTTCCTTATACCCACATTCATGTAAATGCATTCTAACTTAACTTAAAATATTCTAAAATTAATCAAGTTTGTGAATAGTTTTCTTTACTCTTTTGCTAGTAACAATTCCCAAGAGATGTTTGCTAATTTTCAGCCCAAGTTTTTCTTTTATCTGAGGTAAATATTACAAAAGTTAGAATAATCATGAATACTGATGGAGCCTTCACTTCTGAGAGAAATTCCACCTGCTGTATACCCGATTCTAAGTGAGGAAATGATGGATGAACTTCACTGTTTCACTCTTATCTCTAAATTTTGTGTAAGTCTTGTGCATTTTCCAGTGAAGAAGTAAATGCTGGCAAGTGTCTGTCAGACTTTGTTCAAAAGGTAGTTAACCATTTTCTTGTATATTTATAATGACAAAATGGACACTAGTATTCAGTTTGTAGTGGTATGACTTTATCTTTAATTTTTAATAAACTCTTCCTGGAAATATACAGAAGAAAAAAAAAAAAAAAATTGGAAGCATCTTAACTGTTAAAAAAATGATGAAATATGGATTGGCATTTCTGTCCTGGATCAAAGTGTAGTATCAGTATAGTGTGAAAAGTTCTACACGTATTGTATATTCTGCCCTGTAATCGAGAGAATTAGAATGACAATTGTATCCTCTCCAGAGGACGTAAGACACCTTCAGCAAATGTGTCGCCTAGCAGGTAAATGCTGATCCATATATACATATGGATTCAAATATAAGCAACCCGTATTTACCTCTAAACTCGTGTAAATAAACAACAAGTATTTGTCTCTAGACTTAAGCATAAATAAACAATGAATATTTACCTCAAGACCCGAGTAGAATGAAGAACAGGACAATAATCAATACCCCATCAAGGTTTGATATGCTGTAAAAGAAATTTGACATAAAACTACTTTTTAGAAAATTTTGTCCTTTTATTCCTTTTATCTGGATATTTCCACT
Organism: Acanthosepion esculentum; assembly: GCA_964036315.1. Lineage (NCBI taxonomy): Eukaryota > Metazoa > Mollusca > Cephalopoda > Sepiida > Sepiidae > Acanthosepion > Acanthosepion esculentum. Next base: position 78,896,364 of record OZ038515.1, read on the forward strand.
TTGAAATTTGACCAATATAAAACAAAATAGATTAATTTCAAATCGATACTATTTTGTTCAAAAAGGCAAAGATGCTACCATTGGTCTGAGAAGATTGTCATCTGAATTTTTTTTTTTCTTTTTTTTTTTTTTTTTTTTTTTACTAATGTTCACTCAATACAAGGCCCAAGAGCCACTCAAGGTAGAAAGTTACTGTGTGGTGTTGTATGAGCATAATAAAGTGCAAGAAGTGAAGTTTTTTTTGGGGGGGGGGCTATGCAGAAAAGATAATAGTTAACTCTAGACTTGAAAAGGTCAAGATTTAATTAGTGAATAAAATTTAATTCAGAAATTTTCGAAATATAGCATGGAAGTAGACTTTAGAAGGAAGCAGAAACCCAATCCTAAACAGGAAATAAGGGTTAAACCTCTAATCCTGTTCAGACGACTGTGGAGGAGTGTGAACTGGATGATAGGCAAACATATGGGGTTTCTGTTTGATTGTCCGAATGATAAAATAAGTTCTTTGAATTTCTTGTCCACAAATCCTGGCTCATCTAATGTTCACAGATCAGATACAAAGAGAGGGAGATTATGGAAGGTGACAAGGAAAAAAGTGAGGAGGGGGAGGAGGAGAATATGAAAGGGAGAGTAAGGAGGAGAATGTGAGAAAGAGAGTAAGGAGGAGAAAAAGATTTAAAAAAGATGGAAATGTGGAGGAACCATGGAAGATTATTGATGGAGAGGAGGGAAAGTAAGGAGGTAATGGGAGATGATGAAGTAAAAGGAGAGAAATAGGAGGGGAATGAAGAGAACAGATTTGTCTATTATTTCTGAGATGAGGCATTGTAATTATTTACATAATCTTTATTGCCATATTCACAAAGTTTTGTCCGTTGTACACTCTGGCCTTCTACAGGTGATATATGTTAGAACTGAATCCTTTATTGTTCTAATTCCACATGCCATGCCTTTTTTAGAATTCTCAAGGACACATGGCCCAGTGGATAAAATCATTGGTTGAGTAATCCAAAAATTGACTTCACCCAAAGGGATGTGAGTTCAATACCTGGCCACATCAGAGAGAACAAAAACTTGGAGAGTTCAGTTACTAAAGGGAATTAACTGATATATCCAAAAAAGGCATGACATGTGGAATTAGAACAATCTACCCCTGTGGACAAAATAAGGGTTTCAGTTCAGAATTCCAACATATATCAACTGAAGAAAGTCAGAGCGTATAACAGCTCAGCTGAAACATTTGGAATATGGCAATAAAGATGACGACAACAGTTTGAACAATTAAAATAAAATAAATAATTACAATACCTCATCTCAGAAATATACACAGATCCTGAAGAAGGCCAGAGTGTGCAACAGCCGAAATGTCATGAATATGGTAATAAAGATGAGGACAACAGTCTAAATGATGTAAATAGTGTAAATAGCTACAATACCTCATCTCAGAAATATAGACAGATCCTGAAGAAAGCCAGAGTGAATAATGGCCAAAATATCATGAATATGGTAATAAAGATAAGGATAACAGTCTGAACAATGTAAATAGTGTAAATGGCAAAGGAAATGATGTCATCTCATTACCAATTTAATGATGATTTTTACAAACAAAAATTTGGATTACCAATGGGATCACCTCTTAGTGGAGTGATTGCATGTATCTTTTTAGAATTTCTCAAATCTGGTCCTTTCTAACATGTGTGTATATATATATATATATATATATGCAAGCTTCACTAGAAATTTGCTTTTGTTAGTCTATAATTAAACACAGAAATATGGACAGAACTCCTTAAGAGTTACTTCCCTTTACAAAAACAAGTTGCACAGAGAATTTGTATGTGAAAACTGTAAAGAACTTTTTCTTTCATCTGTGACTTGCATTTTGCAATCTAGCAAAGAAACAAAAGTGCAATATAACAAAAAAATAAAAGGTTGGATAATTTGTGTTTTTTGTGGTTATTGAGAAAACAACTTCATTTTCAAGCCCCTAACTCGCAAGTGCCATTCAAATGTCGCTTGTTTGAAAGTCATTTCTGGAGCCCAATACATTCGATTATGAACTTAACAGCATTGTAAAAATACTAAACTAAACAAAATTTGTGCATAAGTCCATACTTGTGTCACACATGGTAAGGAATACACTCTTAGTAATTTTCGAGATCGTTCTGTTACAACTAAAATCAAATGAGCATGTTGTTGAGTTCATCTGAAGCCACTGTAATCTCTTTGAAATTAAACCTGTTAAAAATATCAAATTGCTTCTCTGTCCATCACCATTAGTGAGAGAAACTAATCTGTACATTTATAGAAGGAAGCAACATTTTTGTTCAAATGATTTAGTAAACTGATACTTTTTAGTACAGTAAGTTTTTAATTGAGAAATTCCTGTGATCCAAAGTATTTTGAAATGGATGCCATAAAAATTCTAAATTCAGCTATAATTTAACAATTTATAAACCAACTTCTTAATCTAATTTATAAAAATATAATTATGATTTTAAAACAAATCCTAATTTTAGGTATTCAAAATTTTCTTATATTTATTTCAACATAATAATTTGAGGATATGCATTTGTTGTAATGTAAAGAAAGGTTACTGAAAAAGTATAAACAAAACAAAGATTGGAAATGGAATGATAAGATTTATAACATGAACAACATACAAGATTTGCCAGCATCATTTAGTAAATGATCAACTGCTAGTGGTAAGCTAGAAGTGAATCAAAGTGAATCCCAAGTGGAAGACAACATACAGTGTATACCACTGTATTTATAGGAATTGGGACATACCCATTATATTCCATACGTACGGTATGAGAGTATTAATTTTTTTAAAATCATTATGAATTATTTCTAATTCAACTCATTTAGGGTCAGCTCATTTAAATTAATTTTTTGGTGATAATAATAACTTACTGATACAAACCCTATTGATTAACCCATAGTTGGGGGAAGAAGAGATGAATTCATGCCTTTCCTGAGGGTATTGTGCATAAGTGAATGTAATGAACCCGAATTAAATTGGAACACAGCTCTTCGATTTCCAGTTCGAAGCCATTATTCATTACACCACCTGCCCATCCAAGCTTATAGCACCTGATATTCCTAAGCAGTCTCTCATCTACGTACTGACCAGTCTTGACATTGCTTTTGTGATGAAAACAAAAAAGTTTTTATTTATTGTTTTCTTTTTACACAATTAGAAAAGTGTTAAAAACGGGTAAACCGCTAAAACTTATTATAAATCTGTTTTTTTAAATGAATGACAAAGTGGGAAAATTCTGTATAACATGGGTTAGGGTTGTTTATATTTACACTTTGACCGATAGCATCACCATGGGATCACCTCTTGGTCTGACGATCTACAATTCTTTTCTATCTTAGCTCCCAAAAATGAAGTTTTTATATTAAAACCCATGATATATTTTAGGTATGTCGATGATATATTTATCTTAACTAAAAATATAAATTTAGAATATTAAAATAAGTTAGAGAAACTCTTCAGCTTTAATTGTGAATATAAATCATAAAATCTTGTACTTAAATATCTTAATAGATCCTTCCTAATAGGCATCAGGAAGTTACATAAAGACCATCAAATATAAACAATCAACTGTTAACTGTTTCTAGAGATATAAGATAACAATGATAAAAGTTTGATCAACAGGGTTTATTTATTTTCTTTTTCTCAGCCACGAGTTCACAATGAACTTGGCAGCATGAAATAAACACAATTGTTTTTCAAACTATGCAGTTACTGAACAAATAAAGTTAAGTTTGAAGATCGATGCATAATCAATTGCAACAGATAATGTAATCATCCTAGTTTACTGCAAGCAAATGCATCAGAATTATAAACTAAACACAACAGTGATAATATAATAGGTTCATTTTCTGTCTAAATTTCTGCAATGTGGACTTATTACTAATAGTCGTGACTAATGTCCTTTATTTTTATTGTTACTAATCATGTTTCGACCAATTATGGCTTCCAACTTTCTACAGGTGTCTGTCCATCCAAATAACCTTCAAACAATTTTCATCTGGAGCTTTTAACTAATCTACAAGGGAAAATTGTTCTCATGCCATTGTCTAGGGATATCTTGTTCTCTTTTTCAATAAGGCTCAGTTATTGCTCATCTTGTCTCTATTAACTGAGTCTGTATGAAGGATTGAACCCATAATTACAATAACAACAATTCCCAAACCACTTCTTTAATTTTCTAGGATGTTGTCTCATGAGACATTTAGTGTTAATCATCTAGTAAAAAAAAAAATAAATGCTACTAACATTATTGTTAAAAATATTGATGTCCCCAAAAATAGCCCCCCCCCCCCCCCAAAGTGATTTGTCACCCACAAGCGCTGTGAGACACTTTTGAACTCTATCAGGACTGGAAAGTGAGGTCTGGGAAGCTCCTGCCCAAATATGCCAACAGTGCTCCATTTTCAGTCTGATCTGGCTCTTATAAAGATAGAGGATAGCATGAAGAGTCAGGTACTTACTGGAGTGGTAAAGGCAGTCGATCATTTTACCTGCATCTTTAGTGATGGATTGTATATATGAGTTCCACTTGAGGTCGGGTGTGAGTTTGAGGCCCAATATTCTCTCAAGGCACGGTGCCTCCTCGAGGGGACATCCATTCATCGTGAATGGCTGTAGTTCGGTTTGGTTTTTGTGTCATTGAATGCAACCAGCCAGTTTTTCCCCCACTGGGGGAAGTTAGTGCTCAATCAGAATAGAGGTCAACTGCTCTGATCGTCAAAACTTTTAGAGCTCTTGATGATTATATTGTAGGCAGGTTGTCTGAATTCATTGCTTTGTAGTATATTTGTTGCTATATTCTTGTTTTGAGGCAGTCGGTCTTCAAAGGAATTCTTTGTAAATTGGTTTCTCATTTGATCTAAATGTCTTCTCTTCATTAAAGGAACCATCTATTTTGGTAGCAATTGCTTGCCTTTCTGAGATGGAGTGCCTCCTTTCTGAAAATGAAGCAAATTTGATGTGTTCCATTTAGACTTGGCTTCATGCTTCCTGTCAGTCTTTTCGGGTTTTGATGACTTCTACAAGGATTTCATCATGTTTAAATTCTTTTCTTTAATTTTCTTTAGATTTTTAAATGTTTTTTTTTTTTTTTTTTTTTTTTTATCACTGCATCCAAAAATAAATCTAACAAATGCATCAAGTGGTTTCACTTGAGCCAAACAAATATTATGAAAATAGAATGACCAGTTCTTTGACTGAAGTCTGCTAATTCCTCATAGAAATGGTTTTGTTGAGAAACGATATTTCTTTTTATTATAAATTTTTTTATTAAGTACCCCCCCCCCTGCTATTATCTGCAGTGAACCTTGGATGATCTACAATGATTTATCATTAGACTGACTGAGGACAATAAAGATGAAAGGCTGGCTTTTGTTCAATTCCTTTAATAGGGGGAGGGTGGTTAAGCAATGAGGCTGTTGGTTATTGCTCTTCTAATGACAGCCAAGCTAAAAGGAGGAGGCTCTTTTTAATAATTGTTGGATATTTTTTTTATATCATTATCAGGAAGTTTTCTGTTCCGAAGCTAATAAATAACCTACACAAAAATTAACTCTGTGGTAAGACAGGGGATGAGAGAGCCAGTTTCAAACCTCGGTGACTGCAGTTAGAAATTTGGCTCTGATTTTATTTTAAACAGTGTCACTTTTTACATTACTATCATCTTGTAACTACTGCAGTATTTAGCCTGGCATTATTTCCACTAGTTGCATGCGGACTACTGTTCTCATATTTGTTATTATTATTATAATGTTTCAGCCTGCACTCTAACCTTCATCAGGTGTATGTCAATCTTACAAACCTACAGGAAATTGAAAGAATCAGTGCATATGCTACACTATGAGGACCTCCTTAGTAGGCTTAGCATAGAAATAAATACAATATGGGAGTTGCTAATGAAGACGGATAATGTAATGACTACAGCAGCAGCAGCAGCAGCTGTTAGAAAAGAGAAAAGTTTCAGTGAAGAATGACAAGAGGCAGTAGTATTCATCAGCAGTCAGCTTAGGTTTAAGGCTCCAAGTTCTTGACCAGTGGATTAAAGAGATGGTTCAAGAAATTGATGACAGTAATTGTGAGTTCAATCCCTGTGCTGGGCAGTGTATATAACCAAAATGTTGTGATAACAACAATGAAAATGAGGATAATAGTCCACATGTAAATAAGGTAAATAATGACACCACCTTATTCCAGAAAATCAGACAGAATCATTAGCCCCACGTGTATTGGTCTGAGTCATAAGTAATTTCTGTTTTTGGAAACTAATTGTAATGACAAATGGACCCTTAATATGAATCATGCATGGAAATTAAGAATAAATTTGGGGTACACTTAAATACAACAACGTTCAATGCAAAAGGAGACTGACCAATTGTTATTGATAAATCTCCATCACTGAATCCAAAAGTTGAACTCCATGGAAAAAAGATAACATTGTTTATGTGCTGGGATTGTTGGGATATTACTCAAAAAAACTCAGTGAAACATTAAATACACATTTATGCAACTCCCAGCTGTAACGTGCCTATAAAAATGATGTTAAAGACGCGCTTTTCTCATTTGTCAATCAATTGATTTGTTTTCTATCGCTTATCAAACCTTTGCAGCTTATTTAAAATCAGAAAATATTTTTAGATTGTGAGTTTTTTTGAGATAAATGTATTCACCGAACTTATAGAACTCCCAGAGAGGAGAGAAAAGGTGAATTCATACCTTTTCCAAGAGTAGTTGTGTGTAAGTAATGAACCTAAATGGAAGCCATTATCCATTACTCCATCTGCATATCCAATCTTACAGCATCTGGTATTCACATGCGGTCACTCATCTAGGTACTGACCAGGCTCAGCATTACTGAACTTTGGTGAGCCTGTTTGTCAATTGGAAAAATGCATACAGCAAGAGTTTTGGAACTTGGTCGATCTGTTCTGCCCCACCCATCAACTTCACTTGATCTTGGATTAACCATTTCTTACATTTATTTTGTTTGCTTCAAAACCCTTTGATGGTGAAAACTTTCACCAATGAAAACCATGTTCAAGAGTTTATTGAAAAAAGTTTTCACATCAGACCCTATAAAATTTTACACAAAAGATATCAAAATATAATAAATGGCTACAATTAACAATAATGTTTTAATATTGCAAACATGTATGGAGAATATGTTATCAAATGGAAATCATTTCTATAAAATTCTATATTAATGAACAATGTATCCTCAAAGGCAATCATCATTCTCTACAACTTTTTGTGTTTTACTTATTTATGAACCCATTTTTCTTTTCAGTATTTCTTTCTCCATTCATTTGCTCAAAATTCAATTTTTTATATTATCCAAATATCACAAGCACTTCCCATATTTTAGGTTACAAATTGATTACCCCGCCTCCTTTAACCATTTTAATATCTATTATTAATTAACAAGTAACCCAGGCGTTCCTCTTTTTAAACTTTAAGCTTTGCTTTTTTTTACATTCTGTATTTACACCCCAATATTATATTAAATTTGAGCTTTGAATCTGTGTTTAATTTAGTGTTTCTCCCATTAGACCCAGTATAATGTTTTAAAAATCTAACGTTCATGTCTGATGAGTTGGTAGAACAACAAAACTTTAAGATATACCTATGTTCCAAGTGTATATATATATATATATATATATATATATATACACACTGAGTGTAACAGCAAAATTGTCCAATTGTTACATTAAGCTCTGAACTGTTGTATCTTAGAAATGATTAAAGATATCTTACTAGAATTCTCAAAGGCTTTTATGACATTATTGGACACTGCTTTGAGCAATAAGAATGTATAATTACTCTCCAAGTTTAATTGAAGAATCGTGGTGAGATCAATCATAGACAAAAATGACATGTTTATCATAAATCAATCAGAGCTAAGGATTGGAAACTCATGAAGGATTGACATAAAATACATACATACATATATATATATATATATATATATATATATATATATATATATATATATATATATATATATATATTATTACAAGATCATTTTTAATTTATTCAAGATGATCTTCATCTTCTAACCTTCTCTCCTGGAATAACAAGATGCGTTACAGGTTTTATGTATGATTTCATTTTCAAGTCTGTTTTCATTGCTTTTTAGACGCTCATAGCTCAAACTCCTCTCTCATGTGCCAAACGTCTTATGAATTGAGTTGGTTCTTTTCTAATTGATCACTTTAGCGCTAAGTTGAAATGATGATCCCTCTTCCTGTTGTAACCTTTTGATCCAGTTTTTCCTCTCTACTGCTCCCTCTTTTTTCAAATTTATTCACCGTTCTCTTGGTGGTTCTTGAATGGACTTTGAAGATGGAAGCCAGAGTATGAATGTTGCTGCCATTACTGAAAGCCTGAATGATTTTTTTTTGTCTCACCATTGCACATTTCGGATGGTATAGTGCGACTGACAAAATAATTTTAACCTTCTCTCTTACTAGCTGAATAACTCAAAGGGTTTTTCACTGATTCTTATGACAAATGCAGTCAAGATAGCTAACTGTCCTACCTGAATACCTGGAAAAAAGAAACTCAATTAGTTTAGTAGATTTTTAGATATTAAATATTTTGTGGGATGACAATTATCCTATGCTGACACATGATTTGGACAATTTTGCTTTACACCTGATATATATATATATATATATAATTAAATTCAGCTGACAATTTTTACCTGTTTAATATTTTATTGTATTTTCCTAGTTCTCAAATAAAAAGATGGATGAGTATCGCAAATGTGGATAAACTGTCGGTCCAAACAAGTTTTAACCTGCATTTAATTGGAATTACATTTCAATTAAATAATTAATTGTTTATATTTCATGTGTCTATTACAATCAGGTCACACTCTATAAATGCTACTGGTAGATGGATTGCAGCTTTGAATGAGAAACTGGAGATCTGAGTTCAAATTCTAGTTGGTTTTGTTACATTCACTCATGTACAAATACCCATGAGAAAGGTGTGAATCCATCTCCCCCCAGCTATGGGTTAAATAGTAGGACTTATATCTGAAAAAATCATTGTTATTCTCAACAAATTATTAGAATATTTTCATTCATAAAAATAAAAAAAAGAATTATTCTTACAATCCAAGATATGTTTTGGCTTTAAATAACCCACAAAGTGTTGATAAACCATTAAAAAAAATCACTCATTCAACTAGTACTACCAAATGCATGGTTAGTTTATTAGCAACTAAACCAGTTCCCCCCACCAGGCTTTTCTGTTCAGGATAGTGGCTAGACATCCAGCAGGATCTGTCAAAAGGTAGATGAATCCTTTCATGGGATCAACAGCCATCTAACACAGGCATGGGAATGTAGAAATATCTGGGTTGGTGTCCAGATGCATAGCCAGCTCAGTGGGAGTGTTGGAGTCCTTAGCCTTTGTTAAGGTATTCAACTAGCAGAAGGAAAATTGATGTCACACTTCTGACTTTACAGCAGACTATGAAGTAATGATTATAAGGACCAGGAGAATAGATAATGAATGACTCTTGACTTGAAGAGTTTAATATTGTAGTGTTTAGGGAAGCATCCACACAGGAGCCTGTTTACAAAGTAGCATCTCTTGAGAAAGAAACTGGAATGCAGAGATTAAACAGATTGATTCGTTCGTTTAATGGCATATCAAAACCTTCGTGGGTTATTTGTAATATTTTGCCTACAAAAATATATTGCTGGTAATAATTTGAACTTCAAAAAATTTATTGCTGGTATTAAAACCTATTTTTACACTTTCATATTGCTTTACCCCCAGTTTAGGGGTAAGTATTTGCCCATATGTGCTACCACCCCAGGTCAGGGTGGACCTGGGAACACCAGCAATTAAGAAGTGGTTCCACACTCCTCAAAACTGGTTGATCAGAGGCCTTGCTGTTGGGCGTAGTTTATCATCTTGCCCAAATCGCAGATGTAGTTTATCATCATACTGAGGATGGTGTTCCACAATAGGCTGTTGAGAGTGGATATTCTACTGAGTAGGTGGTGCCGAGAAAATTTGCATGCAAACAATAGTGGGCAAGTATTAGCCAATAGTCAGCATGGGTCGGGGACTGAGAGACTGCCATATAACAACAGGTTTTTTTCAGTCAGGGTGAAGTGTTCTTGATGTGCAGACCATCGGAGTTTTGTGTCAGAGTTGGAGTTTACATTTACTTTATTTAGAAAAGCAAACATGACGAACACATTCAGCTCAATAGCAATTTGAAGAAAATCACTGTTGTGAGAAAAATATCTTCTACATTGTGCTTATTTTGTTGATATCTTTTCCAGAGCATAAATGACTAGATTTATGGCTCATCATTTGCTCTATAATGGTCATCTGGTGACTATGCAAAACAGAATTATTTGCCTATATTCCTGAGATTGAGATATTGTAACTATTTACACAATTCGGACTGTTCTCCTCATCTTTGTTGCCATATTCACAACATTCTGGCTCACTGAATAAAAGCGCTGGTTGAAGTAACCCAGTGACTTGATCCAAAGAGTTGTGAGTTCAATACCTGGCCACAGCAGAGGTGAATAAAAACTTGGAGAGTTGAGTTACTAAAGGGAAATAACTCAAACTGAGATATCCTGAAGAGGCATGGCACATGGAACTAGAACAATCTACTCCTATGGGCAAAATAAAGAGTTTGTTTCGAAATTCCAATCAGCTGAAAAAGGCAGGAATATACGATGACCAAAACGTTGTGTATATGGCAATAAAGATGCAGACAAAAGTTCAAACAATGTAAATAGTGTAAATAAAATTATTTGCAAATAAATTTTTATTTTCAATTATATACAGAATTTTCTGCTGAACATTTCAGAGGTAGATTATCTTGCCCAAAGGTGACCTTGTAATGTGAAAAGACAAAACCATTTAGCTTTTTACTTTATTCTGCAGGCTTTTTGCAACCAAATAATTCCTACCTTCTGTATTAAATTTTTTTTTCTTCGAACAGATATTTGGGAGCTTTATGAATTTGGCCTGGTTGATTCCATTGTTTGCTATTCTGACAGCAGAGAATTATTTAGAGAATGTTTGCAGCTCAAGTTGCTATAAATCTTCCCACACGTTGCTTTCTTCATGCCCTCTGCTTTTCAATCTGATGACTTAGGGAACTCTAATCTCTCCCTCTAAGTGAGTCATCAATCACAATCTCTCATTCTGAAGATGACTGCTTAAACTTTGATCTTGAATATAGTAAATAAAGTGTACCAACTAACACACCTACATATATAGACAGAGATATATAATAGGATAGCATATAGTTTTAAGGAATGCTATGTTATGGTTAACGTGCTCAGTATGAGGGATAGAATAAGTATAAATAGTAGAGACTAAGGCCAACATTGAGTGGTGACAGCCTGCTTTGTGTGAACATAGGTCATTGGTGTTGGGTGGTATCTCAACTATTTATATGTGATGGTCAGTGGATTATTATGGATAGCAAGGTCATTTATTTCCAGTCTTTTCAGTTATTTTAATGTTATTGGATAGGTAGAAACGTTTATATTTTACCCTGCCCAATACAGTATTACGAAATAAATGATCAGAACTTACCTCAAAATGCAGACACCAGAACAAATTTTTACTCTTTTATTTAAAAATCATAAACTAAAAACAGATATCTTTTAAAAACATCCCCAACAAAAATATAAATATATTATATTATATATTAGGCTGGCATCTTGCTCACACCATTTCACTATCGAAACTGTTAAATGTAACCATCTCTTCTACTCCAATAGCTTCATGTCTCGCACCTCCTGCCTGTGGAACTCCCTCCCCTTTTACTGTTTCCCTGATAGCTATAATCTCCAATTATTCAAATGTAATGTCAATCGACGTCTCCAGATGCCCTGATCTATCCCCTATCCTTCTCTTCATCCTTTCCTCTATCACTCCTATTTGCTCTCGCTCCAACTCTCTGTAACCCCTTGCGTGCTAGTGGCTTCCCGCCTTGCTTGGGGTGAAACACTTGAAAAAAAAAAAATATTAAGTATATACAACATGGATAATTTACTTCAAACCAGTGGTTCCCAAACTTTTTTGCATCATCACCCACTTTCACATGGAAATATTTTCCAACACCCACCTGTGTAGCAAATATTCAAAAGCAGACTAAAATTGTTTGGTAAAAGTTTGTTACTGGTTTGTAAACTGATTTTATGATGCAGTTAAAAATATCAAGGGCAGGCAACAAATAATGCTGAATTATGCCACAGTGGCTGCTCTTACTACCATATTAAAGAACAAACCAAAGCAAACTATATAGAAAATGTCAAAATATTCTGTGTTTGTGAGGATATTTATATCTTATCTATATGATCCAGTTATTCCCATTTAGCTACTGCTTTTTTTTCTGTGGGGGTGGGTAGAGGTTCTTTGCATATATCTTATGAATATATTTTTCAGATAGCATATTTTGCAATAACTTGCTTCCTGATAACTACAATCTTCAAAAACTTAAATGCAATGTTAGTTGCTATCTTTTATCTTCTTGAGCCCTGCCTATCCAATCGCTATTAGAATAGCACAATAACTGATCTACCCATAATGCTTCAATGACTAGCATATATAAATAGTTGAGCTATCACCCAATCCACAAGATCTGAAGATTGCATTTAAGCATGAAACAGACTGTTGCCACTTGGTGTTGACCACAGTGTCCACTTTTATATTTAAACACACTCTATCCTGGATAATGAGCACTTTTATCCATAAATATGACATATTCAAACCTCTACTCCTGTTCAATAGATATGGAAGGAGTACTTTGCATATAATGTAATATATTTTTAAAAAAAACTAATAAATAAAATAATAAATATTAAATTATACTATAAAATTCAAAATTACCAATTTTAAATTTAATCTATATTAAGTTTAAAATTATAAAATTATTTAATGAAGTAACAAGGGATAAATTTATTACTCAGTTGAGCTATAGCTCAAATATTTATGAGTCTATCACACCAACCATCACAATCTTGCATCAAGGTCAGAAGGTCATTAGGGTGGCATTACATGTCTCTACATAGGCTGGTTACCCAGCAACCACCTATATTAACCAACTGTCTTGTGCCATAGCTTGGTGTCCAGAACAGTAGATCACTCGCAAGTTCTTGTTTTGCTCATCAGCAGTGTGCTGCAAATCACATTCTGCATTCACGTAAGATTGGAAAAATATCAGGAATGAGTCTGTGAGCTAGTTGGATGGTGTCTCCAGGAGATGTTAAATATAGCCCTTAGCATCCAAGTGTAGTTTCCACTTGGGTTAGACTCCATGGTTTTAGTTAATGTCCAAGCAGTGGCATGATACATTAAAAGCAACAACTCTACAGTGACACAAAAGAATCTCCATGTGAAGTTGTCTGCTAGATCAGGTTTCCAGATTACATCCAATTTATTCAAGGTCGCCCAGGCTTTTCCTACGTGAATTTTCACATGCTTTTCAGTAGAATTTATTTCACTTTTTAGGTATGTAAAAGATTTGACAGTTTTTACTGATTCACCTGAGAGAGTTTGTATTGAGCCTTGCTGGTTGAAGTGTACGAATTCAGTTTTAGAGGCTTTGGCATAGAGAGTCTAACATCATTGGCTGCATTTTCCTGATGATGTAGGAGGACTGTGGCATTGGTAAGCTGTTCTTTGAACTCCTGTTCAAACTATAGAAATTCAATTAAATTACTGTAGAAAAATGTTTAATATTCACTTAGTAAATATTAATGTGTTTAATATTCAGATTAGTAGCATTTAAATCTTTTAAAAAATATTTTTGAAATTGATAAACATAGCGCCAATTCTGTTTTTGCATTCTTAGCCATTTACAGCATCTCAATTAATCGTCCATAAGTGTTACTGAGATTGCCATGTTGGCAATTGGCACTCAATTTCCTCCCACATATACATGCATTTTTATCTGTAATCTTTAAATATCTATCTGTGTGTATGTATGTATGTATGTATGTATGTATGTATATATATATATAACAGATTCTTACATGCGTAGGTGTTTGCAATTAAGACAACCTCTTTAAAACTGTATGCATCAAGGTGACCTTCAAAAATTAAGCCATGAGCCGAGAGTTAAGATTTTCAAACACTTGATCTTCTCCTCCTCAAAGTTCAGCTTTTACCTCTTGCCTGACCTTTTGATCCAGATTGCTGAAATGCTTACATTAGACGAATTTATTCATTAGGATAGGATTTGTTGTTGTCAAAGGCACATCCTCAAAGACATATTCTTTTAAAATTTTACTGAACCATTTTTTTTCTTTTCTTTTTTTTACAGACTAAATCCACACAACTTTTAAAAACAAGAATATTTACTTGCATTCAATAAATTTTGGGGACGAGCCTCATTCCACTCTTCCACCCACCCCCACTCCCAGGTCACTACTTAGAAGACATATGCATACGAATACACGTCAAGTGGAATTTTTATCTGGGTCTGCATTAGCTGTTTGTATATTCAAGCAAAGTGTAATTTTTCTGAGATTATATTTATAGAACTATATTTGTATCAGGGCATCTTTATTTGGCGATCTCTTGCTACTGTGAGAAATTGGAAATTTAAGTCAGCAGCCCAACACACAGTTATGAAGTGAATTTTGATCTGATATCTTTACTGGATATTTGATCTCTGTGATATTAACCATGGGATTAAGTGCATTGACATGGAATTTTGAAAACATGTCTGTTGTCTAAAATAAGTTTTTTTTGTGGGAGGGGGGGTAACCAGTAAGCTGTAACTTATTGATGTACTTATATACAGGGCGTCCATAAAGTGTGTATGCACTTTAAAAAATTTATAACTTTATTTCTATTTGCGATAGAAATAATCAGTAAAACAATGTTATAAAGTTTAATGTACCTAGTTTTAAGTGTAGCTAAAATAACTAATGTGATTTCAGGCATTACTGTAAATCAGTTGGCAAACGTTTTCCGTGAACTGCAAAATCGTATTACCCTTTGTATTGCTAATGATGGAGGACATGTGGAAACTTAAATAAAATTTCAATAAAATCTTTAAAAATATAGATTTACTTCTTTCTAATCCTTTTTACAAATTATTTCTATCGCAAATAATTCTATAATACAAATAAAGTTATAAATTTTTAAAAGTGCACACAAACTTTATGATCACCCTGTTATACAGGGTGACCATAAATATGTTCCTTTGGGGAGGTTTAAGGTTTCACATACCCTTGAGCACTATTAATGACATATTAATTCCAATTTTAATTTTAGTTTTTTTGGTGAAGTTGTTTTTACATTTGTTCCTTTTCTATTTAGCCGCTATTTAGCTGTTCTGTCATTTGCCATCTGGGTATTGTCCTCTTTGGTGATTTTAGCTGGTAAATGCAGGATGTGTACCCACCGACTGCACTTACTGTAACATCTTGGATTAACTGAGGAGGTATAAGTGTCTATATCTCCAAATGTCATTTGCCATCTGGGTATTGTCCTCTTTGGTGATTTTAGCTGGTAAATGCAGGATGTGTACCCACCGACTGCACTTACTGTAACATCTTGGATTAACTGAGGAGGTATAAGTGTCTATATCTCCAAATGACTACTACTGACTGCCTGACGACACTGTCTGTGTAGGGCATACAAATCTGGTAGTAGAGGCTGGTTGAATGAATATCTAATGTCTTTAGATAATAAATGCGAATGTCAGTGTGTCACATGTTTTCACCTTTACTCCTAGAGGCCGTAGCCCAACATATACCATTTTTGGAATCGCCTCATGAATTTAAACATCATACAAGGCTGGCATCCCGTTCCCACCCCTTCACCATTGAAACTGTTAGACGTCTCTTCTACTCCAATAGCTTCATGTCTCGCACATCTCACCTGTGGAATTCTCTTCCTTATTCTTGTTTCCCTGACAATCTCCAACTATTTAAGTGTAACGTCAATCGACATCTCCAGTTGCCTTGATCTATCCACTTCCCTTCTCCACATCCTTTCACCTTTCATTCCTATCTGCTCTCGCTCTAAATCTTCTGTAACCCCCTTGCCTTGATCGATCCACTATCTTTTTCCACATCCTCTCCTTTACCACTTCTATCTGCTCTTCCTCCAAACCTTCTGTAACCCCTTGCATGATAGTGGCCTCCAGCCTTGCTTGGGGTGATAAGCTTAAAAAAAAAAAAGGCCAGATCCAGACCAGCAATCCTGAAATTTTGGATTCCAAAGTTTTTATTACTGTGATTGTTTTTGGCAATTTTTTTTTTTTGTGTACGTAATTTTTTGTGACAAATTTGTTTGCATGATAATAATTTTTATAACTTAGAAATAAATTTGGGAAGAATTGAAATTAATTGCAAAATCTAGTGAAAGTCACCCATGAAATATAAATAATTGTTTGTACAGAAAGTAAGGACCTACACGCATCAAATTGTCTTTAAATTAAGTGGCGGCAGAAGAATTATCATTGAACTTTTAAATGGCAAGCTTAAATATTAATGTAATACTTAAATGCAGCAATCAATTTTGTGATCTTCTGTAGTTTATTGTTGCCTATTGCATTTCTTCCTCCCAAGCTATTGTGATGAAGGACAATCAAGAGCCCTCTGCAGGAGCTAGCTTTAATGCCATCTGATAGGGTGGCTTTTAAGCTAGCAGAGACACACACACACACACACACATATATATATATAATTTTAAATTATGTTATAGTTATGAGTAAAATTGCTAAATATCATGGATAGAGCATATGTAAGTACAAAAGTAGACACTGAGGTCTATATTAAATGGCAACAGTTTGTTTCATATATATATATATATATAAGAATATGATATTATAAATTTATACATACATATATATAATTTCAACTGTTCTGTCCCTACTCTAAGTTTCTTGGTGATAGTAAATTTCAACATTTAATTTTTATATATATATATATCCATCCATCCATCCAACCTCTGACCTTAATTTTAATTTTTCTGTTTTAATTGGTTAATCCAGACATGCCCACAAGTATATTTTTTTAATTCTGAAATTAGGCTTCCCCCCAATCTTTTTAACTTAGGAAGTAACGATTTGTTTTCAAATTTCCTAAATAAATAATTTTTATTATATGCTATTTACCATCGCCTGATGGGGATCAATTATAGTTCCGAAACATGAAAGTTTTTGTGTAGCGATATAAAATGTTTTTATTGTAAGCTATTATAATAAAAATATTTTAATAATATATATATATATATATATATATATATATATATATATATATATAAATAAATAATTAATAAAAGTGAACATTGAAGTCAACACTCGGAGGTGCCAGGCTGTTTCATGCTAGAGGCAATCATGCGGCCTGACAATTGCGTCTAGCATGAAACAGCTTGTTGCTTCTGATTGTTGACTTCAATATTCACTTTTATATTTACATCCGCTCTATCACTGATATTGAGCACTTTATCCCATCAATATAGCACACCTTAAAACTATATTTCTTCATATATATATATATAACTATTAACTGAGACAACGAAAATTAAAAATTAAAAATTAAAAATTGAACCCTCTACCACCCCTTGTCTAGATGAATGGATTTATCGGTAACCTTGGAAACCCTCAAACTATGAATCTTTCCTGTGCCGTTAACAACCGTAAATTTTAAAAAGTAAGTTACTCCAAAATTCGCTTGATGAGGAAATGGAACTAATGTCTTTGGTTTAATAACAAAATTAAATTCAGGGGCTTTAGCTTCCATTTCTGAAACATGGTCATCACTGTGTAGCGGTAAAACCATATTTTAAATCTATTAATTTATAATATTAATGCTCTGTAAATTTAAATTTACATAGAGCACTATTGTGTAAAAATAAAAATATCTATAAGAACACCGGATTTTATATCTTACTGTTCTTTCCTTTTTATTTATATATACATATATATATATATATATATATATATATATATATATGAACATTTTAGAACAAATTTTTATTAATCCAATAGATTTTTATCACTTTAAACATTATTTTTAGCGGATACTCGTATTTGAGTAGACCTTCCGTTTATTCATTAAACAGTATATGTATATATTTCCATCTACTGGCTGGAGAGTGCAAATTTTTCTTTAATCAGATTTCTCAAACATTCAGCCCGGTAGACAAAAAATAAATATACTGTTTAATAAATAAACGGAGCTTATACAAGTACCCACTAAAATTAATATTTAAAGTGACAAATATATATATATATATATATATATATGCACATTTCATTAAAAACGACTGACAAGATGATTTTATTTAGTTTTTTATATAATTTCTCGTGCGATCTAATAAAGTTTTTCTATTCAGATGATAAATTATATAAAAACTGTCCGAATGTTCTTTTTATCCGAGCGCTTTCGGCTATACATTTAGCCATTTTCAAGGATTATATTTCAACTGTTAGAATTAGAAATAGTTTGTTATATGTATGTTTTATAAAATGATTCATATCAAAAATTTAAAACTTCTAACCTTATAGTTAAAAATAATAATTCACCTCCTAGAACAAAATTAAATAGAGCAAATATTATTTACGAATTCAAATGCCCATTAAGCAATTGTATTCCTCAAGAATCAACTTTAGTAAATAATTATATAGGCCACACTACAAATTGTTTAACACGCAGACTAACTCTACACCTTTCTGACAATAGCTCAATTAGACCTCATTTAAATATTCATGGAGACCTACCGGACACTATTCGGAACATACTTGTCAACAATACTAATAGCATCATCTACATGCAAAAAAAGGCTAAAAATAATGGAAGTCTTACTAATAAAAACAAACAAACCAACACTTAATAATATTTACTTTGAACATGGACATAATATCTTGACCGTGTTTTAAAACAAAAAAATGAATCATTTAATAAAACATACATATAACAAACTATTTCTAATTCTAACAGTTGAAATATAATCCTTGAAAATGGCTAAATGTATAGACAAAAGCGGTCGAATAAAAAGAACATTCAGACAGTTTTTATATAATTTATCATCCGAAAAGAAAAAATTATTAGATCGCACGAGAAATTATATAAAAAACTAAATAAAAGCACATTGTCAGTCATTTTTAATGAAATGTGCATGAATGAAGGATTGCTGCCTAAATACACATATACATACATGCATACATACATACATACATACATACATATATATATATATATATATATACACATATATATATATATATATATATATATATACATACATACATATATATATATATATATATATATATATATATATATATATATATATATATATATAATAGTTTTGGGTGGTACAAAACTTTATTAATTAATACTATGAAAACATGTATTAAAATTAAAACAGTGATAAAATTCTATTTACTCATTTTATGAAAAGTAGAAATGTCAGTTTGATTTCCTGTACCTGAGTAAAATAATCATATTGTTGAGGGGGTTAAAAACCTGGCAGAGTAAACATTAAAAAAAAATGCAAATTTTCCATCAGTTGAGAAAAAGATAAGAGCCGAGCAAAAAGAGTTGAAGTGAAATGATAAAGCGCGGTCAAATACAAACCTAAAAAATGATCAATATTTTGAAAAAAAGAGAAAATAGTTTTGAGTATTTGTCACTTACAACTCCATGGATTTTTTTTTCTTTTAGAAATTTAGACAAAGAAATAAATAGCCATTTTGTTTTTTTGTGGAGAATATTTTGTAAAAGGTTAACTGAGCCAATGGAAATAAAATAGAAGTTACTGTCTATTTTGGGGATAACGACCTGAAACCGCGCCTGGCTTATTAATTAGGTGTGGAAAATCTTTTTATTTTGATCTATTTCAACTGTTAGACAATTGTGTGCTGGGGTGAAAAAGTAATTGTTATTGAGCCATCAATAAATGGCAGAGGATGGGCATATGTGGATGTTGGGGAGAGGCATAAATTTATTTCCTTTTCACTTGTATTATTTTTGTTTTCCTTTGAACAAAAAACCATATGGGAAATGGTGTCTGAAATCAGTTAGGCTAGGAGGGGTGGGATTTTTATTTTGATTCATTTTGAGTTGGCTGGTGGGGGGGGGGTATTTTTATTCATTCAGCATCGAAAATGGGTTAGCTTTATATGAGCATTTCTTTTATGTGCCTTGTACCTTCAGGATCTGGATGATCTTGGCTCTCCACACCTTCCTATCCTTTGTAGATCTTACCAATGTTTTTCTTTTCACTATTCCTTCTAACCTCTATTCGGCCATTCATTTGTACGAACTTGTTTGGTAGGTTACTGACTATTTCCCTCTATCCCTCAATACATCCTGTGAGGATAAAAGCTGTCTTTTCTCATTTTGTGTTCCTGAAATTTCAGTTTTCTTTTTCATGATTATAAGTGTCCTTTTTGTTTCCATTTTCCTTAACAATATTCCTGGTTTCTTACGTGTCCATTTCATGGTATTCTTGGCATCCTTCTATAGAACCATATTTCTCTTGCTTCAAGTCTTTTCTTCATCTGCAAGAAAATTGTTCAGCATCCACTGTCATATTGGAGAACCAATATTACATAACAGTTCATTAATCATTCCTTTGCTTCTAATGAAATTTTCCTGTTTCTTTATACTCTGTTTAGGTTTTGAAAGACATCTTTTGCAATTTCAATACACCTTCAGATTTCTGTGTGACATTTTCCGTCATGTGTTAAAATAATTCCCAAATATTTAAACTTCTGTACTTGCTTGATTCCGACATCCCCAGTTTGTAGCTCACACTCTTGGCTGATATCCCTTTTACTGACAACCATAAATTCTGTCTTCTTACAATTGATGATTAGTCCTTTCTTTCAGCATTCCATTACTGCCTTCTCTA
This sequence comes from Acanthosepion esculentum, assembly GCA_964036315.1. NCBI lineage: Eukaryota > Metazoa > Mollusca > Cephalopoda > Sepiida > Sepiidae > Acanthosepion > Acanthosepion esculentum. The sequence goes on from OZ038515.1 coordinate 78,917,278, forward strand.
GATGTTCCTACAGTTTTCTAATCTAACTTTATTTTTTGCTTTAATAATATCCGTTATTTATTCACAGTCTCTTTCCTATTATTGGCTAGCAAAAACTTTTAGTTTCATAAATCATTTCTTTTTTTGCTTTTCTTTTCAGCATTCACTTTATTAAACAACCTATTGTCTTTTCTTCTGCCATTTTGACATCTTGGGCTGTAAAGTTCACCAACTCTGATTTATTATCTCATTTTTCTTAACTCATTTCAAACATACACTTTCTTCTTCAAGTAGTCTAATTCGGAGCAATAATTGTTGAAATCTTTTGTATTTCTGAAAGGAACTAAAAGTAGAAGGCTTCTTCCGACACCAAAATATATGCAGCATCACCTTCTTAGGATGAATACCTGCCCTTGTAGCATTTAGTAGTAGTTCATTTAGTAGTAGTTCATTTTACTTGATCCATAATGACTTGCAATCCACATTGTTGTAAATATCCACTTTTCAGTGCTCATTAAGATTTGTTTTAAAAATTGAACAGATTTCTTACATTTAAGTATCAAATTGAAGGGATAGTAAAAAAAGAAAAACACCTTGAGCTTCTCGATAAGATCGAAAGAAGAATCAGCAATATTATTGGTCCTGATCTGGCAGCTCAGTTTCAGTCACTTTCCCACCACTGTAAGATCGCAATCCTGTCCCATTTCTATAAATACTTTCGTGGGAATTGTTTGGGTGAGCTCTTCTCTTCTTAGATTTTTTGAATTTAAGCACAGTTCTAGACTGGCATTGAGATCGTATCAATTTACAGTTGCCCTGGCTAGATGTAGCTGTAAATTCTATGCTAACAGCTTCTTTTCTCGCACTCCTCGCTTGTGGAACTCCCTTCTTGTTCCATGCTTACCAGCCAACTTTAAAAATTTAAATGCATTGTCAATCACTATCTGCTGTCCTCCTAATTACTCTTTTCTGTTCCCACTCATTATTAATGTTTCTGTTCCTAACCCTACTACACTCAATAACCCCTTGTATCTTAGCAGCTCTACTGCATTGCATGGGGTGAAACCGATTTTTAAAAAAATGTAGTAATAGAGCCCATTATTATTTTATGTGGAAGTCATACATGAATGTGACTAATATAACCAAGTGATTTTCGGTACTCGATTTGAGTATGTTGGTTAGTTTGCATGTAGTATCATGCTGTTTACTCTCAAATACTGCCTTCATTTGACTGTTATCAACATCAACTGGTTTCCCAGAGCCTGGAATATTCTCCAGTATAAAACTTCAAAAACACCTTGAAACATTTCATGCTAGATGCAATCATGTGGCCTGACGATTGCGTCAAGCATGAAACAGCCTGTCGCCTCTGATTGTTGACTGCAATGTTCGCTTTTATATTTATATTTACATCCGCTCTATCTCTGATATTGAGCACTTTATCCCATCAATATAGCACACCTTAAAACTATATTTCTTCATATATATATATATATATATATATATATATATATATGAACATTTTAGAACAAATTTTATTAATCCAATAGATTTTTATCACTTTAAACATTATTTTTAGCGGATACTCGTATTTGAGTAGACCTTCCGTTTATTCATTAAACAGTATATGTATATATTTCCATCACTGGCTGGAGAGTGCAAATTTTTCTTTAATCAGATTTTTCAAACATTCAGCCCGGTAGACAAAAAATAAATAAATATACTGTTTAATAAATAAACGGAGCTTATACAAGTACCCACTAAAATTAATATTTAAAGTGACAAATATATATATATATATTATACAAGTACCCACTAAAATTAACATTTAAAGTGACAATAAATCTCCATAAACTCTTCACTTGTTTGAGATGCATTTTTACTTTTGTTAAAATAAAAATACTTAATATAGTTCTTATTTTCTACCATTTGAATTGTTAAAGGAATAAAACGAAAATCAACCAATTTGGTAGTTCTTTAAAAAAATGTGTGCTGAAATGACATCTGTTATAATGCACTTAAGAATAACTCTTTCTTGTTGAACTTAATTAAAACTAAACTCTTGCAATGTTCCTCATGATAAAACCAGAACAAACATTTTACAATACCCAGTACTTCTACTTGTATTAATAATAATAATAAAAGAAAAAATCCCCCCCCCAAATAAAACCAGTAATGATTAGAAAGAAAAAAATTGTATTTTTTTTTTTTTTCAATCAAATAAATTTCCTTGTTTTTTACTGTTTCCTGTCTTAACATTTGTACAAAACTCTTCAGCCTTCACCAGATGTTGGAATGTCAAACTTTGTTCTGAGGGAACATATACACTTCCTCTTCTATCCATGTCACATCCGGGGGGTAGCTGTGCCCTGAAGCTCTTGGAATTGTCCACTCTTGACCTACGCATTTTGAACATGTGACCTTTCACTAAATTTTCTCAGCAGTCTTGGTTTTTATACCTTGAATGTAGTATTCTGAGACATTACATGTCAACACTGACCATTTTCAATTTCATTCAAACTTGCTACAATAAAAGATATACAAGCCAAACTGAAATGTCTAAAATATTAATGTTGAGTGATCTTTGGCTACAAGGTCACAAAATCTTGATTTTATCCTGTTTTTTATATAATAGGATTCATTTATATTGGTCTAACTGAAAAGCTCTTGAAGATTGGTTTTGATTTAATTTTAAATCTTTTGAGTAGCTCTTTAAATTCTCTCTTAAAATGACCTTTGATCTTTAATGCAAAAAATTAAAAATTTGTTATTCATGTCCAATTCTCCTTTGTTTCATTCTTCTCAGTTTTCCATGTTTGATCTCAGCCTGACTCCCCACTTGGGGATGCATTCTTTGTTGACCCCTGCAACAAGCCATGTGGTATGAAGAATTGGAGTTACTAATCATTGTTTTGTTTTTTTAATTGCTAACAAACTTTTTTCAGTACTAATTTTCACCATTTCTACTATCAACAGCAGTACTCAACTACTAAGTTAGATCCATACCATTTGACTATATCCATCGCTCCAGCTGCCATACCTGGGCTGGGACTGCCCAGTCCTATCTTTCTACACTGACCATCCCCACCCTTTCCAACAGATGAAGCATTACAAGTTTCTAACTACTGTATCGCTGTTTCCATGGCAAATGTTATGGTGCGCTAAATTCTTTAGTTCCACCAATTCCGATCTTCACACATAAGAGCCGGCATGCCACATATGCTCGGATGAACGTATCCCATTCCTTTCATATTCCATTATTAATAAGGAAGTTCCACCCAAACAGCTTTTTCCTAAGAACTACTTCTCTGTGGAACAGACTCCCAAGATGATGCTTTCCTAGTCACTACAATCTTCACCTCTTCAAGTATTGAGTTAACTGTAATCTTTCCGACATATCCTCATAAAATGCAATTCTTACCTCCTCCTTTTATGCTAATACAACCACCTCATTCAGTAATCCTCTACCTGGAGTGGCTCTTAGGCACTTTATTGGATGTGAATATTAGTAACAAAAAATGAAAATCATTGTATCCCAAGCTAGTGTATCAGTCTGTTAATATGTACCTATCGATACAATTAGAGAACTACTGCCGTGTCAGGTTTTTTCCTTTTTTTTTGTCTTTGAGGTTCACTCTTCCAAATGAATATGTGTTTGTCTGACAAGGTTGGACCTACCAGAAATTAAACTTCCAGCGGCAAAGCTCACTGGATCAGAGGAGCATGCAACCCACTCGACCATATCAAGGCACTTAATTATAGTAAGGAACATGTTGAGCAAATAATATAGCAAAAATTTGTAATTGGTTGATGAAGTAACTGTGTAAAAATAAATTCAAACTAAATTGAAAAAGAACAAATTTTGTCAGTTTGGAACGGGCTCACTGGAGAATATCATGCAATTCCATGAAAGGCAGTTTTCTTTTCTTCTTCTTCTTTGTTTCTTTTTATTCTTCTTCTCTTTTTGCTCCTCTCTTTTTCTGCACTTTTTCTCTCTCTTTTTTGCCCTCTTTTCATTTTTCTCTCGTTTTCTTTCTTTTCCTTCTCACTTTTCTGCTCTTGTCTCTTTTTTCTACCCTTTTTTTCCTGTTCTTTTTTCTTCTCTCTTTTGCTCTTTTCTTCTCTTTCTTTTCCTTTTTCTTCATTTTCCTGCTCTCTTTTTCTTCTCTCTTTTGCTCTTTTCTTCTCTTTCTTTTCCCTTTTCTTCATTTTCCTGCTCTCTTTTTCTTCTCTCATCTGCTCTTTTCTTCTCTTTCTTTTCCCTTTTCTTCATTTTCCTGCTCTCTTTTTCTTCTCTCTTTTGCTCTTTTCTTCTCTTTCTTTTCCCTTTTCTTCATTTTCCTGCTCTCTTTTTCTTCTCTCTTTTGCTCTTTTCTTCTCTTTATTTTCCCTTTTCTTCATTTTCCTGCTCTCTTTTTCTTCTCTCATCTGCTCTTTTCTTCTCTTTCTTTTCCCTTTTCTTCATTTTCCTGCTCTCTTTTTCTTCTCTCATCTGCTCTTTTCTTCTCTTTCTTTTCCCTTTTCTTCATTTTCCTGCTCTCTTTTTCTTCTCTCATCTGCTCTTTTCTTCTCTTTCTTTTCCCTTTTCTTCATTTTCCTGCTCTCTTTTTCTTCTCTCTTTTGCTCTTTTCTTCTCTTTCTTTTCCTTTTTCTTCATTTTCCTGCTCTCTTTTTCTTCTCTCATCTGCTCTTTTCTTCTCTTTCTTTTCCCTTTTCTTCATTTTCCTGCTCTCTTTTTCTTCTCTCTTTTGCTCTTTTCTTCTCTTTCTTTTCCCTTTTCTTCATTTTCCTGCTCTCTTTTTCTTCTCTCTTTTGCTCTTTTCTTCTCTTTCTTTTCCCTTTTCTTCATTTTCCTGCTCTCTTTTTCTTCTCTCATCTGCTCTTTTCTTCTCTTTCTTTTCCCTTTTCTTCATTTTCCTGCTCTCTTTTTCTTCTCTCTTTTGCTCTTTTCTTCTCTTTCTTTTCCCTTTTCTTCATTTTCCTGCTCTCTTTTTCTTCTCTCTTTTGCTCTTTTCTTCTCTTTCTTTTCCCTTTTCTTCATTTTCCTGCTCTCTTTTTCTTCTCTCTTTTGCTCTTTTCTTCTCTTTCTTTTCCCTTTTCTTCATTTTCCTGCTCTCTTTTTCTTCTCTCATCTGCTCTTTTCTTCTCTTTCTTTTCCCTTTTCTTCATTTTCCTGCTCTCTTTTTCTTCTCTCTTTTGCTCTTTTCTTCTCTTTCTTTTCCCTTTTCTTCATTTTCCTGCTCTCTTTTTCTTCTCTCATCTGCTCTTTTCTTCTCTTTCTTTTCCCTTTTCTTCATTTTCCTGCTCTCTTTTTCTTCTCTCATCTGCTCTTTTCTTCTCTTTCTTTTCCCTTTTCTTCATTTTCCTGCTCTCTTTTTCTTCTCTCATCTGCTCTTTTCTTCTCTTTCTTTTCCCTTTTCTTCATTTTCCTGCTCTCTTTTTCTTCTCTCATCTGCTCTTTTCTTCTCTTTCTTTTCCCTTTTCTTCATTTTCCTGCTCTCTTTTTCTTCTCTCATCTGCTCTTTTCTTCTCTTTCTTTTCCCTTTTCTTCATTTTCCTGCTCTCTTTTTCTTCTCTCTTTTGCTCTTTTCTTCTCTTTCTTTTCCTTTTTCTTCATTTTCCTGCTCTCTTTTTCTTCTCTCTTTTGCTCTTTTCTTCTCTTTCTTTTCCCTTTTCTTCATTTTCCTGCTCTCTTTTTCTTCTCTCATCTGCTCTTTTCTTCTCTTTCTTTTCCCTTTTCTTCATTTTCCTGCTCTCTTTTTCTTCTCTCTTTTGCTCTTTTCTTCTCTTTCTTTTCCCTTTTCTTCATTTTCCTGCTCTCTTTTTCTTCTCTCTTTTGCTCTTTTCTTCTCTTTCTTTTCCCTTTTCTTCATTTTCCTGCTCTCTTTTTCTTCTCTCATCTGCTCTTTTCTTCTCTTTCTTTTCCCTTTTCTTCATTTTCCTGCTCTCTTTTTCTTCTCTCTTTTGCTCTTTTCTTCTCTTTCTTTTCCCTTTTCTTCATTTTCCTGCTCTCTTTTTCTTCTCTCTTTTGCTCTTTTCTTCTCTTTCTTTTCCCTTTTCTTCATTTTCCTGCTCTCTTTTTCTTCTCTCTTTTGCTCTTTTCTTCTCTTTCTTTTCCCTTTTCTTCATTTTCCTGTTCTTTTTTCTTCTCTCTTTTGCTCTTTTCTTCTCTTTCTTTTCCTTTTTCTTCATTTTCCTGCTCTCTTTTTCTTCTCTCTTTTGCTCTTTTCTTCTCTTTCTTTTCCCTTTTCTTCATTTTCCTGCTCTCTTTTTCTTCTCTCTTTTGCTCTTTTCTTCTCTTTCTTTTCCCTTTTCTTCATTTTCCTGCTCTCTTTTTCTTCTCTCTTTTGCTCTTTTCTTCTCTTTCTTTTCCCTTTTCTTCATTTTCCTGCTCTCTTTTTCTTCTCTCATCTGCTCTTTTCTTCTCTTTCTTTTCCCTTTTCTTCATTTTCCTGCTCTCTTTTTCTTCTCTCTTTTGCTCTTTTCTTCTCTTTCTTTTCCTTTTTCTTCATTTTCCTGCTCTCTTTTTCTTCTCTCTTTTGCTCTTTTCTTCTCTTTCTTTTCCCTTTTCTTCATTTTCCTGCTCTCTTTTTCTTCTCTCATCTGCTCTTTTCTTCTCTTTCTTTTCCCTTTTCTTCATTTTCCTGCTCTCTTTTTCTTCTCTCTTTTGCTCTTTTCTTCTCTTTCTTTTCCCTTTTCTTCATTTTCCTGCTCTCTTTTTCTTCTCTCTTTTGCTCTTTTCTTCTCTTTCTTTTCCCTTTTCTTCATTTTTTTGCTCTCTTTTTCTTCTCTCTTTTGCTCTTTTCTTCTCTTTCTTTTCCCTTTTCTTCATTTTCCTGTTCTTTTTTCTTCTCTCTTTTGCTCTTTTCTTCTCTTTCTTTTCCTTTTTCTTCATTTTCCTGCTCTCTTTTTCTTCTCTCTTTTGCTCTTTTCTTCTCTTTCTTTTCCCTTTTCTTCATTTTCCTGCTCTCTTTTTCTTCTCTCTTTTGCTCTTTTCTTCTCTTTCTTTTCCCTTTTCTTCATTTTCCTGCTCTCTTTTTCTTCTCTCTTTTGCTCTTTTCTTCTCTTTCTTTTCCCTTTTCTTCATTTTCCTGCTCTCTTTTTCTTCTCTCATCTGCTCTTTTCTTCTCTTTCTTTTCCCTTTTCTTCATTTTCCTGCTCTCTTTTTCTTCTCTCTTTTGCTCTTTTCTTCTCTTTCTTTTCCTTTTTCTTCATTTTCCTGCTCTCTTTTTCTTCTCTCTTTTGCTCTTTTCTTCTCTTTCTTTTCCCTTTTCTTCATTTTCCTGCTCTCTTTTTCTTCTCTCATCTGCTCTTTTCTTCTCTTTCTTTTCCCTTTTCTTCATTTTCCTGCTCTCTTTTTCTTCTCTCTTTTGCTCTTTTCTTCTCTTTCTTTTCCCTTTTCTTCATTTTCCTGCTCTCTTTTTCTTCTCTCTTTTGCTCTTTTCTTCTCTTTCTTTTCCCTTTTCTTCATTTTCCTGCTCTCTTTTTCTTCTCTCATCTGCTCTTTTCTTCTCTTTCTTTTCCCTTTTCTTCATTTTCCTGCTCTCTTTTTCTTCTCTCATCTGCTCTTTTCTTCTCTTTCTTTTCCCTTTTCTTCATTTTCCTGCTCTCTTTTTCTTCTCTCATCTGCTCTTTTCTTCTCTTTCTTTTCCCTTTTCTTCATTTTCCTGCTCTCTTTTTCTTCTCTCATCTGCTCTTTTCTTCTCTTTCTTTTCCCTTTTCTTCATTTTCCTGCTCTCTTTTTCTTCTCTCATCTGCTCTTTTCTTCTCTTTCTTTTCCCTTTTCTTCATTTTCCTGCTCTCTTTTTCTTCTCTCATCTGCTCTTTTCTTCTCTTTCTTTTCCCTTTTCTTCATTTTCCTGCTCTCTTTTTCTTCTCTCTTTTGCTCTTTTCTTCTCTTTCTTTTCCCTTTTCTTCATTTTCCTGCTCTCTTTTTCTTCTCTCTTTTGCTCTTTTCTTCTCTTTCTTTTCCCTTTTCTTCATTTTCCTGCTCTCTTTTTCTTCTCTCATCTGCTCTTTTCTTCTCTTTCTTTTCCCTTTTCTTCATTTTCCTGCTCTCTTTTTCTTCTCTCTTTTGCTCTTTTCTTCTCTTTCTTTTCCCTTTTCTTCATTTTCCTGCTCTCTTTTTCTTCTCTCATCTGCTCTTTTCTTCTCTTTCTTTTCCCTTTTCTTCTCTCTTTTGCTCTTTTCTTCTCTTTCTTTTCCCTTTTCTTCATTTTCCTGCTCTCTTTTTCTTCTCTCTTTTGCTCTTTTCTTCTCTTTCTTTTCCCTTTTCTTCATTTTCCTGCTCTCTTTTTCTTCTCTCTTTTGCTCTTTTCTTCTCTTTCCTTTCCCTTTTCTTCATTTTCCTGCTCTCTTTTTCTTCTCTCTTTTGCTCTTTTCTTCTCTTTCTTTTCCCTTTTCTTCATTTTCCTGCTCTCTTTTTCTTCTCTCTTTTGCTCTTTTCTTCTCTTTCTTTTCCCTTTTCTTCATTTTCCTGCTCTCTTTTTCTTCTCTCTTTTGCTCTTTTCTTCTCTTTCTTTTCCCTTTTCTTCATTTTCCTGCTCTCTTTTTCTTCTCTCTTTTGCTCTTTTCTTCTCTTTCTTTTCCCTTTTCTTCATTTTCCTGCTCTCTTTTTCTTCTCTCTTTTGCTCTTTTCTTCTCTTTCTTTTCCCTTTTCTTCATTTTCCTGCTCTCTTTTTCTTCTCTCATCTGCTCTTTTCTTCTCTTTCTTTTCCCTTTTCTTCATTTTCCTGCTCTCTTTTTCTTCTCTCATCTGCTCTTTTCTTCTCTTTCTTTTCCCTTTTCTTCATTTTCCTGCTCTCTTTTTCTTCTCTCATCTGCTCTTTTCTTCTCTTTCTTTTCCCTTTTCTTCATTTTCCTGCTCTCTTTTTCTTCTCTCTTTTGCTCTTTTCTTCTCTTTCTTTTCCCTTTTCTTCATTTTCCTGCTCTCTTTTTCTTCTCTCATCTGCTCTTTTCTTCTCTTTCTTTTCCCTTTTCTTCATTTTCCTGCTCTCTTTTTCTTCTCTCATCTGCTCTTTTCTTCTCTTTCTTTTCCCTTTTCTTCATTTTCCTGCTCTCTTTTTCTTCTCTCATCTGCTCTTTTCTTCTCTTTCTTTTCCCTTTTCTTCATTTTCCTGCTCTCTTTTTCTTCTCTCTTTTGCTCTTTTCTTCTCTTTCTTTTCCCTTTTCTTCATTTTCCTGCTCTCTTTTTCTTCTCTCTTTTGCTCTTTTCTTCTCTTTCTTTTCCCTTTTCTTCATTTTCCTGCTCTCTTTTTCTTCTCTCTTTTGCTCTTTTCTTCTCTTTCTTTTCCCTTTTCTTCATTTTCCTGCTCTCTTTTTCTTCTCTCTTTTGCTCTTTTCTTCTCTTTCTTTTCCCTTTTCTTCATTTTCCTGCTCTCTTTTTCTTCTCTCTTTTGCTCTTTTCTTCTCTTTCTTTTCCCTTTTCTTCATTTTCCTGCTCTCTTTTTCTTCTCTCTTTTCTTCTCTTTCTTTTCCCTTTTCTTCATTTTCCTGCTCTCTTTTTCTTCTCTCATCTGCTCTTTTCTTCTCTTTCTTTTCCCTTTTCTTCATTTTCCTGCTCTCTTTTTCTTCTCTCATCTGCTCTTTTCTTCTCTTTCTTTTCCCTTTTCTTCATTTTCCTGCTCTCTTTTTCTTCTCTCATCTGCTCTTTTCTTCTCTTTCTTTTCCCTTTTCTTCATTTTCCTGCTCTCTTTTTCTTCTCTCATCTGCTCTTTTCTTCTCTTTCTTTTCCCTTTTCTTCATTTTCCTGCTCTCTTTTTCTTCTCTCTTTTGCTCTTTTCTTCTCTTTCTTTTCCCTTTTCTTCATTTTCCTGCTCTCTTTTTCTTCTCATCTGCTCTTTTTTTTCTTCTCCCTTTTTCTGCACTTTTTTCATTGCTTTTTTTCTTTTTTCTGCTTTTTTCTTCAGGAGACTTTAGTACATTTTCTCATATAATTAGCCAATCTGGAACTGAGGTCATGTGAAATGGTAGCCATATTTGGTACTATTTGTTGTATAAAATGGAGCAAAATATCAGCTTTGAGGAACAATAAATTTTTACTGTGTTACAGAGAATATCAGAAAGGTAAGAATGATATTTTATTCATGAAATATCTTGGAAATCTCTTGAATAAAATGCTTGCTTTTCATTATCAGGAATATCTTGCAAACAAATAAGTTAAATTAAGTTGGCTTCTAGAAAAGAATAATTAATTTTGGTGTCAATGGAAAAGTTATGTCAGTTAAAGAAATTATTTAGATACAAAATATAAATGAATTTGTGTCTTCTGGCTTCTTCCAAAAGCACACATCAAATGGGCGGCTACAACAATAAATAGAAGTCCAGCAATTTCTATGAACTGATGCAATATTTCCTTTAATAAAACTAACACAACAAAGAATTTAAGCCCTGAACTTTGTTGAAGGTGAGAGAAACAGAGACTGACCTAGGAAATGAGCTTGTGTCAATTCATAGCACAATAGGAACTGGGAAAAATGGTAACAAGACAAATATTACTTAGAGCTACAAAGGATAGGAGGGCCATAAGTCAGGGATCAAAAGATTGCATAAAAATCTGTATAGAAGCGAATAATAAATTATTGGTTCCATCTATTCTGTTTTGTTGAAAGCAAGGCTGATTTTCTAGCAATAAACCTGGAGAGTTCAGATGACATCATCTAAATAAAAATTTAGTGAGATAATAAAATTTTCATTGTCTTCTTTTATGACTACCACTCCATGATTACACATACATCTGAAAAATGAAGTCAAATGTCATCAGTGATGAACTTCAATATAATAAATAGTTGCCACTTTTCAATAAAGGGCTCTTCTTTATTCCTCTATGTTTTATGTCCCTTCTGGACATTGGCAATCATGGCTTTCCACAACTTCCTATCCTCTGTAGTTCTTAGTAACATTTGTCTTTTTGCCATCACTTCCAGTCCGTTCTGCCATCCATTTAAACAAGCTCATTAGGTAAGTTACCTGCTGTTTCCCTTCGTCCCTCTTCCTTTCAATATATCTTGTGGGTGTCAAATTCTCCAATCCTCCTTTCCTCATTCACAGAGCAATGGTCATATGAAGCTAAAAATCAAGGGAAGGTAACAAACAGTTAAGAGGAAAATGACAATAGTTGTAAGGAAAGAATACGTAGCCTGTTTCACATTGTAAAGAACGACTTGGAGAAGATGTCGGCTGTTTGGAAATAGTAAATCAACACGAGGAAAAAAGTTCAGAATCAAAAATTGTAAGCCAAAGAAAAAGAAATCCTCACTATACTGATCAAGTGTTGAAGCATTCGAAAAACGGCTTTTCAATTTAACGCAACGCAGAGAGCAAAAAAAATGACTTAAGAAAAGGGTCTCTTTTCCGACCGAGTGGAAAACCATTAGACAGAATATTGTTTCTGTCTTTAAAATATTTTTATCATTCTGAAGACATCAGTTCAGTATTGTCAGGTGTAAGGAAGATTATATTGCCAGGTAAGAAAGTTTATTGTAGCATCACAGATAATAAAAGAAAAGATACATTTCTAATAGCATCTTTTACTTTGCAGTTTATCAGCTTTTCAAAGAAAAAAAAAAAGATTGCTTCTTTTTTTTTTTTCTTTTTTTGTTTGACATCCGTATTTTGTACAATTAACTTCTTATCAACCAGTAACGATATCAATGTACAACTTCTGAATTATTTTTGGAAAAAATATTTTTTTTTATCTGAGGTCTAAGGTCAGCTTTCTAAATTACATTAGAGATATTGAACAAGAAATAATTTAAAGGGGTCTCCAGTAGCTTTAAAAAGGGGCCAAAAGCAATTCTTTATCTTTAATAGTGTTTTAGTTACACGAATTTAAAAGCAGTTTTGCTCTTTGAAAAACGGAAAAGATATTTTTTTTTTATTAGGGGTTTGCATATACAATTGATGTCTTGGTCTGCTGATATGAACCGAGTATCTCTGTTTCTTCCGTCGATTTTTATTCTCTGGTCCTTTGTCATTTGAACTTCCATCTCAGAGGCTGGTGTTCTCACCACATATGATCAACCATTTCTGACCCTGAAGTAACTCCAATGATTACAGCTTTCTGATGTTTCTCAAGTTTTATTTTTAGGACACAATATGTGTCACCTTTGTACTCTTTGCCACAACTGCATGTTATATTGTATGTGCAGTTCTTGGTTTTGTTTCCTACCAAAATTTCAAAACTAGGAAAAAGGTTGAGTTAATGGCTTAAACTTTTACTGATTTTCAATGACTAAAATTAATCAAACATTGTATAATTATTGAGTTTTGTTCACTGGAAAACCTATCCAACTGCCTGAACTCAACCCCCACAGAAATAAATTTACATGTGTGGCTAAAGGAGGATAAATTCAAACTGGTTGTCTGCTACAATCAGCTAATATATGTTGGTTCCTCACCGACTCTTTTATACTTTCTTTGAGTTGATTATTGATTCTATCTCATGTTATTATCATCAGCCTCTGTCCATCATTGCGCAGGCAAAATGAAAATTTTAAATAATTAAACCCAATTATTAAGTTCAATCAAAAGATTTTTGGCTAATATTTAGGTTAGCATAATTGCATTTTACTGCTCAAAATAACTTCACTGAATATCAGTAAAGTCAGGATTCCAATAAAAAGTTTCATAATTCACATCTCGTCAGTCAATCACTGACTTTAAACGTATTATATTGAAATGCTAAATTCTTCTTTGGAAATAAATAAAATTCAGTTCCAAGCCTTCATTCTCCCTAATCAGTTGATGGTCAAGAATATACCGCCTGCATCTATTTGCAGTAGAATAATCCTCAACAATAAAAAAAGACCACCTTTTTACTATAAAACTGTCCTACCTATTTGATTATCTTAAAAACCAGAATTATGTGTATTTTTTACCTATTGTGCAAACCGAAGTTGTATCTTCCTTTATATTGTATATCAAGATGACTGAATTTGGCATAAAATAACCTGAAAAGGGTTGATAAGCTGTAAAATAAATCAAACCAAACTTTCAAAGGAATTAGAATGCTTGCTTTTTTCTTTTTTTTTCTTCTCTTTTTTCTTTTTTTTCTCTTTTTTCTTTTTTCTTTTTTTTCTCTTTTTTCTTTTTTCTTTTTTTTCTCTTTTTTCTTTTTTCTTTTTTTTCTCTTTTTTCTTTTTTCTTTTTTCTTTTTTTCTCTTTTTTCTCTTTTTCTCTTTTTTCTTTTTTTCTTTTTTCTCTTTTTCTCTTTTTCTTTTTTTTTCTCTTTTTTCTTTTTTTCTTTTTTTCTCTTTTTCTCTTTTTTCTCTTTTTCTCTTTTTCTCTTTTTCTTTTTTCTTTTTCTCTTTTTCTCTTTTTTCTTTTTCTCTTTTCTTCTCTTTCCTCTTTTCTTCTCTTTTCTCTTTTTTTCTCTTTTCTCTTTTTTTTTCTCTTTTTTCTTTTTTCTCTTTTTTCTCTTTTCTCTTTTTTTTTCTCTTTTTCTTTTTTCTTTTTTTTCTCTTTTTTCTCTTTTTCTCTTTTTTCTTTTTTTCTCTTTTTTCTCTTTTTCTTTTTTCTCTTTTTCTTTTTTTTTCTCTTTTTTCTTTTTTTCTTTTTTTCTCTTTTTCTCTTTTTTCTCTTTTTCTCTTTTTCTTTTTTTCTTTTTCTCTTTTTCTCTTTTTTCTCTTTTTTCTTTTTCTCTTTTTTCTCTTTTCTCTTTTTTCTCTTTTCTCTTTTTTTCTCTTTTCTCTTTTTTTCTCTTTTCTCTTTTTTTCTCTTTTCTCTTTTTTTCTCTTTTCTCTTTTTTTCTCTTTTCTCTTTTTTTCTCTTTTCTCTTTTTTTCTCTTTTCTCTTTTTTTCTCTTTTCTCTTTTTTTCTCTTTTCTCTTTTTTTCTCTTTTCTCTTTTTTTCCTCTTTTCTCTTTTTTTCCTCTTTTTAATCAATTTCACCTCAAGCAAGGCAGTAAAGCCACTAAGACACAAGGGGTTACTGGGTGGGGAAGAATTAGAAAATAGAAACATTACTAAGGAGCAAGCACACAAGAAGAGTAATCGGGAGGACAGTAGAGAGCGATTAACATTGCATTCAAATCTTTGAAGATTAAGGTTGGCTGGAAAGCAGTGGGTCAGAAGGGAGTTCCGCAAGGGAGACATGCAAGAAAAGGAACTGTTAGCATAGAACTAATGGTTACATCTAGCCGTCTCAACTGTAAATTGATGAGATGTCACTGCCAGTCTAATACTGCGCTTAAATTCATGACATCTAGGTATCATGGTGAAGAGCTCATCTGGACAATTACCATGAAATTATTTATAGAAAAGACAAAGGGAAGCAACTTTAAGGTGGTGGGAAAGTGACTGAAAGTGACCAAATTAGGATCAGTAATATTGCTGATTCTTTAGATCTTATCAAGGAACTCTAGATAAATAGCAGGACCATTGGACCATATGTGACAGCAATATTCTAAGCATTAGATATGTAAGATAAATTCTGGAGAGAAAAATTGTCTAGCACAATATAGGGAACTAATTTTCTTAGCAGCTTATCCTAGCAATGGATTCAGGATAATCTTTCCACTTCATGTCAGCCGAGAACTTTTGCCTGAGAAGGCATTAGGAGACAATGTCAAGGAGGTTAGCATCAACCATGTCAAATAATTGTCAGAATCCCTTTCATGATATGTTGTCATCAGCTATATATAGATAAAAAATATATACATAAATTACCAACATCTGTCTATATTTCTGTGGTATTGTAACTATTTACATTGTTCAAACTGTTGTCCTCATCTTTATTGCCATATTGTTGTGGAGTTATTTCCTCAGTGGAAACTGTATTTGGACTAAATTCGTCCTAAATAGGTTCAACGTACAAAAACGTTTGGAACTTGTAATAATCAGTATTATGCAGAGTAATCGAGTTGTGGTCGCTGACTACTTTTTCCCTTCGACTCCTACTGACTCCTACTTATAATAGATGGGAGAGTCTATTATCTATAGACTAGCTGTCTTTCACTATAACACATATTCACCACATTCCGGCCTTTGTACACTCCAGTCTTCTTCAGGTGATATACGTTGGAATTTTGAACCACTGGGGCAGATTGTTTTCATTCCACATCCCATGCTGTGACCAGCTCTTGTAACTATTTACATTGTTCAAACTGTTGTCCTCATCTTTATTGCCATATTCTCTTTGCTTACTTGATTACTTCATCCACCATTTTTATTCTCTAGGTCATGTGTCCTTGGGAGCATCAGTGAATTCATTTTTGGGGCTTATAATCCTAATATCTCAGCAACCATTTTTTACCAGCTATCATTTGATGAAGTCTGGAATGTACAATGGCCGAAACGTCATGAATATGACAATAAAGATGTGAACAACAGTAAATACCATAAGTATAAAGTACCAAGTTTACATTTTTTAGATTATCAAAATACGCTACTGCTTCTGTTTGCAAACTGATCACATCCACAATGAAATTTCCAGTATGTTTTATTATTCTAACACATCATTGTAATTTTTTCTATCTTTCCTTCGGGCTTTTTCTTGCCATGAATAAAAACTGTTTTACTATTTTATCATTTCGAATTTCCAATATATCCCCTCCCTTTCCATATCTATCAGCTTTTTGCCGTCTTCACTGTTTGAAAATGTTTGGGTGATTAATTTTATTTCAGCTGCATTGCTTAGCATTTCATTTGCATGGCCTCAATGCAATAGAATTCGGATTAAGCACCAAGTCTGAATTCAGACCTACCATCCCCCACTGCCTCTCTGGCCGCCCCCTCCCAAATTAACTCGGCATCCCCACCTCCACCCTCATCATACCATTTTTCTCCTCTTCCTTTTTTAATCTGGGAACCAACACAAATGCCATTCTGCTTCCTTTCTCCCCACCAGCTCCAATGCTATTCTGCACCACCCCCCACATCCATTTCATTTTCATTCCGCATACTAACCCTGCCATTAACTCTTTTAAATATCTTTGGTTTAGAAAACAAATAGGTGTTAAAAGAAACAGTCAGCCAGAAGCAACAGTCATGAAAAGAAAAAGAAAAAGACTGTGTGTTCTTTATTCTGTTAATTGATGTATGACTCTTATCCTTATCTTTGTTTTTTTAGTATAAGTTTCCTATAATCTTTCATATAATCTGTTGATTTCCTATACTCTTTCCTATAATTTGATGATTTTTTTTCATAATTGTCTTTATTTTTTTTTTTCTCTTATTAACACAACATGTCTGCTAATATTCAACCAAAACGCAATGAAAATAAAACCTTAGCATGTCTATTAAAATCTCTCTGTATTGCATCACATGTTATTAGTCACTAATTAAGAGATCAATTATATAAAAACAAAACAGCTTGAAATTCTTTAAATTCTTATTATTCATAAAATCAAGAAGCCCTAAATGGAATATTATGTTGAATTTAGGAATTGTGATTTAAAATAATAATTCTGAATTGGGATCAAATGTAGACCAAATATGGATTGCAATCCAATGGAATGATAGGATAAGGAACAAATAGGAAATGTTTATAAATTTAACCTGTTTCGATTTTATTAAAGCTTCATCAGGGAATGAGAAAAAGGAAAAAAATAGATTTTCTCTTTCTGTTCCATAATTCAGTCTCTTGGTTCTTGTCCAATGAATGAATGATGCCATCCTACTTATTCCAGTTGGATAAACCCTCTTTGATTGATCATGTCTTCATGGGTGTAGCTATACTCACCACGCTTGGACAATTATGGGTTGGTGAGACTATTTCACCTATAGTTAGGGTGGATGGCCGTTGTCTCCAGAATTCATCTGTTCTTTAACAGCGCTTGTTTTTTGTGCTGCTGATAGTTCCATTTACCCTCTTCACCAAATCAGGGTCTGGTGGGCGGGGCTTGGAGCTTGGTTGCAGTTTTGTCACTGACTATTCAGATTTTGAATTCAGAGTTGTCCTTATTGACCGGTTGCCACTCAAGGCTATAGGAACCTGTCTGTCCTGCTATTTTACCCATAGCTGGGGAGAGAACAGATAGATTCATACTGTTTCTCAAGGGTATTTGCATGTAAGTAAATTGGAGAGATTGGCTCTCCAGTTCCTCTGTCCGAGCTGCTATCCATGACTCTACTGTATCCGTGCTGTGAATGTGTAGAATCAAAAGGCATGTTGCTGGTTGACCAACTTGAATGTGTCCTGGATTTAGGTCTGTTTAATTGAGGAGAAATGGATATTTGGTAAAGTCATGTTAAGAACATTTCAAGATCAGTGTTTGGAATTCTTTTCTTCTTTTACATTTGCTGCTTCTAAAAGACTGAAGCTGATAAAGTTTCAGGCATGGAAGGAAAAGTAGATGCTTAGTTGATTTGCCAAGATGTTAACCAGCATTTTTGTTTCCTGCTAAAGTTTTTTGAAACCTGATCTTAACCCTCTGAAATAAAGCAAACTTTTTTTTGTTTTTTCGGGGTTTTTTCAGCTGAAAAAATTAAATCAAAATGGATTGGTCTCTTCTGTAGAAATTATGTTTTTTGTTTATTTCTCAATACATGCATGAAAAAAATGTTTCTTCTGTGACAATAATCTTTGCTTTTTAATATAATAGCAAAACGTTGTATATTCTTGTTATGATTTATTAAACCTGGCTTATTTTGGCAAAAGGCCACAGGTATGGGGAACCTGGTGAAGATAAAACTCCCTATTACAGAAGGATGCTGAGGATACCATGGCCTGAACATGTGAGCAATGACAGAGCTTTAGAGAAAATGGAAATAAAAAGGACCCTTATACTTAACATCATAAAGAGTCGAAATTTCTAGGACACATAATAAGGAAATGAGGTTTGGAAAATTGGTACTCATAGGTCAGATTGAAAGAAATGGGGAAAGAAGAAAACAATGTAGAATGAACCTAGTGAGTTTGAGTAAATGGATGCGGAAAAAGGTTTAGGAGAGATAACAAAAAGGGAAAATTTATTAAGAGCTATAAAGGAAAAGAAATTGTGGAGATCCATGATCACAACATTCTGAAAGGAAACAGAACATAGAAAAAGAAGAAGAATGATCTCTGAGACAAGCTAATCCTTAAGCCATGATGAGTTACCCCCAAGAAGATAGTTGCTGTGTTCTGAAAAAAATGTACTTAAAAAATATGAGATTGATTTTCAAATAACTAAACAAATAATTATTTCAATAATGGTAGTTTTGATTTACCTTCCTAGATAAAGAGTCGGTTTTTCTCTAAGAATCAGTTTTTACCACTAACCCATCTTTGTCTGGAGAATGATGGCATTTTCCCCAAATAATTTTCCTTTTAAAACTTACCCTCTTGAGAATAACAACGTTAGCTGTCATTACCCCACACCCCAACCACATCTCATTTGTTTTGTAAGTACTATGTTGTTCATTCAAAATGACATATTTGATTACACAGGCCAGTTGAAGTCTGCCAATCAAGGGGGGTACAGGTCTTGAAACCTTGTTTGGTCAGTTATAAAAGAGAGGAAAAGGTTAAGTTAGCCAGCCTCTCTGCCACACCCTTGTGGTGGTTAGGGTGTCATCAATGCAAAGAGATGAGTGAGTGTCTGTCCTTTTGTAAGCATAGCGATGATGGGAACGTAGAATGTGATTAAAGCTACTGTATTTGGGAAAAGAAGTGAATCTTTTCTATATTTGCGTACGGCCAGCATCAGCTTGGAATAAATGCAGCATTAAAATTCTTTCATTTCTCATTGGTTGTGTTCCTAGAGCATAAAGCTTTCGGATCTCGCTTGTTTGAGGTTTGGTCATTTGGGCTGGTCGGGTTGGAGTTGAAGTCTTTCATAGAATTTGATTAATCAATTTCACTCATTATATGGCCTTGACGCTTGTAATGTTGGAATTGGTTCATTGTTTTTAGTCTTTTAGAATTACTTTTTTATTTGAGATTTGATGCTAAGTGTCTTTGAATTGGTATTTTGTAGTTCTATTCATTTTGCTTTTCATCCCAAAATTGATTTTGTGGAAAGAGAACTTTTGAGAAATGATAGTCGTTAAACTAAGCATAATCTGGCACAGGGCCATGGTTCTCTCAATCAAACTCACTACCATTGTTCTTGTTTGTAATATGAACTTGTTAACATAGAGAACCATTCAAAATATAAACTGAACTTTCTACAAAGTCAAAGCATGATATCCGAAGGACTTAATTAGTCTGGTACAAGGCCAATTTTATGAAACATAAAGAGAGAGGATTGAACTCACTACTATTGTAATTATTTACAAAATGAGCTTTTTAACTGTTTCTTTATTGTGAAGCACTCAAATTTTTAATATTAATGGTCTGGCACAAGGCCACATTTAATCAGTGTCCTGTAAGGATTGATCTCTGTTCTGCCGTAATGGTCTTCAAAATGAATTTATTTGTTGTTTGTTTTGCACGGATCTCAAAAAAGTGGCCCACAGATTATCTTTCTGCAGCCCATGGGAAACCATTAATTAATTTTTGTCTCGGATTTTAATAAGTTTAATAAATTTGTCCTTCATCCCTTCCATAATTTTTCAGTAGCAATATCGAACTTGACCTATTCGCCAATTGCAAAAATAACAGTCTATCAGTTTTAAGTTCATCAGGGTCTGTTCTAATTCCTCTCCAGGGTAAGGAAGAAAACCTGACCTCCCTACCAATGATGACAGAGTAGAAATCTACTTTGTGCTAATGGCTTGTTCTTTTTTTTTTTTCCACTTATATAATAAGAAATACATTTGACAACTCCTATCAGGGAAATTCGTAATAAGTATCAAATGCTATATTTGTTTTATTATATGAAGGCGAAAAAGGTTAAATTTGTCTCCTCATCTTGGTGTGGAGTTGTAAACACAAAGGAAAATGATTTTTTTTTCATAACAAGAGGAGGAAGAGATCTTATTTCATATTGGATGACAAGGGTTACATGGCGTGAAGGACAACTAAGACTAACAACAGAAATTACGCATAAATTTTGCTTCCTTCAAAATTTATATTTAATAGACATAAACAAATTGAATACACGTGAAATCTTGCTTGGTTGCACATTCCACTATTGCACCATTCCTATCGTTCAAAATTATTAATTGATTTAATTCTCCTTTGTGAATATATGGACTCCTGGTTAGGAAGCAGTAACTAAAGAAAACCATGAACACCATGATTGGGAACCTAATCATGGGGTCTGCCAATTGACATTGCATTTAAATTTTTGAAGATCAAAGTTGACTGGAAAGCAAGAAGCCAGAAATGTGTTCCACAAGTGAGAAGTATGAGAGAAGAAACTGTTAGCATAGAACTTACATTTACATCTAGCCATTTTGACTGTAAAAGGATGAGACCTAACTGCCAATCTAGTACTAAAATTGATTGGCACTGTTTGACTACGATGACAAATCTGCGTAAATATATAGATGATCTTTCAATAATTTTTTTTTTTCCCCCATCAGTCTGTTTAATCTGATTCTTAAATATATCTACATATATATGTACTAGTTGATTTAAAGGATTAAAGAACTAATCCTTCATCTAAGTTTACCTGGGATTTTTGATATCACAAGCCATTCAGTAAAATCTCAAAAATACCTGTTTCTCTTTTGTTCTGTTAGTTCAAGAATTTCAGTTCTACACAAATACAAGAATTTGTCTGACTACATGATTCTCTCAGAAAAATACCAAAAGTTATTTTTATTTATTTCTTTTCCTTAATTGTAAAATATTTCCTCAAAAATTGATTTTCTTCCAAGTGAAACAAACAAAGCTTAAGTATTGATCTTAGGATATACCCTGCCTGCATAATTTTGATGTCAGTTAAAATATGCATGCTTAAACTGCGGAACTCAGCGAGATGTAACTTTGCAGGTTTATGCAACGTGACTCTGCGAACATTATTAGCTTTGAGAAAAGCCAAAATTTCTCTCATTTTGTAAATTTATAACAACGTTTCAGTTTTGCATTACAGAGACTCTATAAATTGAACCCCCACTTTAGAACTACTCACTTCCACTTAAAAAATTTCATGTTTCTCAAAGATGAGACATTTCCAGAACCGAAGGCTAGATTCATTTCAAACAGATCAAATTGTTCCAGGATTCTACAATCTCCATAACAATAAAGTTTATTTACTATATAAATAACATGATTGTTCACAGATAAAATATTTTAATTTTGCATGATTTTTTTAAAAGCAGACTTTGGGTCACTTGATAAAATACAGGCCTGCTTAGCACCATGTTGAGTGTTCAAACCATCACAGGATTTCCTTCTTTAAAATAATGTTTTATGCTATTTTATAAAATTGACATAAAGGAATTATGTTAATCTATTTAGAAACAGTATAAAAAGACAAAATTTCCTAAGAGCTTCAAAGGACAGGAAATTGTGGAGAGCCATGATCACCCAAATCCTGAAGGGACATGGCAAATAGAAGAAGAAGTTTTATTCTAGTTTCTGTATTTTTCATCTGATCTTGGATTGATTGATATATTTTTTATGGCTCATCAACCCATTTTCAGGTTTAAAGCCAGTAAATATTTTTAGATTGCAAAAATATTTTTAGAGATAATAATGAATTTCTGACACAAGTCATAATAATTAACCCATAGCTGGGGGAGAAGAGGTTGATTAATACCTTTCCCAACAGTATTTGCATGCAGTGAATATAACAAACCCAAATGGAATTGGAACTAGGCTCTTGGATCTCCAATTCCAAGTCAATATCCATTACACCACCCGCACATCCAAGCTAACAACACCTGGTATTCCCAAGAAGTCACCTATCTCGGTACTGACCAGATTCAGCATTGCTTAACTTCACTGATCATACAAGAACATTTCAACATATATGGCTGTAAGTCCTTTACATCACCTACACATCCAAGCTTACAGAACCTGGTATTCCCAAGCAGTCACCCATCTAGCTGCTGACCAGGCTTGACATTGCTTAGCTTTGGTGATTGTATGGAATTAAGCCATTTCTACCCTTACAACCTAGCTTGACTTTGTTTGACACCTGGAAGCCAACTGACTGCCACTTTCGGCACTATGTGGCCATCATGTGACCCATGTGGCTTCATTTCTACCAAAAGGAGATTATTACCTTTTCTCTTCATAATAATAATATAATAAAAAGTGTAGATAAATAATAATTCCTCCCATTTTTCTTTAAGAACTTTTTTCTTTGGAGCAGTGAAAAAGACATTTATTCAGTGTAACTGTCAGCATGCTTGCAACAATCTGACCAAATTTACAGTAACTTACAAAATGACATCAATTTTAATTTATCCTTTTTTTTCATCTTTTTCTCTATTTCTATTATCTTTATTAAACTGTTTTATCCAAGATGGCTTGGGAACAAACAAGATTTACCTTTTATATGACAGCAACCATAACCTCCTTGTGAATATAAAGCACAGATTTTTATCTGCTCTCTTTCTTTTCGTGCTGGACATAACTTTCTACAAAGTATGGTCTTCATGACAAATTCACACACACTCAACAACAGCAAGCAATTCATATTTGCAGAAGTAGAGGCCTGAATTATCTCCCTTATTTTTAAATATACCATGCAGTCAGTGAAAAAATAGTGTAATTTCAATGAGAGCTGCTTCCAAAATTGAAAGTTCTCTTAAGATCTGAACTAGAAAATGATGTCACTTAATTTCTGTCATTTGATTAAAAGAAGATTTTGAAAAATGGCCAATACATTTGGTTGCAATGATTTTTGACTTTGTGTTAGTACAACTATGAAAATCTTCCAAACAGTTTTGTCTATCCAGTTTGGATCAACATGGTTGAGTTTTTAGGCAATTTATGTGTTTGTTTCACACTGGGATTGCCTCCCCAGACTGATATTATCAAGGAGTTTGTATGTCAGTCTATTAAACTTATAGAATAACAGCAAAAGTTACATCTTGATGCTATTGTTGGTAAGTTTTAAATTATCAAAAGAGAAAATAGATGCTCTTTTTTTTCCGCTTGGCTTCTATTTGTCCATCCATGTCAGAAATTAGAGAAATATTTTCATTTCTTATAATTACTGACTTATGCTTCAAATATTTTGATCATTCATCAAGAATAACGAGACAAATCAGTGCAGCTAGAATTTCCCTTTGACATAGAGTTCCAAAGTTTTCTGGGGAAAAAATTCTGAATATATTTTTCTTTTTTGTATTCTTCCAATAGAATTTTAAGCAGCTGTATTCTTGCAGAAAGCCAATTCTTTGGAATTCTTCAATGATTCTTTATTAACAGAATACAAGATTATTCTGTTTCCTTTTTTTTCCATTCTTTTACCATTTTTGTATTATTTTTTTGTCTGTGCTTTAACTTGGAAAATTTTGTTCCAATTGAAAAGACCAATCCTCCATTTTTGATTGGTTTGTACGAAAGCAATATCCATTTTCCTATTGGCCGATTTTTGTTATGCCTCCGAGTTGGATTACCATAAGTAAGACTGAATACATCTGACATACTTGCAGACACTGTGCTGAGACAAGGAAATTCTGATGCCAAGAGGGAAATATCATTTTGAGTAACAATAGCTTTCTCTTTATATTTGTATGTTGGTTCTGAAAAACACTTGGCACGTCTGTACAGATGTGTGATTTATAGGCAATAATGAAGACAGTCATCTTCGCAACAGTATTTGTGTCCTTTGGAAACATGAAATCCAGAAGTTAAAATCATTTTGTTACCAGAATAAAATTCTTTAGAATCTCACAATCTTTTTTACTTCTTTTTAAATTGTGACTCTCATTTTAATCTTATTCTTAACTCTACTCACCTGTTATAATTTAGATTAATATGTTAAAGATGATGCTTAGCATTTAAATTTAAATTTTGGGCATCCAATGTATCCAGATGTTAAACTTAGCCAATTTGACATTCTGTTGCTTTTGTTTTAATTATACCATATTGTAATATCGTTAGTTTTGTGAAGAAAGTAGTTATGTTGTATGATCCGGGATATAAATTTATTGTAGACGAATCCCAAATTAGTGAAATTTTAGTAATTGTTCACTGTAAACAATTATACTGACCTTTTATTAAAACTGCATGAAGTCAAAATTATGGCAAAGGTAATATTAGCTGTTTTATGATAAGGAAACATTTGGCATTCATTGACTGAGCTAGCAGTGCTACTTTCAGTTGAAATTTGTCTTGAAACAATTTTTCAAGAAAATAGGTTTCTCATATCTACAAATTGTTATCACTTTTTCCAATATTGATGGGGGTTTCCTCCTTAACATTTTGTTTGATGTCATGTTGAACATCAACATATTGATTGTATTATTTTCTGATGGACTTATGTACATGAGCTATCCATTTTAGTTGTTACTGCTTTTGAAAGTTCATTAATAAAAATGGATTAAAAGCAAAGAATACATATAAAAATATATGTATATTTGTTGTATTTTTTTGGTATTTAATCCATGTTTTTTTATTATTAAACTAACAGCATGGCCCGGCGTTGCCTGTGCGTGATTCAAATATCGTACAATTCATACAACAATCGCTATCACTTGACTTAAAATATTGTTGCCCTTCCTTGCCCTTAAAGGAGTGCTCTTTGCCATGCTGATGTTGCTACATGCCTTACTTCTTGCCTGTCTCACACTGCGAATTTTTTCTAAGCTCTATACTAAACATTAAATCTGTTACAAAAAAATAACTAAACAAAATGAACACAAAACGATCAGCTTTAAAAAAGGACTCGTAACTGGAAAAACCGAATGAAAAAAGAATGTTAACAACAAATACTTTTTCACACCCAACCCAGTTCTGCGGAATCAGAATCAACGTTAAGTTTAAGCAAGAGAAGGAGCCAATTGGAGTAAAGTGCCATGCAGATTTAAATTTTTCCCACTTGTGACGAATGCAGCTATTGATTTTTTTTCATGCTAGTTAACATTCGTGTCAGTCAGCTGTTGGCTCTCACGCTGGTCAATAGAATCTTCCTGCCTATTCGTGGCAGCCAGCTATAGGTTCTCACTCTGGTCAGTAGAAAATGGCCACAAACTACATGAAAACTGCCGTAGAAGCATGAAAAAATCGATTATTTCCACTATCGATGGGAGTTGGGAAATGCAAAGTCGGTCTTGGCCTTGCGACTAACTTGGAGCATGTGCATGTAAATTTTGGTGCAAATCCGTCGAAAATTGCGACCGTGCATTCGTTACACACACACACACACACACACGCACCCTGCCTTTTATAGATAGAGATATATTATTTAAATGTTCTTTTTTAGTGGATACTTATATTTAAATAGACATTTTGTTTATTTATGAAACAGTATATTTATTTATTTTTATCTACTGGCCTGAATATTCGAGAAAATCTTATTGGAAAAAAATCAATTTTGTATTGTTGTCCGTTGCCAGTAATGAGTATCAAATACTCCAAACTGTCTTTCCTCATTGTGCCCCAGAAATTTCTACTGTCTTTTTCTGACCCGAAGTTAGTAAGCCTTAAATTAAATCCACAAGTCAATAAGTTCATTATTTTGGATCTCTGACGGGACAAAGAAACTTTTTTCAGTTAAATCAACATTTGTATTATGGGTGGAATTTTTCTGTCCCAAATGAATTTCTTGCGAGATTAACAATTTTAACTATGAAAGCATTAACACTAATCACTGTCCAAAACAGAAATATTTTCTCCACATATATATCACCTAAAAAATCACATTAAAATTTAATTTGAACTGAGTAATCAAAATATAACCTTTTGACCTTTGGGGTATTCTAAGGGGTAACGGGTAGATACTTAGTAGTGGCCATTTCATTTACACCCAGTCTGTTCGTACTGAATTCCAAAGTACCTGGTCTTTAATCTGAGTGACAAGTCTATGGTGTATATAACTGGCAATGAAGCAGAGTTCAGTTTTATTTAGATTGATGCCTTTTTCAAAATGAAAGTTATATATATATATATATCCATCTCATCTGGAATTTGCTTCACACTTCTCTTCCTTTGTGCACAGCTTCTTACCTTCCTCTTTTCAACCTTTTTCTCTCTCTTTCTCTCTGGCTCTTTTTATTTACTCTCTCTCTCTCTCTCTCTACATCTTGATAATGAAAAGCTCTTTTCAAAACATCTCTCTCTCCTTCTCTTCTCTCTCTCTTTTCATATCGCCCAACTCCCTCTTTCTTCTGAAATATTCATGTAATCTTAACAATGGCCAAGTTGATCTTTCTCATCGGCTGTAGTAGTAGACAAGCATTTGTTTTTTTATTCTTGCTGAAATATGTTTATCTATTCAGGCAGGTGGGTGCATGTCTGTCCCAATGGAGCTGATTATAAAAAGACCAAACACTGAGTTTTCATCTCTAGAGATGATAATAGTAATATTATCTGTTTCCTTATAAGGAAACATTTTCTTTTCAATGACTGAGCAATGCTATCTAAGTTATGCTTTTCCTCACTCCTTGGCCATCAGGCTGGGATCAAAGTGTAGTCTCTGTTTTTCTCATTTCTCATGACATTAATCATTTCCTTATATAGAAACATTCAGTATTCATTGACTGAGCAACCAGTACTTGTGTTGGTTGAAGTTTATAAAATCTTTTATTAAAACAGTTCCAGATTTGAAGAAGGGTGGTCCTCCTCATCAAGACGTACATTCTTTGCTCACTCTAAGCCATTTTTAACCATTGATCTGAGAAAGCGGCTGCATAGAACTGACAGTTTAGATATTTCTGAATGATTTTGGCATAACGTATGACATCCATATGAAATGATGATGAGGTTATTTAAGAACATAACTCGATTTTTTATTTTGTGAATGTTTCAGTCTTGTAGCAATTTCCAGTGGTAGGCAAAACTACTCCAAGTACAGCTTCTTCTTAGATCTTGATAAAAATCCACAGACCTAATATATACAATGAAAATTGTGTAAAATCCTTGGGCAACTAATAAAACCTTTAAATTGCATGAAACAGAATCTGGCCACATGGTGTTGACTTTAATGACCACTATATATATATATATATATATATATATATATATATATATATATACAGTGTAACCCGGATATAAGAGAGTTGTCGGGACCAGAGAAGAAGTCTCTTATATCTGGGTTTCTCTAAATTATATACATTAACACATGTTCTAATTTGGGACCAGAGAAAATCTCTCTTATATCAGGGTTTCTTATATCAGGGTTACACTATATATATATATATATATATATATATATATATATATATATGTACACTCTCTCCCTGATTGTCATCCTGGGTATGGCAATAAAACTAGATCTGTCCTAGCTAAGACGATAAACTACATCCAACAGCAAGGCCTCTGATCAGGTTTTGAGGTGTGTGAGGAACCACCTCTTAATTGCTGGTGTTCACAGGTCCACCTTGAACTGGGGTGGTAGCACCTGTTAGGGTCCCAGCTATGGGCAAATAGTTAACCTCCAAACTGAGGTCAAAACACTATGAAAAAATAGGTTTTAATGCCAGAAATACTTTTTGAAAGAATATATTACCAGCAATACATTTTTGAAGAAAAAATATTACCAGAAACAGATCTTTTGAAGGAATTTTTTTTAATAGGAATATATATTTGAAAATCAAGATGGCTAAAATAAGTAAAGGATTACAAACCAGTACAATAAGACAAAAGGTAACAGTTATACACAAGGTCGTCACAAGTCAATCCAGTAGTGAGTGCTACTATTGGAAGGTCAGTAGTTCTTACATTAGTCTGGGTTGTACTCAAGAGATCCCAGCTAATCAATATTTACTACCCACCCCCACGAGGGTAGATGTGGCACAAGGCTGAGTTTAACATGGGTCATCCAAGCCCATAGGCTTGGCCAAAAATCAAAGTAAAACCCGTATAAACAGGATCGGGTTGGTTTACCTCCCCAAATGAGACTCTACCCTTTGGCAAAGCCTCATCTGGGTTCCTCTCTGCCCGAAGGCAGAGAGTTCAATTGTCTAGCTGGAACAGGTTCCAGCTAGTCTCTGTAGTCTGTTGACTTACAGATACTTATAGGTAGTTACTACCTATGGTGTAGTCACTCATGGGGGTGACAGGATATTACATTACATCAACCAGCAATAAAAATTGTCAGAAATTAAATAATCCATTGAGGTTGATATGCCGTAAAACAAACCAAACTATCCCTGACTATGCACTGTTATCAATAAATTTAGCAAGCCTTAAAGCAAATATGTTTTATCATGTATAAAATTGTAAAAAGAAATTCAGAATAACTTCCACTTTCTGGCTTAGATAAGTCAGACGTCTAAGGTTGGATATTAAGACATACAAAGATGAATGATTTCATGCCCATTTATAATCAAGGGAGGGATTAGGTTTTGAAATGTAATTTTTGAATTTTTATTTAATAGTACAGAGAAATTCTAAAATGCTTAGCTTTTCTTCCAGGCATAATCTACACATATCTGGTTTTACTTGCAAATGCTTTTCCTCATATTTTTCAATTCCACTCATGGAATTTTGCCTTTCTCTTTGAATTTCTCACAAATATGAAGAAAGCATCATACTATTGATTTACTGCTATCTTATGAAAGAAATTTTGTGTTTGTAGAATCATTGTTTCTATTGCAGTTTAGAAATGTCAATATAAGACATATTGTGTTCACCTTGGGTCATTACAGTTGCCTGCTAAACTAGATTGGTAGTTAAACATTTCCCATCCATCGAGTATTGTTTTTATATATATATATATATATATATATATATATAAATAAAAGTGGGCATTGAAGTCAACACTTAGAGGCAACAGGCTGTTTCATGCTAGATCCAATCGCCAGGCCATGAGTATTGTTTTCTTCTCGGCTCTTAGAAATAGCCCAGAAAAAAAAAAACACTCATGGTCTGATGATTGCATCTAGCATGAAACAGCCTGTTGACTTCAATGTCCACTTTTATATTTACACACGCTCTATCTCTGATATTGAGCACTTTATCCCATAAATATAGCACACCTTAAGAGTATATTTCTTCATATATATATATATATATATATATATATATATATATATATATATAGCATAATGAGTAGCCATGTATACTTTCTTGATATGTATATAATATATGGATAAAATAACTGAAAAAAATTGGGTGTTTTTTTGCGAAAGTATTTATTTATTTTAAAAACATATAAATAAATACTTTCGCAAAAAAACACCCAATTTTTTTTCAGTTATTTTATCCATATATTATATATATATATATATATATATATATATATATATATATATATGAAATATGTCATCAGCGGCTTTATCTCATATCCAAGAATTTAATTTCTTCTTTCCTGATTGCTCCCTTTATGATGGTGCCATTGATGACAAAATTCACTGCCAACGTGCAGGTTTAAGACTAAAAGTTTCTATTTTCATCAAAACCTACTCACATTATCCATTCCCTGTCACCATTTTGCTTTGAAAGAGTTGGTTAGAGGTTAAACAAAATCAGAATAGAAGAAAATGCCAACGGCATGAATTTGTTTAAGGTGGACCTCAACTTGCCAAGGAGTGACCCACATAATTGATTTTCATTACCTTCCTCTGCGGCGCATATAGAATGAAACATGCAGAATCCAAATATCAAACCAACAGTCTTCTGCTATAACTAACTGTTATAATTTTGAATAGCACCTTCTGTAGCATGTCTGTCATGCATAGCCCCCTCTCCGTCTGCTGGTTGAGATTCTGTTGTAATCATCATTCTCTTGGTTTATCATTGGGGTTGATTGAGCTTGCATCTTGGTCCTCATCTTCAACCCTGCAGCCAAGAGGTATCATAAGCAGAAGTTTAAAGCACCCATTAATATTGCTCTCAGGACCATGCCAGCCTCTCCACCACCACAAGGAGCAACCAATTAGAGGTATGCACATAGAAACATACATGCATAAATGCACATATATTTATATATATATATATATATATATATATATATATATATATTTGTATCACACATTATGAAATGGACAAAGTCCGACAATTATTTAAAGACATTTTTTATGTTTAACATTCTTTTTATAGATACAAGTATTTAAGTAAAGGCTCTGTTTATAATAAACAGTATTAAATAACATTTACCGGCCTGAATGTCCGAGAAATTTTCACGGAAGATTGAAGTTTATAAGCAGTAAATTCGACCTTGCCAACCGAACGATCCTCTGTGGCCGAATCGGTTAAAAAGACACATCAGGCTATATGACGGTTCCATATAGGATACAGGTTCGAATCCTGTTGGAGGACGAATATTTTCAGTGAATATTTCTCGGACATTCAGGTCGGTAAATGTTATTTGATACTGTTTATTATAAAACAGAGCATTTACTTAAATACTTGTATCTATAAAAAGAATGTTAAACATAAAAATGTCTTTAAATATATTTGTATATATATTTGTGTGTGTGTGTATATATATATATATATATATATATATAACCAATTGTTGGTCAGAGTTGAGTCCAACCAGGGGACGGTTGTATTAAAAAGTGCTCTATACACAATCCAAAAGATTGTACCAATATGCAGAGAGCCAAGACTAATAGTAATGGTAGTAATGTCTGTAATCTGTGCCAGGAAGAAAAACTAGCAAGAGTAACATATCTGGACCAAGAAAAGCTATTAACTGAAAGGTCTGAGGTCATGTCAGGATGTAGACACACTAAAAAGTATATTTTTGTTTATATGAAACCAGATGAAAGTACGGTATGATGGAAAAAAAATGGACGCACCCATAGGAAGTTAGTTTTTATATTTTTACCAAGACAAGTGAGTAATTGAATTTGTTTATTAATACAGGTGTAAATATGTACATTATGAGATGAGCTTTTTTGTGAATTAAAGAAATGCTGGAAAAATCTGGTGAAGGACATTGACTTACTAAAGAATTTAGTCTATAGCATGCCATGAAGAATGAAGGACGTTATTAAAGCAAAGGGTTACCCAACAAAATACTAAATCATTTTTTGACTTGTATAATGTACATATATACACATGTATTAATAAACGAATTCTATTACTCACTTGTCTTGGTAAAAATACAAAAAAAGATTTGCCTTGCACTGTACATAATTGTTTTTGTTTTTGCTCCCCCATCACACCCTATTTCCCCATTCTTGCTTCACCCACCCTCCCCTTCTGGCAATCTTCCTGTTGTATGCTCAACCTTAATGGTTGAAACCATGGTAGCAGGTGTGTAAGTGATTCCTAATTTTTTAATATATAAAACCCCAAACAACAGAACAGTCATAGAAACTTGCAAAAACCAACCAATGAAGAAACCAACATTGCACCAAAAATCTTTTGATAATAAATAACAAAAAGTGTTCAGACTTTGGGACATTTATGGCTAAATATGGACCAGAAACCAAGAAAATATTCTGAAATGTAGAAAAAATTAATTTAAACAGTAATTTAAAAGTAATTTTGTTGGTCTTTACCAAATTTATGTGCATATATATATATATATATATATATATATATGTATATGTATGTGTATGTATATATATGTGTGTGTGTGTGTTGGTGTGTATGTATGTGCATATATATGTGTGTGTGTGTTGGTGTGTATGTATGTGCATATATATGTGTGTGTGTTGGTGTGTATGTATGTGCATATATATGTGTGTGTGTGTGTTGGTGTGTATGTATGTGCGTATGTATGTGCATATATATGTGTGTTGGTGTGTATGTATGTGCATATATATGTGTGTGTGTGTGTGTTGGTGTGTATGTATGTGCATATATATGTGTGTGTGTGTGTTGGTGTGTATGTATGTGCATATATATATGTGTGTGTGTGTGTTGGTGTGTATGTATGTGCATATATATGTGTGTGTGTGTGTTGGTGTGTATGTATGTGCATATATATATGTGTGTGTTGGTGTGTATGTATGTGCATATATATATGTGTGTGTTGGTGTGTATGTATGTGCATATATATATGTGTGTGTTGGTGTGTATGTATGTGCATATATATATGTGTGTGTTGGTGTGTATGTATGTGCATATATATATGTGTGTGTTGGTGTGTATGTATGTGCATATATATATGTGTGTGTTGGTGTGTATGTATGTGCATATATATATGTGTGTGTTGGTGTGTATGTATGTGCATATATATATGTGTGTGTTGGTGTGTATGTATGTGCATATATATATGTGTGTGTTGGTGTGTATGTATGTGCATATATATATGTGTGTGTTGGTGTGTATGTATGTGCATATATATATGTGTGTGTTGGTGTGTATGTATTTGCATATATATATGTGTGTGTTGGTGTGTATGTATTTGCATATATATATGTGTGTGTTGGTGTGTATGTATTTGCATATATATATGTGTGTGTTGGTGTGTATGTATTTGCATATATATATGTGTGTGTTGGTGTGTATGTATTTGCATATATATATGTGTGTGTTGGTGTGTATGTATTTGCATATATATATGTGTGTCTTGGTGTGTATGTATTTGCATATATATATGTGTGTGTTGGTGTGTATGTATTTGCATATATATATATGTGTGTTGGTGTGTATGTATGTGCATATATATGTTTTTGTGTGTAAGTATGTGCATATATATATATATATGTTTGTGTGTGTTGGTGTGTAAGTATGTGCATATATATATATATATGTTTGTGTGTGTTGGTGTGTATGTATGTGCATATACATGTGTGTGTGTTTTTGTGTGTATGTATGTGCATATATATATATGTGTGTGTTTGTGTGTATGTATGTGCATATATATATGTGTGTGTTTGTGTATGTATGTATGTGCATATATATATGTATGTGCATATATATATATGTGTGTGTGTGTGTGTGGATATGTGTGTGTGTTTGTGTGTGTGTGCATATATGTGTGTTTGTGTATGTATGTGCATATATGTGCACATATACATATGTGTGTGTAGCTATGTGCACATATATGTGTGTGTGCATATATATATATATATATATATATATATATATATATAAAGAAATATAGTCTTAAAGTGTGCTATATTTATGGGATAAAGTGCTCAATATCAGAGATAGAGCGTGTGTAAATATAAAAGTGGACATGGAAGTCAGCACATAGAGGCGACAGTCTGTTTCATGATAGTTAGACTAGTCGCCTAACGATTGCACTAGCATGAAACAGACTGTCACCTCTATGTGCTGACTTCCATGTCCACTTTTATATTTATATATAAACATTTTGTTAAATATAACAGACAATGGATGTCTATTATGTTTGATCCTGAGCTGTTCTAAGTTTCATATATTTGCTTTAATATATATATATAAACTTAGCAAATCAGCCAATTCCACTACTTTGGTTTCAACCTTTTGGTATCTTCAGGTGATTTCAGTCAGTAGTTTTCTAACACTTTCTTTTTTTAAAAATAAAAATTTATGGATGCTATATTTAAAAAAAATAAATAAATGAATAAACACACACTGTTAGGTGTGGTGGAGGGGGAGGAGGAGGGGGAGAATCAAGTGTATTAGAAATGTATCAGTGGAGAATTAAATGAAATATACTTACATTATTTTTATTCCGCTTCAAATGAACTCAAAAGGAATTTTTTAGTATGAATACAACGGGACATTATTTCCAATCCCTGGTTTAAAAGATTTTTGGGGTCTGGAAAAAGTTAATTTTTCTTGTTGACAAATGTTGCAGATTTTGCTATGATTGTTGCAAGCTTTAGTATTTTTTAAAAATTTTCCAGTTTACAATCGGATTTTAATAAAGCGTTAGGAAATCAATTGACCCAAAATGACTAAAAATATCAAAAGGTTAAAACCAAACTAGTGGAATCAGCTGATTTCCTAATTTTCTACAAAGCGGATACAGGTTCTATCCCTGCAAGGAAATGCATTTTTTTTTTTTAAAGGGTTTCTCCTATGGAATGCACAAGGAATAGATGTAAGAAACGCTGTTTAATAAATAAAAATGGGACGTCTATTTCAAATACAAAGTGTCCATTATAAGAAGATTAGAAGTAATATATGTTGTGTATTTATTTGAGCAGCAATCCTTCTTTTATACAGGTTTCATTAAAAACAACTGACTCTTCTTGGCTGCACTGTTTTTTTTAATATATCTGCAATTAGACATTGAGGTCAATATCTAGTGATAATAGTCTGTTTCATGCTAAATGCAATCATCAGGCTCGACGATTGTGTTTAAACATGAAACAAACTGTTGCCACTGGGTGTTGACTTCAATGTCAAATTTTATATTTACATATACTCTATCCTTGGCATTGAGCACTTTAACCTGTAAACATAGCATACCTTTTCTTCATTTGTACCCTCTTCTTTATCTTCATTTGTACCCTCTTCTTTAAATAATGGCTTTGTATTTATGATTGTTATTACAATATTTTGTTAAAGTTGTTTCGTTCAAATATTAAATGATGCAACTGGGGAATTTCCACAGATATTTTATAGTCATGGGACTCACAAGGAGATTATTCAATCGTTAACTGAAGAATTAAGATTCATCAGAAAATTCCAATAGCTAAAAATTTTCATGAGTATTTACAGTAAATTACTAATACTGAAATCTGAAAGAAAGAAAAAAAACATTTTCAGAATATGAGTTTTTGCCAAAAAATAAATGTCAAACAGTAGATAATAAGTTATTTTTCATCGGATTTTTTTTGTCTCCTCCTTGGTGGCTTTTAGGAAAAAAGCAATTATTGACTTGTTCCCCACAACTTTAACCAAGATGCATTTGAGAATAAAAATGGCATCTGATGAGACAAGTGGTTTCAGAAAATACTTTTTTATATAAAAAAATAGGAATTGTATAAAAGAAATGTTTTGGTCTGTGCCAAGAGCCAGGAATCACCCCACCTTTAAGACGCTGCAAAGATTTTGTGTGTTATCTGATAACTGCCACAGAATAGTCCATTTTCTTCTATACAGATTCCAATTTGGTTCTGAATATTTCAAATCTAAAATTATGGAAGACAGTATTAATTTAAGGATCTGTAATGTTAACAAAATCCAAAGAAGTGTTTGAAATGTTATCAATCCTGACCTGGCATCATGGCTTCTGACACTTTCATGTATTTTTTCTATAAATATTTTTATATGTTCTAATTAGCTTTCCCCTTTGGTACCTTGACTTTGTGAATTTAAGCTCAGTACTAGATTGGCAGTTAGTTCCCATTTTACTGTTGAAATAGCTTTGATGTAACCATAAGTTATATTCTAACAATTTCTTCTCTGGCACTTCCAACCCATGAAACTCACTTCTGGCTTCCTGCTTTTCTGTCAACTCTGATTTTGAAACAATTAAATGCAACATCCATCACTATTTTCTGTCTTTCTGAATC
The DNA here is from genome assembly GCA_964036315.1 of Acanthosepion esculentum. Classification (NCBI taxonomy): domain Eukaryota; kingdom Metazoa; phylum Mollusca; class Cephalopoda; order Sepiida; family Sepiidae; genus Acanthosepion; species Acanthosepion esculentum. The sequence continues at coordinate 78,952,539 of OZ038515.1, forward strand.
CTGTTCTCTTATTGCCCTTTCTCCTCTCTAATATTTTCTCATTTCCTTTCACTCCCAGTAGACCCCCTTGCATCTTAGTGGCTTTATTGCCTTGCTTAGGTGAAATGATTAAACAAAATAAAATGCAAGTGCTTGTGCATCTCTTACATTTTGTGTCCTTGTCTTATTTTTGTGTCCCATGTGTTGAAGAAATTTATAGTTATTGACTAATTTTAACTTAGTCTGATACAAGGCCATGGAGCTCATTACACACTGTAGTAAATACCCAGCTCTTCCTATCTGGTCTATCTTCACAAGAGCCAGATCAGATAAAAATCAAGTTCTACTGTCATATTGTGGCTGAAGCTACCCAGTTCTCACTGTTCAATCTTGATAGGATTGAAAAGCATCTACACGGTCTTGTGGGTGATGAATTATTGTCCCCTCTACAACCCCTTTCCCACAGCTGAAATGTTGCAAGCTTTTTACTGTTTTTCTGCTATTTCCCCGGCAAAAGTCCTGATGCACTGCCTTTTCTTCATTTCACCAGTTCCAACCTTCACAGTTAAGACCTGCCATGCCATTTACACAAGGTCGTATCATCTTCATTTTCTTTGTATTCCGTTAATACAAAGGAAATTATATTTGGACAATTTCTTTCCGAGAACTATTCTGATAGAACATAATTAATAAAAACAAAAATTAGATGAAAGTCTATATAACACCATAATACTGCTTGGCACAAATTATAAGAAAAAAGGTTTTAAATTTGAATTGTTTATTGAAAATCACACTAAAACTTTTGTACTGTATAACATATTACATCATAGTATAGCTAAATTGTTTGGTAGAATTTCCCTTTGAAGTAAATGAAGATCTTATTTGATGGCACAATGATTCAGTAATAATGTGCTTGTGCCTTGCTTCTTGTCTATACACAATTTGTAAAGCTTCAGTAAATTATAAATTTTAAAAGTTTCACACTCCTCCCCAGTTTTTTGAACAGGAGTAGAGGTTCATCCCTTATTTCCTGTTTAGGATTGGGTTTCTGCTTCCTTCTAAAGTTGTCTACTCTAACTCTATATTTTTAACAACTCTGCCTGAACTCTGAAATTTTATTCACTAATTAAATCTTGACCTTTCCAGGTCAAGAATTAGGTGTCAATCTTTTCTGTCATCTTCCCTTTCTTACACTAATACAACACCAAAAATGAATCCTCTAATTTGAGTGGCCCTTGGGCCTTGCATTGGGTGAACATTAGTAAAAAAGAACAAAAAACAATACTCCTTTAGCTAAAGTGTGCCCTCCTAATTAGGCCATAGGAAACCATGATAACCTAAATGCTCAATTACCTGCAGTAATTTTCTTGATGGGACCTTTTCCACGTCTTTATTCTAGCACCCAAAACCTAAACAAAGTAATTAATTTGTTATAATATGACCTTATTTGTTATCACTATATTTTTTTTTGTAAGGACTTCTCAATTTCTAGGCCAGTTGACATTAATTTCACTGTTTTAAATACCAAGGATGTCAACTCAAACATGAATGCCCACTAAAAACAATGTCCATTGTAATAAAAAATTATGTCTGATTAAAAACGAGGTCCTTTTAAAAATTACTATCCCTCATAATAAAAAAGGATGAAACACATGTGTGGCCACTTCAAGTGACCGTTAGCAACTGTCTTTATTTCAAGTCTATATAAATGTGTTGATTCTGTCTTAGCCAATCAATATCATCTTTACAGTGTCTTGACTGTTTGTCAGCCAATCAGCATTATCTTTACAACATATTATACAAGATTTTGAATTAGTAAATACATTTTTCTCTTTTGCTGTCATATGTAATTCAAGTAGTTTATTGATAATTAAGTTTTGCCACTGATCTTATTCAGTGGGACATTAGAGAAGTTTTTAAAAAAAATTCTTTTACAATGAAATTCACCCTGTACAAGACTCGAGTGCTACTCAAGGTAGAGGGTAACGTTAGGCGGCCATTTGTGTGTATAGGAGTAGAAGATAATGGTTAACCCTAGCCTTGAACAGGATAAGATTGTAGTGATCAGGGAAACATCCTGTTGAGAGTAGGGGTGTCTACAGGGCAGTGGTTCGTGAGAAGTAGCTGTTCAAGTGAAACTTACTTCTCACCAATGAAATATAGAAAGAATGTGGGTTTGTTGTGAAGGTTTGAATTCGTGTGACCAGTGAATGTAGTTCATCTGAGCACTTTCTGTGGATGTAGTGCTAGATCAGTGAGAGGCTTGCCACATCCTACCTGTAGGAGAGAGGGTGGAGAATAATTTGTCACCCACAAGGGCTTGGAGATGCTTTTGGACCCTATCAAGACTGCAGAATATCTGAGCAGCTTCTACCCGAATATGACAACAGTACTCCATTTTTGGATATTTTCTTTGTGAAATTAATTTAGCATCAGAATTTTCCTGAAAGTTACAAATATTCTAAAAACTTCTTGACTAAAAGTGAGAAAAACATCATCTATTTTTCACTTTTCATCTTATTTCTTTAAAGATCTAATCACAGATGATAATAATTCCATAAAAATAAAATCTGGATTTTATCACTTTCTAAAGATTTCTCAAATTGTTTTGCAGTGTAAGAAAAAAAAAAGTATTTTACTTAAGCTGATTAGAATTGATTTTTAATAAAAATCCTTTTCTTTTGAAAAATTCTGAACTTTGAAAATAGAAATGAAAGGTAAATTGATATTTTTTTTATTCACTAATAATTCAATCAATTCAATTGGCCAATTCTAAATTTCATTATTAAGTAACTTAATTTTTTTTACCTCTTTAGTTATTTCCGAGGTTCGTTTCTTGGAAATTTGCTTCAAGCTAAAGGTCGCGCTTACATCAATCTGACATTTTGAATTCATGAAAAAAATAAACACATTAAAAGAAATGTTTAATGTATGTAGGCAGTTTTATGTAGGTTCCAAATACTACATTAGATATTTGCAATGGTGACTTTTATAAATTTATTAGTGAAGAAAGCTAATACAGTTATAATATTATTAATTTAATCTCCCGAAAGCATCATTAACTTGCTAAATTTCTTTCCTTTCAAAGAATTACTGCCACATGATGCACATGTGTCATTTTTTGATGCAGTGTTGTGTGTATATTCCAAAGATTGTGTATAAATTATTTGCATGCGGATATTGTCCTATATCACTGCTGTTATGACCTCTGACCTTCATGAAATGATTTTTGATCCAGGTAATGTTCAGGGATTTTTAAATTGAACCGTTTATTTAATCAACAGAAGTAGATTGTTTATGTTCGGACATTCATGTCCAGGGATATCTCGCATCTTATTTACTACGGCTCAATTATTGCTTTTCTCAATACATTTCCACTAAGTCTAGGTACATACTGTAGAGGAATTATAACTCTGGGTAAATAATTATAAACTCCCTAACATTTATATATACAAAAATACTCCTGAAAATGAGAAACAAGACATATATTATTTATCTGTTTGTTATGTGGTGGGTCAGTATTAGTGATTAAAATTGTGAGTTTGGGATCAAATGTCGATCAAATATAAATCAGAATCTGATAGAATGATAGGATAAGGAATAAGTGAAATGCATGCAGCCTTTCTTGTATGTCTTTTTTTTATAGACGTGTGCAATAAGTGACCAGATAATTTAGTTAGAAAATATAAGAAGTGTCTGGGGTTTTCTTAATTCAAATTTTTGTTGAGGTGCTAAAAGATAAACGTTACTATTATGGCCTGAAAAGGAAGAGGAGATGAAATTTTTGTTCATACATGGAGTGCTTGTCTGAAGAGAATGTTACGTGTTTGTGTATGTGTGTTGAGGAGAAAAGTACGGTAGATTGTCATTGGTTTAAAATGAATGAATTAATGATAAACATAATGTTTGTAATTATTTTATTATAATTATTTTTGACACCATTAAAAAAAGACAAAAAAAACTTTAATTTCTTCTTTTTTAATTAAAACTCTTTCCTTATTTATTGACAGGCATAAATATTGTACTTGCTGCTATTGTACACTAGCTGAAGTACTTGTCTTATAGGGGTTTTATAACACTGAGTAAATAATTATAAATCTTCTAACATTTACATATACAAAAGTACTCATAAAAATGAGAAAGAGCAAGATGTAGAAATACCAAAATGAGTCTTATTTATTGTGTAGTTGTTATGTGGTGTTGAAGACATGAGAAACAGGAATACTGAGAGTTTGGGGTCAAATGTCGATCAAATATGGATCAGAATCTGATAGAATGATAGGATAAGGAATAAGTGAAATGCATGCAGCCTTTCTTGTATGTCTTTTTTATAGACGTGTGCAATGAGTGACCAGATAATTTAGTTAGAAAATATAAGAAGTGTCTGGGGGTTTTCTTAATTCAAATTTTTGTTGAGGTGCCAAAAGATAAATGTTACTATTATGGCCTGAAAAGGAAATGAAATTTTCGTTGATACACGTGTTAATGACACTCACTGTATGAACTGCTTGTCCGATAGTAAGAATGTCCCATGTTTGTGTGTGGAGAAAAAAAAATGGGGTTGATTCTCATTGGTTTAAAATGAGTGAATTAATTATAATTATTTTATTATAATTATTTTTGATGCAATAATTAATTTTTATTTATTTACTTTTTTATGAACACAATAAAGTGACAATATAATTAATTTTTTATTTAAGTACTTCTTTATGGATATGACAATACTGCCCAAACTAGGGATTGAACTCAGGACAATAGCTTAGTGGATTCAAATATTGGTTCCTGAATTTGGTAACAGTAATTGTGTGTTCAATTCTAGAGTGGGCCTTTCATTTTTATTTGTCCAAGTAACTATAAAATGTTTTAGTGTTCTTATCCCTTTTTTATATCTCATTTTGTAGGGGTGGTGAAGTCTAAAAAAAAAAAAAAAGACCAGGATGCAGATGTGTGCCACATGACATTGGCGGGGGGGAGGATAAAGCCCTTTGCTAAGGAAACACATTAGAGTTCTTTTTATGGCTTAAGGAATTTAACTTTAGCAAAATTATATACAGGTGCGATGGATAAATTGTCACCTACATTACACAAAAATGAAAATACTCACAATCTTGTTTTAACAGATATATTTACCAAAATTCCACAAGAATATCACCAAATACTAAAAAGTAAATTTGTTCAATAAAGTCACCATTGGCTTCAACCACAGCCTCTAGATGACTTCAGAAACTCCTGCAACTCTTCTGGATGGTCTCCTCGTTTAAGTTAGTTTGGTTTGGTTTGTTTTACGGCATATCAACCTCAATGGGTCATTTTATGCCAAAAAATTTTTTATTTCTGGTAATATTTTTCCTTCAAGAATGTATAGCTGGTAACATCTTTTTCCCTCAAAAATGTATAGCTGGTAATATCATATTTTCAAAAACGTATCGTTGGTAATACTATTTTTCCAAAACGTATAGCTGGTAATATTTTTTTTTTTTTCAAAAACGTATAGCTGGTAATATTATTTTTTTCAAAAATGTATAGCTGGTAATTTTTTTTTTTTTTTTTTAAATGTATAGCTTGTAATATTATTTTTCCCAAAACATATAGCTGGTAATATTTTTCAAATACGTATAGCCGACAACACTATTCTTTCAAAAAAAAAATATAGCCGGTAATATTTTTTCAAAATTGTACAGCTGGCAACATAATTTTTCCAAAAACATATTATCAGAGTCCTTGCTGTTGGATGTAGTTTATCATCATATCCAGGATGTGGATATAGCCTGGGAATTAACTATTTGCCCATAACTGGGACCCTAACAGGTGCTACCACCCCGGGTCAGGGTGGACCTGGGAACAGCAGCAATTAAGAGGTGGTTCCACGCTCAAAACCTCCTGATCAGAGGCCTTGCTGTTGGACATAGTTTATCGTCTTACCCAGGACACAGATGCAGTTTATTGTCATACCCAGGATGTGTTTAAGTTGGTGAATGCTGCCATAATTTTTGCCTTCAGTTCATCTTTGGTGTTACAAGGAATTTTGTTGGTCTTTTGATCAGTTGTGCTCCACACATAATAATCGAGGGGTTGCAGGCTGGGAAATAAGGTGGCCAGATGTATTGCATCACAGTGCTCTTTTTTTCACTGACGGTACCCAACTGACCCTGCTATACTGTGCAGTCGACAAAATCAAAAACAATGCACAAAATTAAAAATATAAAATGGTGAAAATTTACCCATCACACCCTGTACAGCAATTTTTTATAATAGCACTAACATAAACAGAAGTTCAAATCTCCACAGTGAAAATGACTAGCTTAATAGAATTCATTCTATTGCCAGTAATAAAGAATAAGTAATCTTCTATAGCAATTTTAAAATTGGAATTCTGAAAGAAATATAGTTTGGGTTAAAAT